>CM053622.1:740575326-740593447 GCA_028646595.1 Phalanger gymnotis | reverse complement strand
GTCCTGCTTCCCTCTGCCCCTTTGTGGGTTCTGTATTTCTAGAACTGGTTCAGAGCCATTTTTTCATAGGTTTTTGGAGGGACTTGGTGGGGAGCTCACGCCAGTTACTGCTTTCCAGTCGCCATCTTGGCTCCGCCCCCCCAAGCCAATTGTTTTGTATATCAAATATCTTAAATTTTCTTCAATTTATCTCAGTATTTTGATGTATTTTAATATTGCTTGATGTCTCATGGAATCATTGATTTTTATGTGATGTCTGTATACTAATTTTGTACACAAAATTAAGTTTCCTGTTATTTGGCTAAGGTTCCTTATTTTCTCTTCTAAGGTACTTATTATCCTTCCACTTCTTTCCTCAAGAGCTTTTATTTCATTTTTTTAAAAAAAATCTCTTTCTTCATTTTTTCTAGGTATTTATGTGGTTTTTGTTGAAATTGTTTTCTTTTGATTTTCTGCATGCATGTTACGGAATTAATTTCTCCTCCTAGGCTGTATTTTGAGGCATCTCTAAATCTATAATAATTTGTTTCGTACTGGGCATTGCTTTGTTTGTCTTATCCATCACCTCAACTTTGGTTCCTGATTTGTCTTTTTTTTTCCCCTAGGACTAGGGTCTTCTTCCTGCTATGCTTTTGGGTGAGGTGGTCATCTCTACTTGTTCTCACCCTAGATTACATGAGTTACTGTGCTTACGTCCATATCCTGACATTAAAAGTCCTTGGATCTTTAAGGTTCAGAGAATTAGGTTTTCAGGGTCCTTTATTGCATCTTAGGATAGAATACTTGAAAACTTGGAGCTCCTCAGTGCCTGAGATGTGTTGCTATATTGCATTGATTGCTGCCACCTCTGGGAGCTTCCAAGGTCCTTCCTATGCAATTCCAATGATCCCCTGGGAGTTTTTTTAGTGGGGACCCTCTGCATGTTTTCTGTCTCTGGATACAGGCCCCTGTAGTCTCCTGTCATCGTCCCCAGCCAGTCTTCTATCTAGCTGAGAGATTGCAGCCTTATTTTTCTGAACTGGTACTATCTTGCTGGTGTTTCCTTTTCATATTATCTTTATGCTTCTGTCTGACTTTGTGTAGTTCTATGGTGGAAATAGTCTGTATATTTCCCACTGGATTTCTTCATTATTGTTTACTATGATGCAAATTTCAAGTTTTTGATTGGATAGGTGTGTGGTAGCTAAATACTTGGCCTCCTTTCAGGCAGCCATCTTGGACAGAAACCAATGGTGTGTGTGTGTGTTTAACAACAAAGGTCTTTTAGTGATATTGCACAGTAATAACTCATGCATCTCCAAAAAATTCAAATAAAATATCAACCAAAGAGCAATGGAATCATCTCTTTTCTTACCCCTCATTTTGTTAGCTTTTGTATGCTTTTGAGTATGTACTTATGGGATTTTAGAGGTAGAATGAATATTATAAAGACTGTCTAATCTTAGTTTGATTCACAGATTCAGAAATTGATGCCCACACAAGTTAGCTAATTTGCCCAAAGTCACATGGCTAGTTTAGTGACTATGAGAAATGAGGCCTTCTGACCCCTCATTCCAGTATTCTTTCCCTTATGCCATGTTTCCAGCAAAGACACTCTTTTAAAGAGCATAGGAAGCCATGTCCAAGAATCAACAGAAAAATAGCATTCTCCTACAGATTCATTGTATATGCAAAGTAATAAATTCAGTTTATTTTTATTCTGTCCTGCATGAAGTTATGCACCTTTTGGGTAACACGTGATCTGAAAAGCATGTAGATGAATGGACTCTGTACAGAACTAATTCCTATGATAATTTTGAGTTGAATTCTTTACCCTAGAATAAATACAAATGCACTATGCCCATTACTGCTTCACACTTCCACCCATTAAAAAAGAAAACTATTCTATTTTACACATTAACATAATGTCCCAGAATCTACACAATCAGAAAAACCTTTTAAATCTAATTTTGAGGAAAATCAGTTCATAACAGGGTTGGTGTGTATTATGGAAGATGTTGAAATTGTTGCTGGTTCCCATAGATTCTGAAAAAAGTTCAGAGAAAGAGTCAAACATGCTTAGGAAGTTAGAAACTTCCTACTAGAAACAGCCAAGGGTGGTTCCTTCTTTAGGTTGGATAGAACCTGCTTTCCTGACATAAAAGGCTCAGGGCTGCCAGCTGTTTAAGAATAAATTGTACCAAAATTTAATAATAGTTCATCCATATGAACCCTTCTAGTTCATCATAATTATGAATAATTATAGTTATTTTATGCCCAATAATTACTTTTCTGCTTTTTGTTATTAATGGTGAAAGAACTAGTGCCAGACATCCTAAGAACACTAATGTCCTAATTAAGGTTCTAAAGTAATAAAGCCCTGCTATGCTTGAACAAAGATCGTAGATTTAAAGCTGGAAAGCACTCTAGAAACATCAAGTCCAATCCCTTAATTGGACACATAAGGAACCTAAGTCCCGGCATAGGGAATTATCTTACTCAAAGTCACATATGCTGTAAGTAATAGAGCCAGGTCCTCAAATCCAGGCATCTTTCCAGTATATCACACTGCTCCTACTGTATCGCTGGGCTCTACTTTCCTCCTGCCCATGCTGCTTCAGGGGAAACGTCAGCACCCCCCACCCCATGCAATACATATTTCAGTTGTTGGGGCCACAAATCTGTTGTCTTGATCCCCCACCACAGACATTATTTAGAATTTGAGACCCTGTGCCAGTAGATGACAGTATAGCCAGATAATAATGGAAGAGTCTAGGTTGTAATTTGTCTATTTTGAAAATTAGGAGAGATTCAGAATATTAGAGCTAGAAGGAACCTTAGAATAACGTAATCCAAGGTCTTCATTTAATGGGTGGCAAAATTGAGGCCCAGAAATGCTGCATGCTTTGTCCAAGAACACAGCTAGTATGCTGAATTTTCTTTTTTTTTATTAACATTTCTTTCCAATACACTGTAGCCAACAAAACTGTAAGTGGGGAATTGGTGCCAGACTATTTGTCTATGTAATTTCTCTATGTTTCTGTGTAGATGCTCAAGCCAAAAGAAGTGTGTCACTCCCAGGCAACAATCTGTTTCCTTTGTGTCACAAGGACTTCTGACATAAGGATGACAGTTTATAATGGATCTGAATGTTTAATTTTGTTCTGAGTCAACATGAAGCAGTTTTTTATCAGACCATTTGTTATATATCTGCAAGTTTTTTTTATATTTAAAAAGGCCTAACCTTCCTAATTAAGTTTGAGATATTTGAGCCTATGATTCTACAGTATGTAGTTAGTCCATTTTTTTGGATAAACTCCTGAAAGCCTAGCCCAATCTGTTCCTATAAGGACATTCAATTCAAAAGTCAGCCCAAGAGGATGATCACATAAATAACCATTGGAAATAAAATGAAAATCTGTGCCAGGAATTGGTTCTACCCTGCCAGTTTTCTTCAAAAAAGGATTTCTTTAACTCATGAATTTTGCTGTATTCTCCCTTGTCCTATCCTGTATAAAGAGATTTCAATAACATCCTGGTCACCATCGATACTACACATCTAATGTGAGAGCTTCACTGAAACATTTCCTTCTTATTTGTTTGTCCAGTGTTAATGGGTCTTAAACTGTAGATGGTACTATTGACCTGGAAAGGCATTGAATGATAGTGATGGTGGTGGCTGCCATCTGTCCCCATGGGCCAGCCAAGCTAAGCCTATAGACACATTATCAGAAGGAGGAGGGGCTACCAGGCAATGAATGTTTGAAGCCATAGCAAATACCATGGAGAAATTATAATCTACCTAGGTAATAGGAATGCTAACGACGATGAAATCATGTTATTTTCTTAAGTGTGGCAGTATGCCCAATGAATTAATTGGATAGGGGAAAGGGGACATCTTTACAATGTTAATAGAAATGAACTATGATCCAGAGAGTCTTTTGTATTAATTTAACTATCACTAAATATTCAGAATAAGAAACACGTGTTTCAACATGGCCAATATGGGAATTTGTTTTGCTTGAACATGAATATTTTTTACAAAGATTTTCTTTCTTTTTTCTATTCTTTTTCCAGTGGGAAGGGGAGGAAGAGAAAATAAATACTTGTTAATTAAAGGAGCAAAATTTATTTGAAAAAAAAATTAACTCACCCAAAAGGTCTCAAAGTGTGGCCCCGAGGGTCTCTGAGACCCTTTTAGAGGCCTATGAGGTCAAAATTATTTTCATAATAGCATCAAGACATTTAATGTCTAATATAGTAAATATTGATTGATATAACCCTCATAAACAAAAGTTCTTTAGGGTCCTCAATTACTTTTAAGAGTGCAAAGGAGACCCAAGATCTAAAACTTTGAAAATCACTTACTTGATCTTTTCCCCCCCACCCTAGACTAATGCAAGAAATATATCCAGGTCCTATGTTAGTGGACTACAATTATACATATCTTTACAAATTCTGGCATAATTTCAGAAGGTAAAACATCATGTGGAAATACATATAAGAAATTGGGCAAGGCCAAAAGGAATCAGATTGTCAGTACAAATTTTAATAAGTACTCTAATATCCTTACCACTCTAAATGTTTTTCTTCTGCTACATATTCGTCCTTACCAACTACATCAACACTTTAGTTCTATCAGATATGGTGGGTAAAAATATTGTGGGCTGATTAAAAAAATATTGGCAGGATAACGTTGTTTTTGTTTTTCTTTCCACCAATCTGCAGGGTTGCATCACAATGCTTTAGACAACAGCTGGCTAAATTCTTCTCCTTAGAATTGCTATTCATTAAATTCACTGGAAACCAACCAAATCTTCAACAAACCATGCCACACAATATCAAAGCTCGTTCTAAAACAATGGCAATGCAGGATCTACTTCATCAATTGTCCTAGAATGCCACAACATGTCTGATGAGAGCTTCTCCCAGTACAAAAAGATCCAAGCTCCAAACTACAGAAATCAGCCCATACCCCAAGAGAATCAGTGTGGCAGCTCTCTGAACTAGGAGAACTGAGGAGCAAAGGGAAAGGGACAGGATATATATGTAGGGAGCCATGTAGTATTCCCCTCAACCTTAGAGAAAGAGTCCAGCATTCACTTAGGCCAGTTCTTTCTTGCTAAAAGTCACTTGGCACAAAGACTTAGGATAATGAATTTCCCAGTATGGAAGGAGGTTGAGATACTTTCAGATCCAGCCCCCAGAGAAACCACCATCAGAGAAGAGGGAAACAGAAAGTGATAGAGGAATAATAAGGGGGAGATTGAAATTACCAAAGATCTCAAGAGGAAGAAAATTCAAAGACCTTCAGCAAAAGCAGATAAACCAACAGGAAAAATATTAATAGTAGAAATAAACATGGTTCTTGATCTAGTAAACTAGTTTAAGCATCTATGAATACAGGGGTGGGGGGTGAGATTCAACACTTTATGAGATAGGGGATCCTGTTAAGTTTGGAGAAATGATGTAAACACAACATGTTGTTTCTGAATAGTTTAAAAGAACAATGATGATTGTGAGAGCAGAATTGTTGGCCTATGCAGTAGGGCAAATGCTGTCTTTAGGGATCTGGTTCTTGAAAAGACCATCCTTCCTGCCTTCAGCGGGGTGGGGGTAATGGAACTCCTGGGGCTTCTGTTGCCTAGGGAGTAGAAAACTGGGTTCATGGAGGAGATTTTGAGGGAAATGGGGAAGGAAGTTGGCCAGTATAAGTCAATGGTCAGCTGTATAATCAGGGACATTGTGGTTGGAGTGTGTCCTGCCATTGGGCAGTATTCCCTTTCTGTCTTCTGCAAGAATTGTCATTTTCTGGCAGTAAGGAACATTGACAAAAGGGCAGCCTCTATAATAGAGTAGTAGAAATGACTTGATGGGGGGCAGAGGAAGGGAGAGAAGCCAGGATGCATACCTCAGAAATTTTGATTCTATCAAGAATAGGAAAGTTAGAGAAATACATATAAGCATGTAAATATAAACAATCCAATAAATTAAAAAGTAACAGGTTGGATAAGAAAACAAAACCCTACAATTGGTTGCTTTCAAGGAAAACATTTAAAATACAAAGACATTCACCAAATAAAATTGAGACAAAAATTATTATATATCAAGTGAATCCAAAAAAGCAGTAGTTGCAATCATGCTATCCAACAAAGCAAGAATGAGCATTCAAAAAAAAAGAATAAGAATTAAAACCTCATTATGCTGAAAGGAACCATGGACAACAAATGAATAGCAGTATGTCTTATGATCAAATGATCATATGATCAAAATGTCTTAGCATCCAAATTCATAAAAGAAAGATCTAAGGCATAAGAAGGCATAGATAGCAATACAATAATGATGATAAGAGACTTCAATATCCTTCTTTCAGTTCTGGACAAGTCTAACAGAGAGATAAGTAAAAGGGAAAATGTGAAACTGATGCAATTCCTTGAGAAACAAATTGCTTTTGTTGTTGCCTAAATGGAGCTGCAAAAGTATATAAATATTTTTCAGCACCACATGGTATTTTTACAATAATTAGCCATTTATTAAGGCATAGAGATATTGCAAATAAATGTTAGAAGGGAGAAACAGTAAACCTATCCTTTACAGACCATAACATCATTAAAACAGTCATTAAAAGTCATTAAAACAGTTCAGGGACCACAAACAAAAACAGAAGTTCTCAAACTTATTTGGCCTACCACTCTCTGCCCCCCCACCACTCTCTTTTAAAAAAAATACTCAGTGGCCCCCCTGGAAGTCTACTTTCTTTAACTCTTTAACAGTTTTTCTTTAGAAATGTGCATGATTTCCAAATATATATAGTTACAGCACCCCCCAGGGGGAAGTATCACTCACTTTTGGAACCTCTGAACCCAAAAGGAAACTTAAAAATTAAATCCTAAATGATGAATGGGTCAAAGAATAAGTCTTAGAAAAAAATTGATAATTTTGCAAAAGAAAATAATCATGGTGAAACAACATACCAAAATTTCTTAGATATAACCAAAATGGTCCTTAGAAGAAAAATTATATCCCTACAAACATACATTCAAAAAACAGGAAAAGAAAGGATTAACAAAATGAATATGCATTTTAAAATAACAAATATACAAACTTAAAATAAGTACAAAGAAAAGACATCAAGAATTAGAGAAGAAATTTATAAATTGCAAATAACAACAAAATGAAGACATGATATATAAAACTAAAGCTTGGTTCTGTGAAGAGACTAATTAAATTTATAAACCTTTAGCTAACCTAATTAAAAGGAAGAGAGTAGAAAACCAAATCAATAAAAAAGCAAATGACCATGGCACATCCACAACAAAACCAGAAGAAATTAAAGAAAAATAATCAGAACCTATTATGTACAGTTATGTGCTAAGAAAACTGAGAACACAAAAGAAATAGATGAATACTTTCAAAATATAAAATACCTAAACTGTCATAAGGCTAGAGAGATCTTAAATAACCCAATCTCATAAATGGAAATAGCCAAAATGGAACTACCAAAGAGGGGAAAAAACAACTCATTCTTTTTGGATTCATAGGCAGATTCTACCAAACTTTTAAAGAACAATTAATATCCATGCTTCATATATTATTTTCAAAAATTGAGAAAGAAGCACCCTATTTGAATCCTTTCATGGAACATATATAGTTATAATATGTAAACCAGGGAATGATAAAATACAAAGTGAATATTATAGGCCAAAATGATTAATGAGTATTGATTAAAAACATTTAAACAAAATCCTGCCAAACAGACTACAGCAATTTGTCAAGTAAATCATTCTTTATGATCAATTTGGATTTTTGACAGGGATGCAAAATGTTTTGACAATGGCAAAATAACACAATTAATAATATTAAAAACCAAAACACCTCAAACCACATTTTTCTTGCAGTATATGGAGAAAAAGGTCTTCAATAATTTATCCTAAAAATTCCAAGAAGTATAGGCATAGAGATACCTTTGTCTAAAATAAAAAACAAGCATATATTCAACGGGGATGCAATAGAATAATATGTATGGGAACAGAGCAAGGATGTCTACTCACCTTACTGTTATTTGATATAGTTCTGGAAATGATATAAACCTCAATAAGATGAGAGAAAAATAAATGACATAAAGATAGGTATAGAGTAGATAAAGCTATATCTATTTACTGATGATAAAATAATGTATTTGAGAAATTCTAGGGAATCAGCAAAGCTACTAATTGAGGCAATTAATAGTGTCAGCAAAATTGCAAGCTACAAAATAAATCCTCAAAAATCAACAGCATATCCATATAACTATAGCAAAATTCAAAAAGAAATAATAGAAATGGAAATCCTATTTTAATAAGAAAACATACATATTTATAATTTAATTTTCAATTTTGACCTCTTTCCTTTCTATCTCCCCTCCTCTATCAACTGAGAAAGCAATAAAAATCAAACTATTACAAATGTGTACATATGTGTATATATGTATATGTGTGTATATATAAACAAATTCCTGTATTATCCTTTTGCAAATTTTAAAAACACTTCAGGCCGCACTCTGAGTCTATCACCTCTCTATCTAGAAGTACGTTGTGTTGATCATAGTTCCTAAATCTTTCAAAAATGTAGTCTTTATAGTATTGAAATAGACTGCCTAAAATCTCTCCCTATTCCAGTCTATTGTCCAATGTCAAAAGAATCTTCCTAATATGTAAGTTTGACTATATCACTCTTCTGCTTTCCAAACCAACTCTTTTGGCACTCTATTATCTACAGGATCAAATATAAAATCATGTTTGGATTTCAAATTCCTTCATAACCTAGGCCCTCTTAACTTAACAATCTTCTTACACTTTACTCCTATTCACGTGGTTTGTGATCCAGTGATACTCACTTCCTTGGTGTTACTTGCACATGACATTCCATCTCATGACTCTGAGGGTTTGTACTGGCTGTTATGAAAGCTTGTTGTTCTCTTCCTCCTTACCTCCACCTTCTAGCTTCCCTGGTTTCCTTTGTCTCACCTAAAGTTATACCTTTTGCAAGGTCTTTCCCAGTTCTCCTTAATCTTAATGCTTCTCTTGTGACATTTATGCTAATTTATTCCATATATGTAAATCTTTACTGTACACAGTTATTTTGCATGTTGTTTCCCCGAATCAACTGAGCTCCTTAAGAGCAGAAATTGTTTAGTTTATTGTTTTGTTTTTATCTTTCTTTGTGTCCTCAGAGCTTACCACAGTGATTGGTTCTTGTTGGTACTTAATAAATGTTAAATGATCTATTGACAAATATATAATATATAGTTTTACCATACCCCAAATATGCCCTCTAATGATACTGTAAAATAGTGCCCTTTCATTGCCTTTCTCCCCACTGTTGTGTGTCCCAAGGCAATTTTTTTTGCATAAATGAAATAAAGCTACAAAGCATTTTAGGAGTAAATTAGTCCCTTTAGGTATATGAGATATTATTAAAGGCAGCAGACATGAGTGAGACAAAGCTGCAGACATTTATTTAGCAAGAAATTTCTAGTCATTTGTTTCTTTAGTTCTCTAATATCATGAAATTATTTGTTGGGGATTTGTGGGGAGAGAGATTGTGAAATTTTTTTAGAATCATGAATCTAAAAAAAGTTTGTTTCTGTAACATTTAGCTTCAAGAGGGAATAGTGGGAAGATGGCAGAATAATTAAGGAAACTACCTGGTTCTCCCAAATTCCCCCACAAGTAACTTAAAATAATACCTCAAACTGGCAGAAACAATCAAAAGTTGGGGCAAAGTAGTCCCCCAGCCTAAGACAACTTGGGAAGATACTACAAAATCTCTCTCTCTCTCTCTCTCTCTCTCACACACACACACACACACACACACACACTCACCCATGGTTGTAGTCTGGCCTGAATGAAGTGGAGATGCCACCAGCAGATATTGCCAGGTCAACAAACAGCAAGCCCTGGGGGTATCTTATAGGGGTCCAGCAGCCGATCAGGGCAAGATTGTCTAGTCCTCCAGTACTGGATAGGAGGCCCAGGCACACTGACCAGATGTGGTGGCTGGTAAGGAGGAATGAGCACATACCAGTGAGTATGGTTACAGAGGGCCAAGGGCCCTGCTGGTTGTGGTCACTGGCAGAAGAGTGGAGTCCCTGGTTTCCATTCCAGTGGTGACAAGTGAGCTGATGCTTACAGCTGCCTGAGAAACAGCATGGATCAATGGCTTCTCTGGTGAGAGTGGGACTGGTGGCCTGGTCTCTGCTTAGGAGTGGTTGAGGAGTACCTAAGTTCACTTATAGACCAAGGTGTAAGCCAGAGGAGCAAGGACCACACCTAGCCTTGAATTATGGAATATTGAAAGAATGAAGAGTGCAATGGCTCCCAGATAGAGCTCAGAAAATAACAGCACTAAAACCCTGAAACTTAACACATTATCCCCCACACTGTGGGAGCAAAGCAGACTCTAACATAAAGCTAGCAGCCAAGAAATAGACTTTTAAAAAAGAGTAAAAAATGAAGAAAGAACCCAATCATAGATATCTACTTGAGAGATAGAGAAGAATAGGGCTCAAAATTAGAAGAAGACAAAATAGCTCCTTTAAAGCATTAAAGAAAAATTTAAAATGGTTACAATCTCAAAAAAGAGTTTTTGGAAGAAATTAAAAGAGACTTTTAAGTCAAATAAAAGAGATTGAGGAAAAGTCAGGAGAAGAGATGAGTAATGCAAGAAAAGAAAGAAAATTATGAAAAAAAAAATCAACCAATGAAAAAGAGATCCAAAAATTTACCAAAGAAAACAACTCCTTAAAACTTGAAATTGAGCAAGGGGAAGCTAATTATTTCATGAGACATAAATAAATAATAAAATAAAATCAAAAGAATGAAAAATAAAAAAGAATGTAAAACATCTCATTAAAAAATTAATAACTGATCTGGAAAACAGATCAAGGAGAGATAATATGAGAATGGCCAGGCTACCTGAAAGTCATGATTTTAAAAAAGATTCTAGAAACTATTCTTCAAAAAATTATTTTTTAAAATTGCCCTGAAGTCCTAGATCTAGAGAATAAAATAGAAATTGAAAAAAAATCTACCAATCATCACCTAAAAAAGATCCCAAAATGAAAACACAAGAACATTCCAACTAATTTTCAATGCTGCCATGTCAAAGAGAAAATATTACAAGCAACTAGGAAGAAATAATTTAAATATTGTGGAGCTACAGTAAGGATTACACAAGATTCAACAGCTTCTCCTTAAAAGATTGAAGGGTAGGGAGTATAATATTCCAAAGAGCAAAGAAACTGGATTTGCAATGAAGAATAATCTACCTAGTAAAGTTGAGTGTGATTCTGCAAGAAAAAAAATGGATATTTAATGAACTAAAGGATTTTCAGTTATTCTTGAGGAAAAGACCAAAACTGAAATAAAAATTTGACTTATAAGAATCAGAAAAAAATGAGTAGGTAAACATGGGAGATTAATTATAAAAATTGAATAAAGCTAAACTGTTTACTTATATAGGAAAATTATATTTGTAACTTTTAAAAACATTGTCATTATTAGGGTGGTTCAAAAGAGTATATGTAGATTGAAGGCTCAAGATTGAGTTGATTTTGTTGGGATCCTCCTGAAAACTAAAATTGGATAGGGGGAGGTAACATGAAGCAAACCATCTCATACAAAAGAGTTCTTCCATTCAGAAGAATGTTACAGTTGAATTTCTACTGTAACTGGGTTAAAGAAGAAATAACGCACATTTTGTAGAGTAAACAAGTTTTCTTATAGGAGGGGAATGGGATAGGATAAGGCTTGGGAGTCTTAGAAAGGTTTGTGGATTAAGAAATAAGAGAGCAAGTGAATTTTATCAACTACTTAAAGATCAACTCATTCCAGTATTAAATAAATTATTTGGAATAAGCTTTTGTACAAATAAAACCAATGTATCAAAGATTAGAAGGAAAGTACAAATTTGGGATGGAAGTTATAGATAATTTCCTAGATAAAGGTCAAATATCTCAAATATATAGAACACTTTGTCAAGTTTCTAAGAATATGAGTCATTCCCCAATTGCAAAATGGTCAAAGGATATAGACAAACAGTTTTTGGATGAAGAAATCAAAGCTATATGTAGTCATGTGAAACAATGTTCTAAATGATTATTGATTAGAAAAGAGCAAATTAAAGGAACTTTGAGATAGTATTTCACACCCATCAGATTGGCTAAAATGACAGAAGAAAATGATAAATGTTGGAGGGGATGCAGAAAAGTTGGGACATTAATAACACTGTTGGTGGAATTGTGCGCTGATTCAACCATTGTGGAAAGCAATCTGGAATTATCCCTAAAGAGTTATAAAACTACGTCTACCCTTTTACTCAGCAATGCCACTTTTAGTTCTGTTTCTTAAGGTAATCAGGAAAAAAGAAAAAAATCATTTTGAAATATTTATAGCAGCTCTCTTTGTGGTGGCAAGGAACTAGAAATTGAGGCGACATCCATCATTTAGGGAATGGCTAAATAACTTGTGGTATATGATTGTGAGAGAATACTACTTGCTGTAAAAAGTGATGAGTAGGTTGATTTTAATAAAACATGGAAAGACTTTAGTGAATACGAAGAGTGAAATGAGCAAAACTAAGAGAACATTTTATGTTGTAACAGCAATGTTGTTTGAAGAGTAAATGTGACTAATTAAGCTATTCTAAATACAAAAGACCTTCAGATAAAGAACCGATATATGGAACTATGTATTGTATCATTTCATAGGTAGATAGGTAGGTAGATGATAGATAGATAGATAGATAGATAGATAGATAGATAGATAGATAGATAGATAGATAAATAGATAAGATAAGATAGATGATGGATAGATGATTGATAGAAAGATATTTGAGAGAGAGAGAGAGAGAGATGGATGGATAGTGATGACTCTGTGTGTGTGTGTGTGTGTGTGTGTGTGTGTGTGTGTGCATGTGCGTGAAATGTTGGCTTTCTCTAGTGTCCAGCTGGGAGGGAAAGGGGGAAACAGCTTGGAGCTCAAATGTAACCAAATTTTTAAAAAAAACATTCAAATAATGAGGATATTATAGACAGCCCTTCTTAAGTTTCTGGAAATTCTTTCAAAAATTGTAACATTGAGAATTTCAGAGACAAATGAATCTTCCATCAGCATTAAGAGGTAATGCTAGAAGATGTTAAGTCCTTGAGAGAAGAATTAAGCTTTATTGTTCTAACTCTTGAATGACTGAGAAGCTGCTTGCCCTAATCTACAGGGCATGGCTTACATTAATTAAATTAAAATACATAAATGTAACTTTAAAGAACAGAGATAAGCTGTGGAACAGGAAGTCATTCTCCCTGGGAGGCCAAAAGAGAGAGAAGAGGGAAAGGACTCAAGTACCCACAACCTTTCTTTAGCAATCCACACCCCCTTCATCTTCCATCCCAATCCCTATCATAGCTTTGGTGATTTGTCTCTCTTGCTCTTCCCATGTCAAAAGCAAAAAACCAAATCTCAACATCAAGACAGAGAACTCTTTGAAATCAGAAATATCCTTTCTTGAAATTCTTTCAGGGTTCAAGGAAAATGAAATGTTGTCCTTTCAAGAAATGCAGTTGGACACTGGCCCTGGAGTCAGGAGGACCTGAGTTCAAATCCAACCTCAAACACTTGACACACTTACTAGCTGTGTGACCTTAAGCAAGTCACTTAACCACAACTGACCTGTCTTCCCCCCTCCAAAAAAAAGGAAACAGTTACTCTTTCATAATATATAGTAAACGTATATGTGTACATGTGCACACATACACAGATAGATAGACAGACAGATAGATAGATAGATAGATAGATAGATAGATAGATAGATAGATAGATAGATACACGTGTGTGTGTATGTGTGTGTGTAAGTCATATGATCTGGCCAACAGAGTTTCATCTCCCAGCATTCATGGCTCCTTGTCAAAGAGAGGTAACCCTCTCAAAAGGAATTATCTGGGATATTCTGATTCATATAGTATATGTAATTTTACTTTGATTATGTTAATATGCCTTATTTTGTGATTTTTCATCTTTATCCCTAACTAGTTTACGATGATTGCTGACACAGTCCCAAATGTCAAATTACCTTTACATCAGCCATTATAATTCATGTTTCTTAATATTTCAAAGGAAGACAAACTAGATCAAGCACTCCCTTATTTATTTTGTTCCAATTATAAATCAAAGAAATATTCCCTGGAAAAGAGATGTGCCTCAGAAATTGCAATTGCTTTTTGAAAGTGGTCTGTTTGTTCCTTTGCAAAGCAGAATATAGACACTTTCGCGTCAAAAAATTGTTGATATAAAATTTAAAACATCTTTGCTTTTGGAAAGAAGCTATATAATGCTACTACACTATAAGAAATGATGAGCTTAACGATCTCAAAAAATATGAATAGACTTGCACGAATTAATGAAGAGTAAAATGAATAGAACCAAGAGAAAATTGCATACAGTAACAGCAATATTGTTTTAAGAACCACTTTGAGTGAACAAGTCATTTTGGCTATTATATATACCCAAATTAACTCCAAAAGACATATGAAGGAAGATGCTATCTTCATCCGGAGAAAGAATTGATAAACAGAAGTATGTATAGAATCATTTTACATATATACATATGCATACATACAAACAAACACATACTTGGGTCTAATAGTAGTCATCTCTGGGGTGGGGAGATGGGAAGAAAAAAAGAAATTTACATGGTAATTTTATTATGTATTTAAAAGGAATAGCAAATTATAAATAATAGATTTGCAGTTTCACATGGAAAAAAGAAACTATAATTTCCTGAATGAAGTCATTAAAGATTGAGCCTGATTGTTTCCATCTTCCTTACTCAAATTGAGCAGTAATTATAAACCGTTTCTCTGGTCAGCTAGGTGGCAGAGTGGATAGAGTGCTGGACCTGGAGTCAAGAAAATATAAGTTCAAATCCAATCTCAGACACTTACTACTGTGTGACCTTGGGCAAGTCATTTAACCCTTGTCTACCTCAGTTTCCTCAAATGTAAAATGGAGATCATAACAGCACCTACCTCCATGGATTATTATATCAAATGAGATAATATTTGTAAAGTGCTTAGCACAGTGCCTAACACACAGTAGGTGGTAAATAAATGCTTGTACCTTCCTCTATAGGAAAGAGAAATTACCCACTCTATCTCCTTTGCAAAAACACATGAGTAGTCCTATAGCTCCTAATATTCAGTTTTCCTTCAACCGAAATCCTCTAAAATGTACAGAAGCAGTAGAGAAGAATGGGACAGATCTAACATCAATCAATAAAATATTTATTAAGTTCTGACTATGGTCCAATTCTTTAAGAAATACTTGTTAAATTGATTAAATTCCTATATCAGAGTACTTCAAGACTAACATGGCACTATAAACCACAATTTCTATACTGGTACCTGAGAAGATAGGGACCAACAGAAATTTGTATTGACTGCTTATGGTATGAATCAGTTAGAGTTTGTTTTTTGTGGGGTGGGGGAGGGATGGAAATAGATTATTAAGTGTCTTATATTTACTAGGTTTTTTTAGTTGCTATGTTTAAATGGGATCTTAATTTCTTTTTAAGAAAAAATTAAAACTATGTTTTTCCTTTTTTCGAAAAATTATTGGGGGGTGGAGCCAAGATGGCAGCAGGGACTTGCTTAAGCTGTCCCCCAAATCCCTCCAAATACCTGTAAAAAATGGCTCTGAACAAATTCTGAAGCCACAAGACCCATGAAATAGCAGAGGGAAGCAGGTCTCCAGCCCAAGAGAGCCTGGATGGTGGCTGGGAAGGGCCTATCGCACAGTGCTGGGAGCAGAGCACAGCCCAACATGGGCCACATGCCAAGACAGACCAGACCAGGAGTCAGCCCAGAGCAGGCCTTAGGGCCATGAATCATTGAGCTGTGGCAGTTACCAGACTTCTCAACCCACAAATGCCAAAGACCATGGAGCAAATTAGTGGAAAACTGCTAGATCCAGCTAGAAAGCAGTCCAGCCCTAGCCCTGGGGGTGGAGAAAGTGGTGCAACGGTGTTGTCAGCAGCAGCAGGAAGCTCCTGCGGCTCCTTCCAGAGCTCCAGCATCAACTGCTTCTGGAGTCCCTGACTCACACACTGGGAGGAATGAAGCGGCAGACCAGAATGGGAGTGTAGGGCTTGCTTTGCCTTTCTTGAATCTGGGTCACAATCCTGGTTGGCAGTTCTTGGGGGAGGAGGAGCGCTGCTATGGCAGAGCTTGCAGCAACAGTAGAGTATAAGTAGCTAGGAAAACAGCAGTGCTTGGATCCTAAAGCTTGAGACAAAGCACTCTCTACTCTACAAGCAGTTATACCCTCACAAAAAGCTCAAGGGTCAAGTAGTTGGCTGGGAACATGAAGAGGCAGTGAAAATAAACTCGGACTCAAACTCAGACTCAGACTCAAACTCTCTATTCCTTTTTTGGTGACAAAGAAGAGCAAAACATACAGCCAGAAGAAGTCAACAAAGTCAAAGAACCTACATCAAAAGCCTCCAAGAAAAATATGAATTGATCTCAGGCCATGAAAGAGCTCAAAAAGGATTTGGAAAAGCAAGTAAGAGAAGTAGAGGGAAAAATGGGAGGAGAAATGAGAGAGATGCAAGAAAACCATGAAAAACAAGTCAACGACTTGCTAGAGGAGACCCAAAACAATACTGAAGAAAAAATTTATTTATTTATAGTTTACAATTTTAATTTTGTAAATTTTCTTCCCCTCCTTTCCCTTCCCCCCTCCCCAAGATGGTATGCAATCTGATATAGGCTCTACATATATCTTCATATTAAACATATTTTCACATCAGTCATGTTATAAAGAAGTATTATAACCAATAGAATAAACCATAAGAAAGAAGAAACAAAACAAAAGAGAGAACAAATAATATGCTTTGATCTGCATTGAGACTCTATAATTCTTTCTCTGGATGTGGATAGCATTTTCTCTCATGAGCCTTTTGGAGCTGTCTTAGAACCTTGCGTTGCTGAAAAGAGCCAAGTCTATTAAAGTTAGTCACCACATAATGTGGCTGTAACTATGTACAATATGCTCCTGTTTCTGCTTCCCGTCACTCAGCATCAGTTCATATAAGTCTTTCCAGGTTTTTCTGAAGTCTGCCTGCTCATCATTTCTTATAGCACAATGGTATTCCATGACATTCATATACCACAATTTGTTCAGCCTTTCCCCAATTAATGGGCATCCCTTCAATTTCCAGTTCTTGGCCACCACAAAAACAGCTGCTATAAATATTTTCATACATCTGGGTCCTTTTCCCATTTGTGTGATCTCTTGGGGATACAGCCCTAGAAGTGCTGGATCAAAGGGTATGCACATTTTTATAGCCCTTTGGAGATAGTTCCAAATTGCTCTCCAAAATGGTTGGATTAGTTCACAACCCCACCAACAACCCATTAGTGTTCCAATTTTCCCACATCTTCTCCAGCATTTATAGTTTTCCTGTTTTGCCATGTTAGCTAATCTGACAGCTGTGATATGGTACTTAAGAGTTGTTTTGATTTGCATTTCTCTAATCAATAGTGATTTAGAACAGTTTTTATATGACTATAGATGTTTTTAATTTCTTCTTCTAAAAACTGCTTTGTATTCTTGTATAAAAATGACTTGTATTCTGATAAATTTCACACAGTTCTCTACATATTTTAGAAATGAGGCCTTCATCACAGACATTGTTTGTAAAAAGTCTTTCCTAGTTTTCTGCACCCCTCCTAATCTTGGTTGCACTGGCTTTGACAAACTATATTCTAACGTTCCTGAGTGAAATCTTAGTGCAAGAATAAGCCAAAGAGATTTTATGAGAGGAGTCTCCAAAATGAAGCTTGAGTCAGTAGTCTCAGAGGTTAGAGGCCAAATGACACATAAGCTACATTATAATAAAAGACTATTTTGCTCAAGGCCATCTTCATAAAATTTCCCCATAATCCAAGAAAAAAATATTTATTAAAGACCCAGAGCATACAAACCTGTGCCAGTAAGGCAAAATGGGCTTAGTTTAACGGGTGCCCTTGAGGAGTTTGGCTTTTGTTTATGGTGAAAGTACTTTCACCTGTTAAACGCTAAGCCCCAGGCCCAAAGCCCTATCAGGT
>CM053622.1:740543950-740574826 GCA_028646595.1 Phalanger gymnotis | reverse complement strand
ACTCTTGTGAGGCGGGCCTACTGGGCCTGGAGGCTTGTGTTCACAATACTGGAATGGGGAGGTTGGCTCGCTAATTTGTTGCTCTGGGCCCTGAATAAATTTTTTGATGCCTTCTGCTTGGAGAATTCTGTATACCCAACGATTTCGAACCATTCTGATATTTATATGATCCTTTTTGAGATCATAAATTCGGCCTTCCGACCACAAAACCATAGAGAATTTATCTTCTGTGGCTACAAATACATGTTTGAAGAGCTTAATACAATTCTAAGAGGATATACTAATCCAAATGGCAAAGAAGGATTTAAGAAGGAGCTATGATTTTTCTACGTTATTAGCAGTGGATGCTTTAAGTTGGTTCTAAAATCATCCAATGTGTCAACTTCCCAGGACAACCAGTGCTCTTTTCCTGAGGAGTCTGAATTCCATTTCACCTTATATTCAGTACCAGAATCTGACGATTGATTCTATCTTCATTGAATATTCTAAGCAAAATCTGTCACTACAAAATTTAAAGTGCAATGTATTTCTAATAAATGCAAAACAAATTTTGACAGTGACTTCTCTGCCATAGTAGTAAAAAAGAAAATCTGCCTCACCAGGTTTTCTAGTAGCTGCATTTTAATGTTATTTTTAAAATATAGCAGAGACTGCCTTGATGCTTGAGATATATAATTAATACATCTCCTTATTGAGTGGTCAAAAAGCAAAAGAAAATGTAAAAAAATTAATAACCCAGCTAAATACCTTTATGAAATGTACTATTCTGTGGATTTTATTATACTATAATTTCCATAGACACATGCACGCACACACACACTCACAGAAATATATATATGTATACATATATATGTATATATATACAGTCACATGAAGGATACTCCATATCCCCCAATGTAACAAAAACTGAATAACTATAACTTTTTAACTCTTTGCTACTACCTGATAATATTATTTACCTCTTCCTTAGTCTACTCATTCCCCATAACATTCCAAATATCTTCATCTTTCTCAAAACTTCCCAAGCCCTCTTCCTCACCCTACTTTGACCAGGAAGATCAAGACCCTCTCCTGAATGACACTCTTATCTCTGGCTTCCAATCCTGTCTTTGTCACTTACTACTTGTATGACCTCGGGTGAATCATTTCATACCCATGATTTTCAGTTTTTCAATCTGTTAAATGAGTTAGCAAGATCAGATAAATGTTAAGGTCTCCACCAATTCTAAATCTATGATCAAGATCCTATAAATACCTCTTCCCCATCTGAAAATGGACTAGATGACATCTAAATCCCTTCCACCTCTAAATTTATTATCCCATGACCTCACAAACTAGATCTCCCCATCTATAAATGGTTTCAACTTTAGGGAAAAAGTTGCTTTTCATTTTCATACTTTAAGCCTTGCATCTGACAAATACTAATAGTATCACCATGGCCAATTCACTTAACCTCTCAATGCTCCAGGAAAATAGGGAGAAGGAAGAGACAGTTGACTTCATTCTCCCATCTCCACCTTTTGATCTTACTCTGGGAACAGTAATTAATTCAGTGCTGTCACTGGTACTTGAAAAGCTATGACAATCTATTGCCTTATAGCTCCATTCACCATCCCTATGGCTAGAAAGAATAAAACTCTCTTCTTCGGTCACTTCTCTCTAATATAAGTTTTATTCCCCTACTAGAAAGCACCTTGGGGTTAAGAAGTGCTTCACTATTGTATTTGTACCCGTAACATCCAGGATAGTACCAGGTACATATGGGGCGCTTAATAAATATTCATTCATGCTATTCCCTTCAGCTGGAATGACTAAAACAAAGACAAGCTAAACAATTATGAAGCTAAATGAAAACTGGGAAAGAACTCCAGTAAAATGGGGAAAAAAAACAGTCAGGAAATGCTTTAAAAGATAGAATCCAATAACATGGTCAAATGAAATGCTAGAGTAAAATTTATCACAATACATCTAGACTATGAAAAGTGGGAGGGGTGCTCATGATACTGGATAAAGCAAATATTAGGAATGTAGTAAATGTTGATTCCTTTCCCTTCCTTCCCTCTTATTAACAATGACATTTTTCATGTCATTTGATCCTCTCAAGAATTCTGATAGATGCTATTATTATCCCCATTTTACAGTTGAGGATACTGAGGTTGACAGAGGTTAAATGGCTTCTACAGAGTCACACAGTAAGTGTCTGAGGCTGTATTGGAATTCAGATCAACCTGATGGCAGACCCAGTGATTTATCCACTTCTCTACCCAGCTGCCTTCTACAATGAGGAGCAATGAGAGGGAAAGATAATAAATGCTTGTACAATTTAATAAATACTTGTTGTGTTCTCCATTAGAATGTGAGCTTCTTGAGGACAAATACTATTTGTACTTTATATCCCCAGCAATTAGCACAGTGCCTAATAATTGTTTAATAACTGCTTGCTATTGTTGCTTGTAAGATACATAAATGTATTTTTAATTGGTTCAGGGCACTAAGGTTTATTCCATTTACATAACTTCCTGGTCATCCAAAAAAAAAATATAGCATGTAAGTTTGAGCAGTTCTTCCTCAGGCTTATGAGGAGCAGAACGTTATAGACAATATAGGAGCACTGTAACTACTTCTAAATAAATTGATCTTGTGTTTTTTATTTAATATCTTTTCCTTATTGTGGCTAACTAAAAATCCTTGGTTAACTATTAAAACCAACAGTCTTTGTGTATGTTTACCCAACTCTAAATCTGATAATTGTGATGCCACTATATCGGATTCCACTTCATAGATGCATAATCCTTTGTCCTACATTTCCTGCTATCATGTTGTCCTTGAGCTCTTCAGGTGACTGATACTTCTTGTTCATCATTAGCTTATCTTCCCCTACAACAACACCCATATGATCCTAAAGGGAGGCTTCTATTTTGTGGCCACTTTGTCTCAGTGACTGGGACAGTTCATACTTACTTAAAAATATAAGCCCTATTTCTCAAAAACATCTTAAAATGAATATAAATCATATATCCATATAATATTGATATATAAATCACATTAATAGAAAATTTTCATGTTTCCATGTAAGATGAGCCCACAATAGAAATGAAAACACCTGACACCCCACCTGGAATCTGTAGTTCTAAAATGTAAAATAAAATCATAATATCTAACAAAAAAAGTCTCATTTTAAAATATATTTACCTTTCAGTATTTACATAGAGAGGCAAAATTGCCCTTTTAGATTTGCTGAATATCTGCACAATACATTTAGGATTCTCACAGGAGCCTTTACACATTCAAGCTTCTCACTTCTCAAGACAATCCCTTACCAATGAACTGAAGTTCACAGAGTAGCTGAATTTCATAAGGAAACATTTCGTTATTGAAACACATGCAGCAGCAACAACAGTATTTAGTTTTTCTAGGAAAGCCCCACTGATTACAAGAACTAATATTCTATTTTTCATAATTATTACAGAAACAAATGGCAACATTAGCTACAGTTTCAGGAGTTCTCCATCAAGGTCTCTGGAGCACCTAGACTCATTTTTTACTGCAGCAAGCCGTGTTAGTTTCACACCTAGAAAATTTTGGAAAGATTCTTTGCAGTAGAAGTGCACCTCAAAAAGACAAGAATCTTCCATAATCTAATTCCCATCTACATTTCCAGTTTTTTTCCTATTCTTCACATACTCTATCTTACATTCAAACTGATCTCCTCGCTCTTTCTGTCCCTAAAACTCTCATTCTTACCTATGTGCCTTTGTATGATGGTCCCTAATGATGCAAGAAAAGTATTATGTAACCTGTAGAGGGTTATATTAATTTCAATTTGTACTTCCAGTTAACTGACCAAGCATGTAGTTTCTCTCTCACATGGCCAGGCTTTGGCTAACAATGCATGTAAAATTACAAAGCTTGAAAGCATAATGCCAGGAATAGTGTAGAAGAAAGACTAGATTCCGCCCATGTTCCCAAATGAGAAATTAAAACTCCCTGAATGATTGGAAACTGTTTGTGGCTGATAGAATTAAAAGAACAGATTGAATCATTTAATATATCTCAATGTTCATGTGGTGTGGAAAATCCTTGGTCCAGCAGCTGCATAACTCAGCAGGAAATCTAGTCAGGCATGGCTAAAGAAAGCAAATCTAGAAAGAGAAATAGTGAATTATTCCCTTTATCTCTACAGTATTCCTTTTCCAAGCTTGCTTGGTACTTCTTGCATAGCAGTGCCATTAATTAAAATATTATTTTAATAAATTACTCAATAACAGTAATTAAAACATCACAGCTGCAGATCTTATCCCCCTTGAATTCTCATTAATCTCATCTCTGCCTTTCAGAGTGCTTCTTCTCAGGAAAAGGAAAAGCAAATTCATATGACTAGAGGGAAATCAAACTCTTTGAAGTCTGAAGGATGTGAAGACACCATGGTGTCTGTTTTCATACAACAGCTGAATTACAGCATTATATAGATCCCTAACATCTGTTTCTTCCTTTTCACCCTAGATTCAGCCTTGCTATAAACTAGGCCCCTCGACATTGCAGTGCCATTATTCATTGCTTAGATGATTTAGAGCTAGAAGGGAATTTAGAAATCTTCTAATCTGACACCCAGATTTTAAGCATGAGAAAACTGAGGCCTCGAAAGATGAAGAGGGCTGCCCACAGTTACACAGGTAGGAAGTGACAGAGACAGAATTGTGTTTCCTCATAAACACTGCCACCACCACCACCCACTATCTTCCCTATTACTGTAGAGGACAACACCATTCTTCCAGTCCCAGGCTCACAACCTAGGAATTGTCCTGGACTCCTCACTATCTCTCTCTCTCTCTCTCACTCACTCACTCACTCACTCACTCACTCTCTCACTCACTCTCTCACTCTCTCACACACACACACACACACACACACACACACACACACACATCCCATATCCAAGGTGTTGCCAAGGCCTATTGATCTCACCTCTGCCACATCTCTTGAATATGTCCTCTTCTCTCCTCTGACACTGCCATTACTTTAGAACAGGCTTTCATCACCCCAAGCCTGGATTATTGCAATAGACTACAGTGGGTCTGCCTGTCTCAAGTCTCCCCACACTCCAATCCATTTTCCATTCAGCCACTAAAGTGATTTTCCTAAAATTCAAGTCTCTGATTATGTCACTTCCTACTCAATAAATTGCAGTGACTCTCTATTTCCTCCAGGAACTAATACAAAATTGTTTGGCTTTTAAATCCTTTCATAATTCGGCTCCCTGCCTACCTTTCCATTCTTCTTATACCTGACTCCCCTACTCATACTCTTCAATCCAGTGACACTGGCCTTCTGGCTATTTCATGAACAAGACACTCCATCTCTCATCTCTGGACATTTTCTCTAGCTGTCCTCCATACCTGGAATGTTCTTCCTCTGCTCCACCCAGGAACCTCTCTGGCTTCAAGTTCCAAATCAAATAAAATCCCACATTTTACCAGAAGTTTTTCCCAAGTCCTCTTAATCCTAGTTCTTTTCTTATTCCTTGTTTATCCTATGCATAGTTTGCTTTGTGTATATATGCACACATATACATACATATGTGTGTGTTTTACATGTTGTATCCTCCCTTAGGTTGTAAACTCCTTGAGAACAAGGACTGTCTTTTCCTTCTTTTTGTATCACCAGAGCTTAGCACAGTGCCTGGCATATTGTAGAAGCTTAATAAATGTTTACTGATTGATATGTATGTATCTATAAATGTTTTCTGATATATATATATATATATATATATATATATATACACATAAATACCCACAAATATATACATGCTACTGCTCTAAGTAGAATCTAAGCTCTTTAAGAGCAGGGATTGTTTCATTTATTTTTAATCTTCATATGTCCAGTGCCTGGTACATAGATACAATAAATAATTGTTGATTGATAGATTAACCTAATTCATTTAATTCATAAGTCTATTGGGATCATATTTATATGCGAGTTGCTTTAACCTCCTCTATGTGAAAATTTGTGTGTTTGTGTGTGCACAAGCACATACAAATGTCCTAGAATAGAGAATAAAGTAAGAAGCTATGATTTGTGCCCACTCAAAAACACATACACACACAATCTGAGATAATTTGTTATATAAAAGTCTAATTATACATAGTATAAGTAAATTTCAGCAAAATATTTAACAAATTCTCCAATAATTTCTTTATGGGCAAAGGCTAGAAGTGTGAGATGGATGATGTTATATAATTAAAACATTCATAGCTATGATGACTACACCGGAAAAGTTATCATTGGATGGGTGGGGGCAATGATTGATGTGGAGGCAGATTTCTGCTTGTCTATGACTAGACTCTTCTTGTTTCCCTCCTCTTCAAAATCTTTACCAATAACTTGGATGAAGGAACAGATGGCATCTTTGTCAAAATTGTGGATGATGCAAATCTGGGAAAAATAACTAGTGCAATTGATGACAGAATGGAAATTCATCAACATCTTGACAGCCTGAAAGATGAGCTGAAACTATGAATCTCATGAATGAGATGGAATTTTATAGCGATAAATGTAAAGGCTTGCATGTAGATTGAAAAACATTCTTCAAAAATGCATTAGAGTTATGTGACAGTAGTAAGCCATATGATAATTCAATGACCTGGGTAAGGCATAAATGGTATAGTATACTCATCAATTTTACAGATAGAACAAAGCTGAGATAGATCCATACTATATAACAGTCATGATGCAAAAGAATCTTGTCACCACTTGGACTGAATCTAACAGGATACATTTCAATAATGGCAAATGTAAAGTCTTTCACCTGGGTATCAAAAAAATCAACTTTACCAGTATGAGATTGGGAGGTGCAGTTAGACACAGTTGTTCTGAAAAGACTTGGTGGGTCCTGAGTGAAGGCAAACTTGAATTTGCACCGAATATGGTAGTCATTTGTATTTGAAATGTAGATATGGGATTGATGACTCTGTATAAATTTGTGCAGGGAGGTGGAAGTTAAAGCTTTGACACAGAAGTGTTTGTCAAAGGAAAAGTGCTGGGAAAAAAGGGAAGAGGCTCTTGGATGATGAACTAGCATAGGACACAGAGGAGTCGTTAGAGAGGCAAATGGAGAATGAGAAGAGTACGCCATTTTGGAAAATGTCACCGGGCAACCAAAAGCTTCAACACAAGATAAGTAAAGAAATAGCACTCCACATTTGGGGCATTCTCTTTGCACAAGCCACTAAATCAACTGCAGCTATTTTTAGTAATGAATTTCTGCACAGCTGGCAAGACTGTTAATCTGTGTTGTTTGCCTGATTTGATTGTAAAAACAGCTGGGAACACCAGATTGACAACTTTGTAGTTGGGTGGATTTTTTTTTTTTGTAAATGCAGGCATGGCTCATAAACTCTTTGAGAAAGAATTAAAACAATTGAAGATTTCTTTGATATTCTTTCCCTTTTCCCACTGAACCAATTCAAGTCTATAATCCTTTACTCAGTATCTCATATTATGTTTGCTACCTGGCAAAAGATAAAACAATTTCAACATTTTCTTGATGTGCTGCTAAACCAAAAACAATAGTCTCCCAATGTAATACCTTAAGAACAACTATAACTCTTGCTGTGCTCTACTTAAAAAGGCTTTGACATAATATTTTTAGGTCATTTCTTAAGACATTTTTTTAAAGAAGCAACTAGAAGAAATCCTCTCTAAAATAACATCTTTTCCATTTCCTATGTCAATTTAGGTCCTTTATCCCCATTCATTCTCTCTCTCTCTCTCTCTCTCTCTCTCTCTCTCTCTCTCTCTCTCTCTTTCTCTTTCTCTCTCTCTCTCTCTCATACACACACACACACGCACACACAAAATATCTCATCAAAGTGTATAGAGTTGACTGGGTTCTCAGAGATTTGACCTTGTAAGTTTCAAAGACTTACAAGCTCTATCAGTTCCTACCCACATGGAAAGAGTCCAGAAATGGGTATTGAGAGCTTAAGTAGACTGGACCTTGGACAACAAATACCAGGTGATAAATATTTTTTTGGCTACAGTGACTCATGAAAGAGTGTCATAGATCTAGCTAGAGTTACATAGATATAGACAAAATTGTAGGGAGGTGTGTGTGTATGTTACCTGGGTAGGTTATGTATATCCACATGGGCCTAACATGTGGATCATAAGGGGGTGTGAATAGGTATCTCTAGTCTCTTCCACTCCCTTCCCAACTCCAAAAAGTCCTTGATGCATGCCAGGAGGGAAAGAAAGAGGTTGAGACCAGAAGCTGACCACTCTGTTCTCAGAAAAAGAATAGCAGACTAAAATTATATCTCTCCACCTCCCTCCCTGCCAAAAAATTGCTAGTTTAAGGGAGGTAATTTTTACTTTCAAGCTATACTTCTGATTGCTATCTCCTAATGGGTAAAATGTTCCCTTAGTTATATATCCAAAGCTTGACTCCCTTCCCAATGAAATCCAGTTTCAGAATGAGAGACAGAGAGAGACAGAGAGACAGAGCCTAATAGACAGGCAACTACCTGCCTCAAGTCTCTCCCCACTTCAATCTATCCTTCATTTAGTCGTTAAAGTGATTTTCCTAAAATACAGGGTTTGATTATGTCACATACACACACACATTCAATAAACTACAGTGACTCCCCATTGCCTCTAGGAGCAAATACAAAATGTTCTGTTTGGCATTCAGAGTCGTTCATAATTTAGCCCCCTCCAAACTTTCTGGTATTCTTATTCTTTACTCCTCAACATGTACTTTTCAATCCAGTGACACTGATCTCCTCACTGTTCCATGAACAAGACAGTCCATCTCTCATCTCTGGGCATTTTCTCTGGCTGCCCACATGCCTGGAATGTTCTCTATTGACCTGACTGGCTTCCTTTAATTCCCCACTAAAATCCTGCCTTCTACAGGAAGCCTTCTTGAACCACTCTTAATTCCAATACCTTCCCTCTGTTAATTATCTCCTATTTGTCTTGTATACAGCTTGTTGTTGTTTATTGTTTCTGACTCTTCGTGATCCAATTTAATGTTTTCTTGACAAAGATACTGGAATATTTCGCCATTTCCTTCTCCAGCTCATCTTATGGATGAGCAATTGAAGCAAACAGGGTTGAGTGACTTCCCCAGATTCACTCAGCTAGTAAGTATCTAAGACCAGCTTTGAACTCAGATCTTCTGCATTCCAGGCCAGTATTCTATCCACTGTGACACTTGGCTGCCTCCATAAATAGCTAGCTTTGTATATATTTATTTGCATGTTATCTCCCCATTAGATTATAAGCACCTTGAGAACAGAACTGTCTTTCACCTCTTTTTGTACTGCTAGCACTTAGCACAGTGCCTGGCACATAGTAGGTGCTTAATAAATGTTGATACAAACAGATCTCACCCCAGAGGAAATTCCATGATGTCTTTAGTATAAGTTGGTGATAGGACATAACTGAGATGCTGGCTCCTCTACATTTCAGCTGTCAGCTTTTTCCCCAGAGTTGTTTTCTCCCTTCAGGGACCTTTTCTCTGAAGAGAATCTGGAACCTCATGTTTCCCTCTCAAAGTTGGAAGCTAGAAGCCTTCTCTTAAGTTCTTGCCAACTCTACTCCCCAAGCAGGTGAAAAGCATTGAGTAATGGTAGGCAAGGCAGTTAGGTGGTACAGTGGATAGAGCCCTGAGCCTAGAATCAGGAACACTTTAATTCAAATCTGACCTCAGATGCTAGCTGTGTAACCTTGGACAATTATTTTAACCTCAATTTGCCTCAGTTTTTTCAATGGTAAAAGGGGAATAAACATAGTACCTGCCTTCCAGGGTTGTTGTAGGTATGAAATGAGATAATATTTCTAAAGCACTTATCATAATATCTGGCATATAGTAAATACTATATAAATTCTAGCTATTGTTATTATTAATCAATCTCCACCAAGGAGGAGAATCTTATTCAAATTGGTTTTGAGTCAATCAATAGTCATTCAATAAACACAATACAAAATTAAGTGCCTAAATGTTTAAGGTACAGTACAAAGCACTCAGAGATACAAAGAAAGATGAAAGGCTCTCTGCTCTTGAGAGGCTCACAGTCTAATAAAGGACATAACATATCAACAACTATGTACCAACAAGCTACCTTCAAGGTAATTTGAAATATTCAACAAAGGGAAGATATTGGCATTAAAGAAGATCAGGAAAGGCTTCCTGTAGAAAGTGGATTTTTATCTTGGACTTGAAGGAAGCCAGGGATGCCAAGCTGTGGAGATGAGGAGGAAGACAGCATT
The DNA here is from genome assembly GCA_028646595.1 of Phalanger gymnotis. Taxonomy (NCBI): domain Eukaryota; kingdom Metazoa; phylum Chordata; class Mammalia; order Diprotodontia; family Phalangeridae; genus Phalanger; species Phalanger gymnotis. The sequence continues at coordinate 740,564,554 of CM053622.1, read as the reverse complement.
CCAGGCATGGGAGATAGCTGTAACAGTAAGGGAAGTATCACAATATTGATGGTGTCCACGAATATGCCTGTATAGTTCTGTATCGCAGAATATATGAGACTCTCCATATAGAAGGCAGAAGAAGTAAAATATTTATTCAGACACCAGAGCCCAAAACCAATAACTCTAATTCAACATAGCAGCAATTATATCCCCAAAGCAGTAAGCTCACTTTATCATAACAGCAAGGAATTTAAAACGCAGTATCATACCAGGGAGCCAAGCCATCCCATAACCTTCCCCTCTGCTGGGGCCTTCCTATAAACACTCACTCACATCCTAGCTATCTGCTTGCCTGTATCCTCTCCTCCCACAGTTCTGAGAGAGCACTTAATGGCTACTCTCAGAGTATACACACCCTTTTTAGAGCCTGAAGGCTTCACAGCACTTGTGACTTAATTAGCAAAAGGCTGTGAGTCTTCCTACAAACAAGCCTCTCCTAATCAAGTCCCTTAACTAGCTCCATCTGAGACCTGTTAGTGGGATTAATGGGCAGGGAAGATCTTTAATCACATTAACACCACAATAGCTAATAAAAGTTCAGGAAGTGGAATGTCTTGTGTCAGTGTCCCTGGATCACAGAGTATGTTGGGGGAAAGGGTGGTGTTGTAATGTGTAAAAAAAACTGAAAAGGTAAGGGGAGGTTATGAAGGGCTTTGAATGTCAAAGGATTTTATATTTCATCCTGGAAGTGCTAGGGAGCCAATGTAAGATAGGGCAAGATGTCATGGTTAGACCTTCACTTGAGAAAGATTACTTTGACAGCTGAGCAAAAAATGGACTGGAATGGAGAGAGTTTTGTGGCAGGCATACCAACCAGAAGTTTATTAGAATAGTTTCCACATGATGTGATGAAAGCCTGCCTCAGAGTGGTGATACTATCAGATGAGAGAAGGGGATATAAAGAAGAAATGTTAAAAAGGCAAACTCTATAGGCCTTGGCAACAGTTTGGATGAGAAGTGTGAGAGATAATAAGGAGCTGAGGATGATTAGGAGGATGGTGGTAACTTAATAGTAACAGGAAATTTAGGGAAAGGACCTGGGAGAATGAGTTCTGTTTTTAACAAGTTGAGCATAAGAGGTCCACAGGATATCTAATTTGAGATGTCGTAGAGACAGCTGGAGATTCAAGAATGGAGGTCAGCAGAGAGGTTAGGGGTAGATAACTGTGTCTGAGAATCTTCAACATAGAAATGATAATTGAATCCCTAGAAGGTGACAAGATGATCAAAATCAATCACCAAGTGCCATCCCATGGGACTCCAGAGTCTCCTCCAGAGCCATCTGGATCCAGCGGCCTGATATTCATCAGGATGACTGGAGATGGCCCAGGATAGCAAGCATGTCCTGAATGAAGATTCGGCAAAAGAGACTGAGAAGAAGAGTTCAGAAGGGTCGGAAGATAATCAGGAGAGAGCAGAGCCCATAAACTCCGAGAAAAAGGTATCAAGGAGAAAATGGTGATTTAGAGTGTCAAAGATTGCAAAAAGTTAGGATGAGGATTGAGAAAAGGGCATTAGATTTGGACATTAATAAATTGTTAGTAGCTTTGATGAGAGAGAAATTTTAGTTGAATGATGAAGTTGCAAGCAAGATTATAGAGTGAGAGAAGAGAAGATGGAACTATCTATTGTAGATGGCTTTCTCAAAGAGTTTATCCACAGAAAAGAGATACGAGATGATAACTAGAAGAGGCAGAGAGATCAAGTAAGGGTTATTTTTTTTTTATGGGCATGTTTATAGATAGTAGGGAAGTAACCAGAAGACAGGGAGAGAAAGTGGGGATGATAGACAGAAAAGTCTGTTGAAGATTATGGGATGGAATGGGATAGTTCACTTGTGTATATACAGGGGTTTGCTGTGGTAAGGAGAAGGGCTATCCCTTCATGTAAGATGGGGTGAAGGAGGAGAAGAGGGAAATCTTTGCTTAGCAGCCTTAATTTCAGTAAAACGTGAGACAAGATTCTCATGGGAGCCATGGGAGTTTGAGGAGAGATGGAAAAGTTTAGAAGAATCACTGTCATGAGGGGGTTATTGAGCTTACAGGAACAGAGTGATGATATTCACACTGTATGTGCTCTGACCTTATCAGTCCTCATCTAGAGTACTCTATGTTCTATTCTGGGTGGTGAATGTTCTTGAGTTATATGGAGATCACTTGAGGTAACTGGGTATATTTGGCCTGGAGAAGAGAAGTTTGTGTGTAGTAGGAAGGGCATGAGAAGGTCAGGGAGATGCACTATCTATCTTAAATATTTGAAGAGTCATCAGTCAGATAAGAGTTTACACTTGTTCTTTTTGCTCCCACAGGGTAAAATGAGGAACAATGGGTAGAAGACAAAACGAAGAAAACAATTTCAGGGGGAAAAACTCAAAACAATTGTTGTTATTTGTTGGTCAGTTGTGTCCAACTCTTCATGACCTCATTTGGGGTTTTCTTGGCAGACATAATGGAGTGGTTTGCCATTTCCTTTTCCAGCTCATTTCACAGATGAAGAAAGAGGCAACAGGGTTAAGTTATTTGCCCAGGACCACATAGCTAGTAACTGTCTGAGACCAGATTTGAACTCACAAAGATGAGTCTTCCTGACTTCAGGCCTGGCACTCTATCCACTTCACCACCTAGTTGCGCCTCACAATAATTAAAGCTGCTCAAAAGTGGAATGGGCGACCTTAACAGGTAGTGAGTTTTCTCTTCTTAGAAGTCTTTAAGAAAAAGCTTAATGACCACTTGTGAGATATGCAATAGTGGGGATCTTTTGTATACAGGTTGGATTAAATGGCTGCAAATTCACCTCCAACTCTCAAAATCTGTGATTCTGTAATAATAAAAAACTCATCTTGGAAAATGAAGGCAAAAAAGTAGTATTTGTGAATTTGCTAGTTATTCTCTGACTGTTAGCTTGTGTTTGGCCTTTAACCATGAAAGAAATACTAGTAGAGATAAACCTTGTTATTCCATTGCAGTGCATTGCAAGCTACATTTTTTTCTCTCCCCTACCTTAATTGTCCCATTTATTTCCTCATGCAGATTCGTCCATTCTGTCATGTATTAGGTCCACATGGATTAATCACAAACATATAATTTTCCTTCTGCTCTCATCTCTGTCTTAAAGGCAACTTAGCAATTCAACTTGCTACACCTGTATTTTTCATAGAATATAAATGGTCTTAGACTCCATAAATAACCAAATCAACACTGACTGTTGCATTTAATTACTGTCAAACAGTTGCTCCCTGGGTGCTCACACTGAGCTTTCATGCTGTTTGCATCAGCAAAGCTCTTCCTTTTGAGACACTAAATATGCATACTTATTTTGAAGGTTTGAAAAAAGGAACAAAGATACCCTACCCATTAATCCTTTCATATAGCATCATGGAATTAATACAAAGTAGACATCTATGCAGCCACACACTTCAATGAACATTTATTAAGCACCTACTATGTGTAAGATACTATGCTAAGTACTGAGCATGAAAAGACAAAAGGAAAAATGTCCCCTTCTGCTGGAAATGTGGTTCAACAAGCACATCAACAAGTAAAAGTGAAATGATTTCAAGAATGCGAGGATGCAAAATCAAGGGACATCAAGAGAGGTTTCTCATAGCAGAAGGCACTGGAGTTGGACCTTAAAGAAGCTTAAGGCCTTTAAGAGGTGAAAGTGAGCAGGGAGTTCATTCCAGTCATGTGGGTCTACTAAGATACGATAGTGCGAGATCTAATACTAAATGCAGAGAACTCAGTTCAGTGGTAGATCAATTTTATGGAATGCAACTCCAATTGTTCAATTAGTATCTTTATTTTGTGTCCAGATATTGTATATATTCACATGTAATATCTGGACCTACATGACTTTCTAATATTCATCCATGGAATGGTAGACCTGTACAATGTATAGTTTAATATTGAATCTAATGAGAGATGATGGTACTTTGTAAACAGATATAGGAATCCTGAATCCCATTTCTCTTCTTATAAATGAAGAGTCTCAAACTGTTAACAGATAGAAGCCCTAATATTTGCGATTTGCCAGAAAATTGTGCTAAGATTAATGTATATCCACTTACACTTGCATTTTGGTGTGGTCAAGCAAGTAGTTTCTTTTATATAACATGGGGAAGATTGACTTCACAGGACTGACTTTGGGAAATCTAAACTAGTTTTACTAACTTCCTAAATTCTACAATTAGATGCAACAAAACTTCATTTATCAAGCCCATACACAATAGATCTCTATTTTGTTCTGAAGGGTTTGCTATATATAAATAGTTAACACAGGGAAACCTTTTCTTCCCTTTTCTCAGGGCAAAATATTCAGAACCTTGGAAAGTGTCTATTCTAAAGAGTTCCAGTGTGAAGTTAACACTGCAAGATAGTACATTCGCTGTACCCAATTTCCAGTCCTCTTAAATGATGGAAATGGGTCCTCAGAAATCTCTCTGGATCATTTGGCTTTTCATATTTCAGTATCAGCAGGGTGCCTGGTCCTTATGAATCCAGATAGTTTCTCCAACTAGGTGATGAAGTGGATGGAGTGCTAGACTTGAACTCAGGAGAAACTGAACTCAGGTCCCACCTCAGATTTTGTTGGCTGTGTGGCCCTAGGCAGGCCACCTAATAGTCTGCCTAAGTTTCCTCATCTGTAAAGAAGAGATAATAAAACAACACCTGCCTTACAGGGTTGTTGTGAGGATCAAATGAGTTAACATTTTTAAAGTTTTTTGCACACCTTAAAGCACTTTGTAAATACTAGCTATAGAAAATAGCTATATGATATATGGATTTGTTCCATACGAAAATGTATTTTCCCTGGTAGAAAGGTTGTCTTTGATAATCTTCCTGCTGCTAAACTACAGACTCTTGAGGCCAACAATTATTTATTTTGTTTAGTTTTTTTAATGTTATGCTTTTCTGAATTTAAAAACAAATTACGATCAGCAAAAATCTGAATTCTCTCCTCACTCTCCCTAATTGAGAACAAATGGGGGAAAATACTATTACAAACATGCATAGTCAAGCAAAACAGATTTCTACATTGGTCACGTCCAAAAGAAAGATACATACATATGTATACACATGCATGTATATATATTTATATACATACACACATATATGACATAAAACTAATCCCTCCCTTCATCTACTCTCCCTTTATGTCACCCTTCTCTCCTTTCCCTTATATTTCACTGCTGAGTTAAATGTATTTCTTTACCCAACTCTGTGTGTAATCTTTCCTCCTTTGCCTAGTTCATATGAGAGTGCCAGTATCAGCTTCTCCTCTACTTTCCTTTTATTTTTATACACTTCTACATGTACACCCTGATTAAATGAACTAATTTCCCTAAACTTCCTTTCCCCCCCCTTTCCATTTTTCTTTTAAGATAATTCAAACATAATAGAACTATTCCTATGTCTTCTGTCTAATTAGATTCCTATTGGGACCCATGAACATGATGGGACTCAGAAGGGACACATTATAATCTCCCAATATTATAAAGTAAGCAGTTTATCCTTTCTTAATCTGTTATGATCAGTTATTTGTATTTATCTTTTTTGTGTTTTTCTTAACTCCTCTGTTTGAACTTCAAAGTTTCTACACAGGTCTGGTCTTTTAGTCGAAAATGCTTGGAAGTCCTCTATTTAAGTAAAGATCCATTTTCCCCCAGTATGATTATAGTTGGTGTTGTTGGGTGAGTTATTTTTGTCTATGAGCCTATACCCTTTGTCTTCTGGGATATTGCATTCCAAGCTCTCTAGTAGCAACTGTAAATTGGGTGTGAACCTGACTGTGATTGCTCAGTACTTGAATTCCTTCTTTCTGGATGCCTGCAAGACCTTTCCTTTGACCTAGAAGCTTGAATTTTGGCCATAATGTTCCCAAGAGTTTTCATTTTGGGGTTTCTTTTGGGAGGGGACCAGAGTATTTCTTCTATTTCCACCTTGTCAACTGGCTCTAAGAACTCAGAGCAGTTTTAATATTTCTTGAGATATGATATCTGTTCTTTTTTGTTTGTGATTTTCAAGTAGTCCAATGAGTCTTATATTTTTCCTTTTTGATCTATTTTCCGAGTCAGTTGTTTTACCATAAAGTATCTTCTATTTTCTATTTTGTTTTCTATTTTCAGTCTTTTAACTTTGTTTTAATATTTCTTGTCTTATGAAGTCATATGCTTACATTTTGATTCCTTATAATTTTCAGGGAGTTTGTTACTTGAATAAGATTTTGTGCCTTTTGTGCCAGATTGTTAATTTCCTTAGAAATTCTTTCTTGTAACACATTTCTTTATATAAAAAAGCATTTTAAACTTTTTTAAAAAAAATCAAGATCTACTCACTTTTGGAGAGAAGGTCTAGGCTGCTTTTGTTGCTACTTTCTTGGGAAATTGAGTATTGTATTATTCTAGGTTCTTGGGGGAAAGCTCAGACTGGTGATATGCAAGCTATCAGTGCTCCCAGCATGATCTGAACCTGAGAAGAGTCTGATCACCATCTCCCTGGTGTTAGCTCTGCAAGTTCCTGACTTAGGTTTAGGACTGAGCAACACTAGATTGCTATGGGTCTCAATAACTATCAGCCACCTGGGAAGCTCTGCTGGTTCAGCATGACAGGAATGCAAACTTCCTAAGATCTGGGATTCTTACCCTGGTTATATCTCTGCAGACTTCACACTGGATTACAAGTTGGAAATGAAACCCTACTCTGCTCCTAGAATCTGAGTCACATTGCTACTACACCTTTCTCAACTTCCTCCTTTCTATATATACATCCTAAGGCCAGTGACTGAACCCTGCCTTAGAATACCACCTCTAGATGCAGGTTTCCTCTTCAATCCATCCTGGATCTATAATTCAGAACTGGATAGTGAGTGACAAAGTTAATGATTAGTATGTGTTCCTCGATATAGTTCTTGGACCTTTTCTTGTCCTGGTGCACAGCTTCTCCCTTAAACTAGAGTATTCCTGGCTTGACTCATGCCCTAGTCTCCATAAATTTCTCTGTTTCCCTATGCTGACCTGGATGGGAAAAGTAACTCCCTGTGAATTTTCCTTGGATTTCCCCATCAGGATTCAGTCTGGTACATTTTATAGATCTCTTTGGATGACTCTAGGGATGTTTGTTGTACTGCTTCTTATTACTCAAACATCTTGGCTCTGTTGCCAAAGATTATTTTTATTGGTAATTGTATCCCCTGATGGGCCTAACATAGTGTTGTATATAATAAGGAATGCTTAATAAATGTTTGTTGAATAAGTGAATGGATGCTCCTTGATCTCTTGTGCTGTCATTATTCATCCAAGAGCCTTAAGGAAGGAGATTCTTTACTAAATCAATATACTGACATCATTCTCAATCAAATCTATAGCAAAATCAATATATACCATAGTTTATAGCTTAAATTATAGACTACAGGGTTTTTCTAGCCCTTCCAACCTGGCTGACAAAATCTCTTTCAGGCCCTTCTGTGTTTTTATCATCATTTTTTTGAGGGTGTTATAACAGCTGAGCAGAGAATTCTGTAAGAGTTCACTTATAGTACTTGCTTGTGACAATAAGAAGAAAGTAAAAAGGAAAATGTGTCCTCATAAAAATCCATATTAAAAAAATCCATAGTGAAATCTAGATGTCCTTTTGCCTTTCCTAGACTTGCAGCTGCAGAGATAATACCCAGCTGGAGATTTACATTAAAGGAATATTTGTATTAATTGGAGAATTTTCATAGGTTTTTGCAGTCCTGGGAAGTATGATATTTATTAGGCTTCATTCACATGCTGAGGACCAATGTGGCATAGTGAATAGAGAGTTGGTTTTAGAGGAGGAAGATCTGGGTTAAAGGCCTGCCTCTGACATGTACTGGCTATGCATCACTAGACAAGTAAGTTAGACTCTCACTGTCATGGATAACTCTATAAGGGTCTTGTTTTTTTTTAATTGCTAAAAAAGTGCAACTATTTTTTGATAGAAGAAAGTCAACTATGTCAATAAAATGATAGGTCATGTAAAATTAGGATAATGATAGCATCTCTAACAAGGTTGCATGATCAAATGAGATAATATTTTAAAGTGCTTGACATGGTATTAGCACTTAAGAAATTATTGTTTTGGGGGGGGGCAGAGTGAAAGCAGAGACTTGCTTGAGCTCTCCCTCAAACGACTCCAAATACCTGTAAAAATGACTCTAAACAAATTCTAGATCAGCAGAACCCACAAAATGACAGAGTGAAACAAATTTCTAGCCCAAGAAAATCTGGAAGGTCAACAGGAAAGGTCTGTTGTGCCTGTCTGACAGAGAAGCACAGGCCAGCATGGGCTGTGCCAGCACAGACTGGGACAAGCAAATCTCAAGGCACTGAATCACTGTCAGCTGTGGCAATTTCCAGACTTCTCAACCCACAAACTCCAAAAACAACTTAGAAGGTCAGTAGGAAAGGTCTATGGGTCTTGCGTAAGAGAGGAGCATGATTTGGCCCCAGCCCAAGCCACATGGTGTTAGCAATGGAGGCAGTGGTAGGGGCTGCTTTCAGAGCTCTCAGTCCACAGATGGGGCGGGGGGAGGATTGAGAAGCTGATCAGAGGAGGATTGCCAGGATCTCTTTGATGGCACTGAGGCAGGATTGTCTTTCTTTGCCCTTGCTTGGATCTGGGTTGCAGTAGTGGGTGGTGGTCCTGAGGCCAAGAGGAGCACTGGAATGGTAATTACAGTCCCAAGGCAGAAAAGAGTAGTCGTGGTCACTCACAGACCAGGAGAGGAGTAAACACCTTTCCTTTGATCATGCCACCTTGGATGAGTTAAAAATTTATGGATCCCTAGAATGATCTCTGGAAACAGCTGCACAAAATCCCTGAAGCTTGGGACAGTGCACTTTCCACTCTGGAAGCAGAGTCCTACCTTAACAAAGAGCTAAAAGGCCAAGCAATTGTCTGGGGAAATGAGCAAACAGCATAACAAACTCAGACTATAGACTCTTATTTTAGTGACAAAGAAAATTAAAACATACAACCAGAAAAAGACAACAAAGTCAAAGCTCCTACATCCAAAGCCTCCAAGAAAAATATGAATTGGTCTCAGGCTATGGAAGAGCTCAAAAAGGATTTTGAAAATCAAGTAAAAGAAGTAAAAGAAAAATTGGGTAGAGAAATGAGAGTAATGCAAGAAAATCATGAAAAACAAGTCAACAGCTTGCTAAAGGAGACCCGAAAAATATTGAAGAAAATAGCATCTTAAAAAATAGACTAAACCAAATTGCAAAAGAGTTCTAAAAAGCCAGTGAGGAGAAGAATGCCTTAAAAAGCACAATTGGCCAAATGGAAAGAGAGGTCCAAAAGATCACTGAAGAAAATAATTTCTTAAAAATTAGAATGGAGCAAATGGAAGATAATGACTTTATGAGAAATCAAGAATTCACAAAACAAGACCAAATGAATGAAAAAATAGAACACAATGTGAAATATCTCATCAGAAAAACAACTGACCTGGAAAGTAGATCCAGGATAGAGAATTTAAAAATTATTTGACTATGTGAAAGCCATGATCAAAAAAAGAGCCTAGACATCATCTTTCAAGAAATTATTAGGGAAAACTGCCCTGATATTCTAGAACCAGAGGGGAAAATAGAAATTGAAAGAATCCAGCAATTACCTCCTGAAAGAGATCCCTAAAGGAAAAAAAAATTCTAGGCATATTGTAGCCAAATTCCAGAGTTCCCAGTTGAAGAAGAAAATATTGCAAGCAGCCAGAAAGAAACTATTCAAGTGTTGTGGAAACATAATCAGGACAACACAAGTTCTAGCACCTTCTACATTAAGGGATTGAAGGGCTTGGAATATGATATTCCAGAGGTTAAAGGAGCTAAGAGTAAAACCAAGAATCACCTACCCAGAAAAATTGAGTATAATCCTTCAGGAGAAAAAAATGGACATTCAATGAAATAAAGGACTTTCAAGCATTCTTGATGAAAAGACCAAAGCTGAATAGAAAATCTGACTTTCCAATACAACAATCAAGAGAAGAATGAAAAGGTAAATAGGAAACAGCCATCATAAGGGACTTATTCAAGTTGAACTGTTTACATTCCTACATGGAGAGATATTTGTAAATCATGAGATCTTTCTCAGTATTAAGGTAGTTAGAGGGAATATATATATATATATATATATATATATATATATATATATATATATGTATGTATGTATGGGGGGGGCAAAGAGGGGGAAGGTGAGAGGGAATGAGTGAACCTTATTCCCATCAGATTTGGCTGAAGAAGGTAATAACATACACAATCAATTGGGTATGGAAATCTATCTTACCCTGTGAGAAAGTAGGGGGGAAGGAGATAAGAGGTGGAGGGATGATAGAAGGGAGGACAGATTTGGGGAGGGGGTAATCAGAAGCAAACACTTTTGAAAAGGGAAAGGGTCAAAGGAGACAACAGAATAAATGGGGGGCAGGATAGGATGGAGGGAAATGTAGTTAATCTTTCACAACATGACTATTATGGAAGTGTTTTGCCTGACTACACACATATAACCTACATCAAATTGTTTGCCTTCTCAATGAGGGTAGGTCGGGAGGATGGAAGGGAAAGAATGTGGATTTCAAAGTTTTAAAAATGAATGTTAAAAACCGTTTTTATATGCAACTGGGAAATAAGATATACAGGCAATGGGGTATAGAAATCTATCTTGCCCTACAGGAAAATAGAAGGGAAGGGGATAAGAGGAGGGGCAGGTGATAGAAGGGCAGGCAGATTGGGGGAAGGGGTAATCAGAATGTGTGCTATCTTGGGTAGAGATGGGGAGAAAATTTGGAACTCAAAATCTTGTGGAAGTGAATGTTGAGAACTAAAAGTAAATTAATTATTAAAAGAAGAAATGATTATTTTCTTCCTAGTGTTATTTTCCTATGCTATTACATACATAGGTTCTGTTTTGAATCAGTTTTCTCTGTCTCCAAGGTGAAATGTCCAGTCTTCTTTCCTTATCAACGTGCAATGAACCCATTTTGCTAGTGGTGGTGGTGTAGAGAGGGAGAAGTAACCAACATAGGAAAAACTCAGAAAAATAGATACTGTGTTTCCCCATGTATAAGATGCACCCTTTTTTTGAAAAATTTGAGGTCTAAAACCTGGGTGCCTCTTATACAGTGGTTGTAGATTTTTTTACTTGCATTTCGGGCTTTTTTGTGTTTGTTTTTGCGCTCATTATTATAGATTTTTTTATTTGCATTTCACATTTTTTCTTTGTTGTCTTTGTTGTCTTTGTGCTCATTGTTTTGCATTGTTTTTCATTTGTATATTAGGTTAAGCTTTGCCCCATCCTGCCCAGAAATGGCTCAGAAAAGATTTTTGTACAGTGCTGAATTCAAGTTAAAAGTGATGAAGTTTGCAAAAGTGAATGGAAATAGGGCTGCTGAATGTAAGTTTGGTCCTCCTTCAACTGAGAAAACAATCTGAGACTTGCTACAGGAAAACTGACAGGCTACTGAAAACATCACGGCAGAAGAAGGCCATGAGAGGCAAGTCAGCAAAATAGCCTGATTTAGAGAGTGAATTGAAGATATGGATTGAAGAGCAAAGGGCAATTGAAATTCTTGTGTCCACAAAGATGGTTCAGCATAAGGCAAGAAGAATTGCTGATGAAAAAGAAGTTACTGATTTCAAAGGACACAATTGGTGCTTCAGGTTCATGAAACAGAATGGACTAAGCATGCCTACATGCACCAGACTTGCCCGAAAGATGCCTGAAAGCTATGAGCAGATGAATAAAACTTGAGTTCAATAACTTTATGTAATACATTTTTTTTTCAAATTTCAGGCCCCAAAATTAAGGTGCATCTTATACATGGGGAAATATGATAAAAAATAATTTAATTTTTTTTCACATGACTACAAAATCATCCTAAAGTAGAGCTGGCCTCTTTCTCCGAATTTCCTGGTCTACATCCTTCATAAATCAGAAAGGAAACTGCTTTCTTTGAAAAATTTCTCAGATAGACACAAAAAAGTTCCTGGGTACTGTTAACAAAGTACCTGATTAGAAGGAGTAGAATTCTAAGAGGCAGTCTGGTTCTGGAAGAGGGATGCAGAATAAACTTGCTACAATACAATCATGAATATGTGACCAATAATACACATGTCCTCCCTAGGATAACTTGAGTCTAAGTTTTCTGTAGTCAATTTGTATTAATTCTAATCTGATCTTACGAAAATGTATTCTGAGATGGGCATGTTAGAGACAACATAGTGAGTCTGAAAGGTCTGGAGATCTTGGATCCTTTTGGAGTTGAATGATGGCAAAGAGGAAATCCCAGCAAAAACACCAGGGCCCTTGAGGATCATGACCAAAAAAGAGTATGAGCCAAACCTTGGCCCATTTTGCCATCAGACCTAGACTTTGAGGGAGGTAGTGCTGAGCTCTGATTGAATATGAAATGCATGATAAGAAATCCTGCAAACATCTGTGTTTAGATGGTTTTATGTGACACTCTCCCAACTAAGCATAATAATAGCATTGACATTTTTTTTTTGCTTCTGTTGAACATATACATCTGAGTGTTCTCTACTTCTTTTGTGTATAATAAATCTATACCTAGGTAGCTAGGGGATTGAGTGCTAGACTTGCAATCCAGAAGACCTGAATTTAAATCAGATCTTTACTAGCTCTGTTATTTTACGCGAATAATTTAACCTTTGAATGTCTGTTTTTTCATTTATAAAATGAGGATAATAATATCTGCCTGCCAAGGTTCTGTGGGAATCCAATGACATGATATTTATAAAGCAATTTTTGAGGAAATATCTGTTCCATTTTGTTGTTCCAATTGTTTCAGTCATGTCCAACTCCCTATGACCCCACTTGGGGTTTCCTTGCAAAAGCTGGAACAGTTTGCAATTTCCTTCTCCAGCTCATTTTATAGATGAGAAAACTGAGGCAAACAGGATTAAGTGATTTGCCCCCAGTCTCACAGCTAATAAGTATCTAAGGACAAATTTTAACTTAAGAAGATGAATCTTTCTGACTCTCGGCCTGGCGCTCAATCCATTTCATCACCTAACTGCCCCACTGGTTTAATAACTGATTCCAATGGGTACATTGAGAACCTTTTTACTATACTCTTTGGGAGACCTAGGCATAAGCCAAGGCTTAAATCTTAAGAAAACTTTCCCTGAGGCTTGGTGTACAGGGGGTGGAGAAACTTAAGTTTTAGAGTATGAGAAGAGGAATACTAACACCTTGAATTAGAGGCCAAGTTCTTCAGGACCAAACCTGGTCTGGATCATATGCCCACACCCACACCCAGGGCTAATAGGCCCCTTAGTGAAAAAGAGAGTGGAGAGAGTGCCCCAATCCCCACAGCAATTCTTAATATTTTATTTAATTATGATTATCAACTATTGTTATTGTTTCAAGTAAGAACATTTAGAATTAAAGGCATTAAAACGAAAATCTTCCCTTTTGATACAATTCAGTTTCTACTATGTTGAGGAAGCTGTGGTCTTGAGATCATGGTGGCTCTGGGGGAACCTCATTGTACTGTTTTTGTATGTTCAACTAAATAAGGACAAATTGGGAAATGATTTTGATAATAGTGAAAACAGGTTTACCATTCAGTTTGTCAAGATATTAGGAGACACCCTGTTTTCCAGAGCTAAGGCCCAGCAAGCAAGCTATGCCCTGAGCTTGAAACAATCCTTTGTACTCACCCTCTGGATGATCTCACGCTCTGGCAAAATCATATAATTATTTTATTGCTTTTGAGGATGACTTTGGCATGATCCAAGGTAGGATTGTCCTGACTCTATTTCCCCATTTTGCTATTTCCTTTCTGAAAAGGAAATTTTCCCACCTGGTTACTCTCGAATCTTGCTTTTAATACCCTATGAATAAATGATTGGCTATCAGATGTGACTCATGCCTGGAACCAAACAGAGCTAAGGGATTTTTTCCCCCTGTTATGATATATAACATTATCATAACCATGTCCCCCTTTTTCCTTTTCTAGAATAAAGAAGTTTTGTAAGTACAATACTAAATCTATTAAGTAATAGATTGGCACTGGAACATTTCTGAGTTACTATTATAGAATGCATGTATGAACATCTTACAATTTTAACCTGTATTTGTGGTCAAATTAAAATATACGGATGATATTCTTCTAAGGGGGGGAAGTGATTAGAGAAGGTAATAAGATAAAGATGTAAAAAGTTTTCTAAATAAATGGAATAGTAAAATTCGAAAAAAGCAACAAGAATAGGCTGTTTTATCTAAGCTATATATATACAGAATTGACTTCAAAAATTTATCTATCATGGAAATTCAAGCTTCGAGTATGTTTTAGTAATAAGTTCCCAAAATTGGATTGACGATTTTACACATAATGGTATTGATAATGGGAAAGAAAGGGAAAATATTTTCCCATCTTAAGAATGTCTGTCTGACAATTTTAAAAGGCAGAAGAACTTATTTTGCAATTGGACCTTGTGAATTTTAAAAGATTCCTATATCCGGTACAGGATTTAGGTAAGGATAGAAATAACAAAGGGCATATAAACTGAAATTCTCTGAGGCTTCAAAACTAGAGAACCAAATTTAAGCAATTATACCAAATTGTACTAAGTCAGAATTGTCTAGGAACCTCTAGATTTGGAGCCAGAGAAGCAGAGCCTCCTTTAGAGCTGCCCTGAGAATAAAGCCTATTGTCCATGAAAAGATATCTAGGAACCAGGTGACTACATGAAACATCTGGGACTCCAAAAAATGTTGATTAAATGAACACTGAGAGTAGGTTACTAGGATACAAGGAAACTTGATATTAATTAATATTGCTGATAACTGTTGTATTGCTTTGGTCTTTCGTTTCGAGATGTTTATGTTTAAGTTTTCTTGGTTACCTTGGTGACATGTAAATCTCCCTTCTCAAAACTAGTCCATTGTGAGCCCTCTAAGTAATTTGATCTATAACACAATATTAATGTGACCTGACTTAATCTAATTTTGTAATTGTGGAAATTGTGAGAAAAATTTTATTTCGTTGTTTGAACCTAGCCCTGTGTGGCTAGGAAACTGGATCATCTCTATGTTTGTTTAGAAACTCTTAACTAAAGACTTATGTTATGTTGACCAGAAACTCAGATCCAAAGATTGATGCAAGTTTTCTTAGAGTTATCAACCCCTATGTCATCTAAGGGCCCCCCACCAGGTCCTTCTGACTGCTCCCACAGCTGTCAAACTTGTGGATGTATACTCCTGGATCATCTGGAGAAAGCCCCTGCTCCTCAGTGGAAGGCAGAAATTTCTAGGGACCACAAGCAGTTAACATCCAGGTGAGAAAGCTGTCCCAAAATTTCAGATGAGGGCTGAGTATACTGTCCTATTTTTTTTTCCTTCTTCCCTTTTGTAAAATTCTTGCCCTCCCCCCACCAGCCTCCCATCTTTTCTACTTGCAAGCAAACAATGGCTAGACAAGACCTATTCAATGCACGAACTTGTCCTAGTCAAACTGGCCTCTCATGGCATCTTGGCTCTTACCTGCCTCTCCTTTATTGGCCAGAAGGATAAGGGTTCTTTCAGACCCCTTTCCTTTGGCCAAAGGGGGAAAATGTCAAGATATTAGGAGACACCCTGTTTTCAAGAGCTAAGGCCGAGCAAGCAAGCTGTGCTCTGAGCTTGGCATAGCAACTATCCTTTGCGCTCACCCACTGTCAAAATCATATAATTATTCTATCTCTTTGACCAGCACCAGCAGTTCTCTGATCCCAGACAAGCACCAGACAATCTCAGACAAGTACTCATATTCCAGTCATGAAGCCCCTGGTATGAATCAAATTTGTCCCATTGTTGCTGTTACCCCTCATTGTCAGGGCTATAGCTCACTGTGTAACCACTTGTATAAGTGTTGAAATATCTCCACACTGCCTTGCATATCCCCGCTAGGTTGGGGCCACGACATATGTGTCTTTGCTTTTAACATGCATCTGCAAAACTTTTTACATCTTTATCTTATTGCCTTCTCTAATCATTTCCCCCTTAGAAGAATATCATCCCTATATTATAATTTGACCACAAATACAGGTTAAAGCCATTTCCCTCACTTTGAAATTAAACTTCTGTTAGATTCTTGACTCTTCTGTCTCTGGCCCGCTCTGTTTGGCTCCTGCCATCCAAAGGTTAGAGGTCAGTTTGGTCTGGTTGACAAGTTTGAAGTTTCTTATTTCTCTGGGAAATAAAGACTTCATATTTTGAAGTGGTTCATGCATTTGGGAGAAAACAATCTTTTTATTTCTCTTTTTTAACATTCCATACATAATTTTCACTGTCCAGTTTACTCTTACCTGACAGGGGCCTCTTTGGAGCAACTTTTGACCTCCTAATAAACAAAAACAGTTCTTTACTACTATGCCAGAAAATATTAGGATGCAAAATTTCTTATTTTATTTTTAATTATGTGTTTTTAGGTTTCCTATGCATGAGGAATTTGAATAATTTAGCTAAATTCAAGGGACATATCCCTATTACATAAATGCTCTGTCATTCATTTAATATGAGAATACACAGCATTTCCAACACTAAGCTGAAGCATTTGCTTTAAAAAAAAGTATGTGCTATTAAACATACTTTTCTTCACCTGAAGGACCAAATTCAATATCCATGCAATTAAATGGAATACAAACCATCTTCTCAAATTCACAAATCTGATGTCAGCCACACTTTAATCAACTTACTCTCCCTATAGTCCAGCAGAGCATACTAACTGAATGGAAGTGGAATGTTAGTTTTAAAATGCTGTCACAATTTCCCATGGTAGTGGAATGAACTTTTTCCTCTGCTAAGGAAAGAGAAGATTTTTTCCCCCTAGCTTGTTTGCTATGAGGAAATATTTCTGAAAAAATGCCATGTTCCCATGGTGATGTGTCAGTAGAATCATAAAAAGTATGTCATCTTAAATAGAACCTATTAGATCCCATTTTAGAAAATAGGTTTTCAGAAATGAGAAAAATCATCAAAATTAAGTTCATATGGGAAACCATCATAGGAGAAATGTTATTAAAATCTAATAAAAAAATCTAGATTAAATGCAATTGGCATTCCAATTGTAAGTTGGGAGTGTAGATAAGAAACTAGAAGATCTCTGATGGCTTCTATTCTCTTTTCCCTTATTATTTTTATATCAAGGATGCCTTTGTTCAGTGAGAAAAAACTGCCTTTTGTGGGCCTGTGTAGAGAATTCTATTCCTTTTTTGAGTTACCACTAAGAATGGAATATAACCTCTGAAAATCAGATATGAGAGAGAAATTTTTCCCATTGTTTTGCTTTGTCTAGAAGTTCCTCAAATTCACTGTCCCATAATTATTTCCTTTAATGATTAGTTACTAGGAATTAAATAGGTAAGCATCTTGGGGGAGGGAAGGGAAATACTAATTTCTTAACTAATGCTTTATTATCATTAGTTTTATTTACCATTTTTAGCACCTTCATTAAAAACAGTGAGGCAAGCATCATAAAAATATGGAATAAAATGTAGTACCTCTGATAAAGGTACTCAATGTAAAAATTTACTTCACTAGCAGAAAATTTAGTTCCCTATAGAAAAATTCTCACTTTTTCCAATTTTTGTACACTATTATGGAGGAAGAAGGAGGCAAATTACAAAGTTTCTCTATTTATAAAATGAACCCTGGAACTTGGTCTATAATTGCTTTTTTTTTAATCTCAGAATTGTGTCCCCTAAGTGACTTTTCTTTTTTCTCCAGTCTTCATTCTGCTAGAAGACTTACTATTCAGACCACCTCATGGAGATTTAGTTTGTTCTACAGGCTCTCATATGTCTCCTCTGTACAATAATGTGAGCCATGTTTATGGGTCCTCCACCTTATTAGCTATCCAGTTTTTCCACTTAGCTGACTTATGGTTAAATTCAGTTGGTCCAGTTGATTCCCCTCTCTATGCTTGCACTGAGTGATTACCCTTTCAGGATGCAAAGATGAATTGAATCTTTCTCACAGACTCCTATGGTTTAATATATGCTAACCACACATCACCTCTACAGCTGCAGAAGTGTCTTCAAGCTGATCAGCCCTTAGTGTAGACATTTTGACTCTGCCATGGAACCCAATAAAAACATCTGTAAAGTTAAAGGCCAAATACTGGCCTTTCAAGAAGGAGGGTCTTGTCATTCTTCATGGATCTGATAATTCTCTCAGGCCAATCATTTTTTCTCTACCACTGATTTGATAGGTCTCATATCAATGGGAATTGAGTAGAACAGTAGCTAAGGGCTAACAATGTAATGAGAAATAATCAGAATGCCATGTTTTACTCTCTAGGGCCATCTTCATTTTAAACCCATCTCAAATCACTATGTCTGCAATGACAAAAAATAAAAAACTAAAGAAGGCTCATTTTAATGATACTTTCATTATTAAGGCTGAAGCTATTTGTAGAACAGATGCTTACTTAGAATCACTTGAAATTACAGTGCTTAAATGATCTGCATTTACCTCTTAGAAAAAAAAACAGAGCTCTGGATAGTGCTAAGGAAGAGCTGATGGGTGATCATGAGACTCTGTTCCAAAAGTGAATGAGTTATATTTCTCAAGCAGGAAAATTTTCCTTCAGTTAGGTTCAGTCTTTTTCCCTAAAAATCTGTGAAATGAAAAATTAGAATAGCTCAGATCCCATTTTATTGGCATAAAGATAACTGAACTTTAAGCTAAAGTTACCACGCTACTAGATCAGGGGACTGCTGTAGATATAATTTACCTATATTTTTTAGCAAAATATTAGCTAATTCATCTCACTGTATTCTTTTTATTATTATTATTTAATATATTTAGTTTCCAGCATTGATTTTCACAGGAGTTTGAATTACAAATTTTCTCCCCATTTCTACCCTCTGCCCCCACTCCAAGATGGTGTATATTCTGGTTGTCATGTTCCCCAGTCAGCCCTCCTTTCTGTCATCCCACTCCCCTCCCATTCCTTTTTCCCTTTCTTTTTTGTAGGGAAAGATAAATTTCTATGCCCCACTGCCTGTGTGTCTTATTTTCTAGTTGCATGCAAAAACATTTTTGTTTTTGTACATCTATTTTTTAAAACTTTGAGTTCCAAATTCTCTCCCCTCTTCCCTTCCCACCCACCCTCCCTAAGAAATCAAGCAATTCAACATGGGCCACATGCATATCATTATGTATAACCCTTCTACAACACTCATGTTGTGAAAGACTAACTATATTTTTCTTCTTCCTAACATATCCTCCTTTATTGAATTTTCTCCCTTGACCCTGTCCCTTTTGAAAGTGTTTGTTTTTGATTACCTCCACCCCCATCTGCCCTCCCTTCTATCATCCCCCACTTTTTTCTCTTCTTCCTCCTTCTTTCCTGCGGGGTAAGATACCCAATTGAGTATGTATGGTATTCTCTCTTCAGGTCACATCTGATGAGGGCAAGATTCACTCATTCCCCCTCACCTGCCTTCTCTTCTCTTCCTACAGAACTGCTTTTTCTTACCACTTTTACATGAGATAATATACCCCATTCTATCTCTTCCTATCTCCCTCCCTCAATATATTCCTCTCTCATCCCTTGTTCATCTTCAACTCACCCTGTGCCCACTCACTCGCTCTCTCTCTGTATATATACACATACATGTATACATACATACATGCTCACATATACATGTGTATACATAAACATATATATATATATATATACATATATACATGCATATTCCCTTCAGCTACCCTAATACCGAGGTCTCATGAATCATACACATCATCTTTCCATGTAGGAGTGTAAACAAAACAGTTCAACTTTAGTAAGTCCCTTGCAATTTCTTTTTCTTGTTCTTTTTCTTGATTATCTTTTCATGCTTCTCTTGATTCTTGTGTTTGAAAATCAAATTTTCTATTCAGCTCTGGTCTTTTCACTGAAAAAGCTTGAAAGTCCTCTATTTTATTGAAAATCCATATTTTGCCTTGGAGCATGATACTCAGTTTTGCTGGGTGGGTGATTCTTGGTTTTAATCCTAGCTCCATTGACCTCCAGAATATCGTATTCCAAGCCCTTCAATCTATTAATGTAGAAGCTGCCAGATCTTGGGTTATTCTGATTGTGTTTCCACAGTACTCAAATTGTTTCTTTCTGGCTGCTTGTAGTATTTTCTCCTTGATCTGGGAGCTCCAGAATTTGGCAATAATATTCCTAGATTTCTTTTTGGGATTTTTTTCAGGAGGTGACCAGTGGATTCTTTCAATTTCTATTTTACCTTCTGGCTCTAGAATATCAGGGCAGTTCTCCTTGATAATTTCTTGAAAGATGATATCTAGGCTCTTTTTTGGATCATGGCTTTCAGGTAGTCCAATAATTTTTAAATTATCTCTCCTAGATCTATTTTCCAGGTCAGTGGTTTTTCCAATGAGATATTTCACATTGTCTTCCATTTTTTAATTCCTTTGGTTCTGTTTTATAATATCTTGATTTCTCATCAAGTCACTAGCTTCCACTTGCTCTAATCTCATTTTTAAGGTAGTATTTTCTTCAGTGGTCATTTGGACCTCCTTTTCCATT
>CM053622.1:740520639-740543450 GCA_028646595.1 Phalanger gymnotis | reverse complement strand
TTCTCTCATCCTTCTCATTTCTCTTCTCATTTTTCCTCTACTTCTCTAACTTGCTTTTCCAAATCCTTTTTGAGCTCTTCCACGGCCTGAGACCAATTCATATTTTTCTTGGAGGTTTTTGTTGTAGGCTCTATGACTTTGTTGACTTCTTCTGACTGTATGTTTTGGTCCTCTTTGTCACCAAAGAAGGATTCCAGAGTCTGAGACTGAATCTGGGTGTGTTTTCACCACTTGGCCATGTTCCCAGCCAACTTATTTGACCCTTGAGTTTTTCAACGGGGTATGACTGCTTGTAGACTAAAGAGTTCTATGTTCCACACTTGGGTGAATGCGCTGCTTCACCAGCACTCCTCCTTTCCCAAGAACCCTCAACCTGGACTGGGCTTAGATCTTCAGCAGGCTCTTCACTCCTGCTCTGATCTGCCACTTAATTCCTTCTACTAGGTGAGCCTGGGGCCAGAAGCAACTGCAGCTGTAGTTCTAAAGCTGCCCCACCTCCACTACCCTGGGGTGGTGGCTGAAATGCAAACTCAGTCCCCAGCAGCTTTTCCCATTAACCTTCTCTGTTGTCTTTGCTGTTTGTGGGTTAAGAGGTCTGATAACTGCTGCAGCTCACTGATTCAGGGTGCTAGGGCACGCTCTGCCCGGCTCCCGGTCTCATTGGTCTGCACCGCCCACGCTGGACTTTGGGCGGCTCAGCTCTGCTCCCCTCAGCTCCCAGCTCCATGTGGGATAGGCCTTACCCAGAGACCATCCAGGCTGTCCTGGGCTGGAGCCCTGTTTCCCTCTGCCACTTTGTGTGTTCTGCAGTTCTAGAATTGGCTCAGAGCCATTTTTTATAGGTTTTTGGAGACTTGGTGGGGAGCTCACTCTAGTCCCTGCTTTCCAGCTGCCATCTTGGCTCCACCCCCTAAACTTTAATGTCTTAAGACTAAGATTTTCAGGCAACTTATACAGTTCAGGTAGGCATAAGTCACAAAGGAAAGTCCCAGATGTCACATTATATGCTTAGGAACACATTTAGTGGCAGGAAAAAAAATGGAAACAAAATAGGTGCCATCATTTAGAAAAAGGCTAAACAAATTGATATATTAATATGAATATTATTGCAATGAATTGAGATTTAAGAGAAACAAGGGAACACTGACAGTGAAGAAAGTAATTGAGAAAAGAATAAGCAATATTTAAAATCAGGTTAATTTTAAGAGGAATACTAAAACAAAGCCAAATGCTGAGTAATTGTAATTCCCAACCTTAGCCATTATAGCCAAGATAGGGAAATACCCCTCTGTATTGTTAGATATGGTCACCTTGTCAGTTGATTAAGTTTACCTGTTTTTATTTTTTTTTCCTTGTTGTTGTTACAGGGAAAGATTTGTTGGAGAGTAGGTGGGTAGTATATCCACAAATGACTAAAGTATAAAGAGAAAAGAAATTAATGAAATTTTCTTCAGAAGAGAAAAGAAAGCAATGTCCCTCACATATAGTTTCTATGTCTAGCCCAATCAGAAAAAGAGAAAAATTCCTTTGTTTTACCTGGGGTTGGGGGACCCACAGGATAAAGGGAATAATTGACATTTACTTTGATAACAATGACCTCATGATGGTTAACAAATCCATATTAGTGGGGTTAAAAAGTGAGCCCAGCACCTACCATCACCAACTGACTTAATCTTCTTCTCTAAAGTACCTTCAACCCAATAATAGCAAACAGGTAGCACTTACATAATGCTTTATGGTTTGCAAAGTACTTTATATATGTTATCTCATTTGATCCTCACAATGAACCTGGGGAGTAGTTCCTATTATTATCCCCATTTTACAGATCAAGAAATGGAAACTAAATGAGGTCAAATGACTTATCCAGGGTCACACAGCTGGTATAGGAGGGAAGATTTTAACTTGTCTTCCTGAGTCCAGGTCCAACACTCTATTCCCAAGGCTACCCAACTACTATACGCACACACACCTTTATCTATGCAACTAGAAACACTGACATGTTTGAAATCGTCAACTTTAAAATAACCCTCCGTTAAAAGAATTATAAGCATTATCATTCAAAAAACCAAACCACTTTCTGATTGTTCTGTTGTGTTAAAAAAAAATTTTAATGAAGACAGAGGAGGCCTTCTGGCCTCCCTACCACTTAAGTCAGAAATAGACTGAACAAATTAGTCATGGTTGAGGTCTGACTCATGTAGGGTTATAGGAAGAATCATAGGATTTTATAGTTTGAAGAGACCTCACTGGTCATCTAGGCCAAGGTATACCTGAAAGCAATTACCATGATACATATCTCAAGCATTGTCATTCAGCTTCTATTTAAAGGTCTCTAATGAAGGAAAGCCAACCATCTCATAAAAGGACCTATTCTACATTTCAATAGCTCTAATTGTTAAGAAAGTTTTCCTTATATCAAGTTTAAATTTACCCCAGATCCTACTATCTGCAGGCAAATGCCAAAAAAAAAAAATCTAATCCCTCTTCTACATGAAAGCCCCTCGAATATTTGCAGTCACTTATTATATCTAACGTGTTATTGACTTCCCCAGATTAAAATTCTCAATTCTTTCTATCCAAATCATATTATACAGTATAAAGGCCATTCATCATCCTATTTATTCTCCACTGGGGGTAACTGACAGGCCTCAAACCTGTCAGTGAGTTAGGGGGATGCGTGTGAAGTCCCCTGGCAGAGTGGGCAGATGAGAACAATTTGTTCCAACAGCCACTAAGGCAGTTGAAGCAGGTGCTGCAGAATGCTTAGAACTCAGTCAGACATTGAAGATGCCAAGGTCATTCACTGTCTACTGGGCCATCGCCAATCGTCTTGACTTTTGTCCTGCCACTGGACATCAATGACTCTGGAAGAGAGTGAAACTGACAACTTTGTGAAATTTTGCCTTACTTAAATCCAATTTACCGTGCAAGTCAAGACATTGATTCATGATGTTACTGGTTCTCTTTAAAAAGGAAGGATGAGCAACAGTAATATCCTCCTCTAAATATGCTCCGGCTTTTCCATGTTTTTATTAAACTATGGTGTCCAGAATCATACACAATATTCCAGGTGTGAACATGTCATCAACTACCTCCTGACAATCTTTGCTCTAACATCCTTTCTATATTTAATCTCATTCCTACTTACTCGAACTAAAAAGCAGTAATAGGGTTATTTTAAAGGTCTTGAGTAACACTAGTAATGCCAACAAAATGACTAAGCTAAGAACTTTTGTATTCTATGTACCATGTAAAGCTATGCTCTTATGAAATGTCTTCTTGTTAATCCCCAAAGTAATGTGCTAATTAATTTCAACTTCCTCAGTTTGTGACCGTCTCCATACTACTTTATCTCAGCTCCTATATTTTATTGAATGTCTAATGGACACTCCCAACAAGGTAAAGAGGCAGTTTGGTATAGTAGATAGAGCTAGCCTTAGAGTTAGGAAGATCTCTGTTCCAATTCTACCTCTTATATGTCCTGGCTATGGGATTCTGGGCAAGCTGCTTAACTTCCCAGTGTCACAGAGAAATCTCCAAAATAATAAATTGCAGAGCTAGTACAGACCTCCACTGATAGACGTTTCCCTTACCAAAATTTGTATATCAGTGAAATCACAGGTCTGGTCAAAAACCAAAATCCTAAAACACCTACTAACATTTAGAGTTCTCTAAAAGCAGAACGAGTTGCCTTGAGAAGTAGTGGATTCTCTCTCATTGGAAATCTTCAAGCAAAGACTGAATGGTTATTTACCAGTTATATGTAGGGAAAATTATTTTTCAAATATGGGTTGGACTAGATAGATAGCAAATTAAGTCTCTTATTCCTCCTCTTCCTCCTATTGCTACCACCACCATCACTGCAACTACTACTACTACTCCTACAAATAATAATAATAATAAATAATAATAGCATTTATCTAGTGCTTAAAGTTTACAAAATGCTTTACAAATTCTATTATTATTCTTGTTTTATAGTTGAATAAACCGAATCACATAGAGATCAAGTGAGCTGGCCAGGATCACAGGGTCACATCACTCGTAGGTGTCTTAGGCAAGATTTGAACTGAGGTCTTCCTGACTAAAGACCAGCAATCTATTATTTGTACCATATAGTTGACATTATGAAATATTGTGATAAAATTATATACCTAAATCTTTACCTCTAAGAGCCCTTTCCTATATCAGTCATTAGACAAATTTTGGCTTTATTTTTCCCATTGTAGATGGCATAGTTTTTTTTTTCTTTAGAGAATGTGGTAGAATAGAATCCTTGAATTTTTTTGGACTTAAACATTTACAATGCCTTGTCAGAGTTGGTATGATTGAGAGAAAGAGAAAGAAATAGGTTTTTGCATTAATTACTGCAGAGTTGTAATATCTTTTTCAAGAAATGGAGGGGGGTGGCGCAGAGCATTCAATAAATGAAGTTTTCCTAAAGCTGCCAAACCAATGAGAATTTCTCATTCCCCCATCTTTATCTATTCTATAAGATTATAAATATACATTTAAACTCTGCCTTTAATTGGGTCTGATCCTTGTCAAGATGAAACAGGAATCATAGAAAAAAAATGAATTATATAGTAATAGCTTCACTGAGGGAAAACAAACTACAGCTTCAGATTTATGTCTCTGGAGCACCACTGAAGTAAAAGAGTTAGTCAAAACAGAAATATCCATAAGTCTCTGTGCTACAGCCAAGAATAGTTTTTCTGAAACTTCATGCAAAAACCAAGAGGAATAACCTCTCTGTGTCTCTCACTGTCTGTCTCTCCTGTGTGTCTCTCTGTATCTCTCTCTCTGTATCTCTCTCTCTGTCTCTCTCTCTCTCTCTCTCTCTCTCTCTCTCTCTCTCTCTCTCTCTCTCTCTCTCTCTCTCTCTCTCTCTCTGCAGTTACTGGATCAAAGAGTACATGGAAGTGACCAAGAGGTAAAAAGAATGGAAAAGGTATGGTGGGAATAGATTTTTAAGGACTTTAAACACCAAACAAAAGATTTTCTATTTAATTCTAGAAGTGAAAGGGAAGCACAGGAGCTTATTGAGTAGGGGGATGACATGGCCAGATTTGGACTGGAGTGGGGAGAGAGTTGTGGTCAAAAGACCAACCTGTATGTTATTGCAATAGTCCAGGTATGAGGTGATAAGGGTCTGCACCAGAGTTGTGGCAATATCAGAGAGAAGAAGGGGGTTTATTGGAGAGATGTTGCAAATACAAAATTGAATCTGTGGTCACTGTAACTGAGGTTGAACTCATTTACTTGATCTGAAGGCCATTTTTCATTTTGTTATTAATGTCTTCCTTGTTGGTATATCTACAATGTCTTAAGGTCTTTAATTGCCTTTTAATTCTCATGACATCTTTTGTAATTTTAGACTTTTTCCCCTAATATTCTCCTATTTCTTACCTTCTGACTCCCTTTTATTTGATGGCGGTAGCCCTCGGAACTGGATCTTAAAACATTTCAGGCTCTTCTCACAGTGGGCATCATAGTTCACCTGCCTTGGTCTTTGCTTCAGGTGACTTCTAGGGAGTCAGAATGATCCTCAAATGTATGCTAGACTATTTTCTTCAGGCTCAATGAAGTATCATACACTCACATGCAGATATAGATCTTGCTCTCTCTCTTCCTCTGTTCTCTGGCAAAGGTTCTTTGCTACACAGAGTGTTACCACACTGCAATGGAATTCTGAAAGAAAATCTATTTAGATGGGGGAGGGAAAGGCAGAGTAGTAAGGAGAGTTGAATGGAGTTGTAAGATTATGGCTTGGCTTGTACAGCCCTGGTGCCAGTAGCATAGCAGGTAACGGTGCTGAGTGAGAGAGTTAAGGGTTAGGGATTCCTCTCTGTTGTTAGTGTTCATCATTTTTCCTAACTAGGATTCTTGGTGTCCTAGACCATGAGATAGTTGAAATGGCTTTATTTCTTATGCATAATTCCTATTTTCAGAAAGGTTTGAAAGGTTGAGAGGATCAGAGAAAATTTCTAGTCCTCTATCTTGTTGGTCACATGACATCTGCTTTACATCATGTAGTTTATGTTTAGTAGTTAATAGTCTTCTGCTCTTTTATTCTCACATAATTCATACAATTATACAGAGTTCTTAACATACTAAAAAAAATGTTTTCCCCTTAAGTCCCACATCAAAACAAAAACTCAACTTTGTTAGCAAGTCTAAAAAGGCTTATCAATTTTAGGTAATTTTTTTCACCAGATGATGAAGCATTTTAATTTTTAAAATTATTTTATTTTTGTATTTTTTAAATTTTATACTTAAATACAAAATGAGAAAAGAAAAAAATATACACAGCAGGTCATAAGAGAGTATTCAATATAAAATAATAAATTTCCATTTCAAGAAAACCTATGTAATAAATCTTATACATTCTCTTAAAGTTGCTCAGATTTTCTTTGCTTCCGTTTTTTTTTTTTTTGTTCTCTGCTGCGCCTTTTTTGCTTTATTTTCCCCCTACCTTCCCCACCCTGCCTCAAAGAATGCTACAAGTAAGTGTGGATTTAGGTAATTTTCAATAGCCACATTATGCCACTACTGGAATCCTAATAAAACTGCCCCCCAGCCTCAATATTCTAACTTCCTTATAGGCCCCTCTGAACAGCAGACCCACTGGCCCTACCTAGCCACTCACCCCTCCCAACATATAGATACACACTCAGTATCCTAACTTCTTCATATATGCCTTATTGCTCATTAGATCAACAGGTATGTCTATGAACTCATATTTCTCACAGAAACAGCAGGTGTGTCCATGTGATGGGATCTCAGCCACTGCCTTTAGCTAGCCACTGCCCCCAGACCCATTCCTCGTATTTCCCACAGAAACAGCAGGTGTGTCCATGCACTCAACCACAACCATATCCATCTAGTCCCAGACAGAACCACAATACTCAGCCAATCAGAAAGCAGTATTACCAGGATACTCAAGCAGGATGTGGACCCCAAAACAATAGAAGGGACTTTCCCTAATTAGGCACTTGTGAAGTAACAGTAAAGAACTGACCTAGAGTGAACTTATGATGTAGACAGGCTTATTATAATATCATTATCATACATACATTACCCCCCGCATAGGTTTTTCTGTGTGGATTGTGGGTAATTGCATGCACAGTTCCATTGTGGCTGAGACCCTTCCCCTATTACCTAATCCTTTAACAAACCCCTCCTGTCTTTTTAATATTCATAATTTCTGCTATGTAATTGAATCTTTACACTATAAAAGTCCATCTTGCTTTCTCTGAAGTCAATGGTTCCTCTTGAAACTTAGCTGGCTTCATGAGAGGCATCAATCTGGATAAATACCTAAACTTGGATTAGGCGTTGGTCTGACTTTGAATGTTTTGAGACAGTTCCACAATCACACATCATGAAACCACAACAGTTGTTGGTGTCCCTGAGTGGGCAGAGTTGAAACCGAAATACAATGAGATATGATTTTTTTTAAAAAAAATGAGTTCTGTCCATGATTCTTCAAAAGCTAATCAAAATAATTTTAAAAGAAAAAAATTATTTAACTTCTGCACTGATTTTATTTTGATTTACTCATTTAGAAATAATCTGTTTGGTAAAATCTGTTTGATTATAATTCAAGTTATTCATTTTTAAAAAAAATCCGTTGGTCAATTTTATAAAAACAAATGTTAAAAATTGTTTTTACATGTAACTGGGAAAAAATAAAAAAAAATTAAAAGAAAAATATTTCATAAGGGTAAAATGAAATGGATAGTTCATACATTATTTTGTTTATTTGCTTTAGAGAAGATCCTCCCAAAAATATTATGTAATTTCAGTTCAGCAACATTATGTGATTTCAGTTCAAATAAAACCAGTTGTAATTTTTTTTAATCTAGCAAAGTTGGTACAGTTTTTTCCATGCTTTGTCTTTTCATTTCCTATCTTCTCTGTCCCATCCCTTTATTGCACAATTGCACAATAGGAAGATGACTGGTTTGAAGATCTAGTGCAGGTTTAGTGACATATAGGATTTAAGCCTGTAGAGCCTCAGTAAATTTATTTTCAAATGATACAGGAATGTACTATGATAACACACACAAACACACACACACATGCACAGCTAGGTGACATCGGTTAATGAAATAATGTAATCACTCTTAAAGACCACAACTTCCAAAAAGTAAACTTAGCCTAAATAGATGAGTTCAAAAAGTCTATCAGTGACTTTTAAAGTGGCATTTTTTTCTGATGAAAAAATGTAAAGCACTGTGAAAAAAAGAAAGAGGATGGAATAGCCAATTCCACGGATGCTTTCTGGAATCTTTACATAGTAATCTTCAGGTAATAGTTGGGGGAGGTCACTACCCCCAAAAGCAGGAACAATAAGGACTGCCTTAGTAAAAGAAGTCATTTTAAAGTGAGTGTTGGCTTAAGCTGTTTAATTCACATAAAGATAGAATCAATTATTAAAATGCAAAGATGCTCCAGGGGTCCCGGGGGATACCAGCTGGGGTCCCTAGCTCAGATGGCAAAAAAGGTTCAAGGGGCTCATGAGCTGAGAGTGTTCTGTCTACATTCAGCTCAACTGTCATTACTTCTCCAGGCTAAAAAAAAAATCTCTAAATCTAGGGCTTACCATGGAAGATGGAAAGCTAATGGGAACAAGCCAAGAGACTCAGGCAGTTTTGAATTTAGAGAGAAAACTGATACTGAGAAGCTCTGTGCCATATGGGAGAAGAGAGTGACTGCAATGTACCCTGGAATAGAAGGTTACCCTGTTAGCACATTGCCCACAGTACTAGGGAGGAGGATTCAAAGACATCACCCTTCCCAAAAGGGCAGAGCAATAGTAGCTACAAAGCTAACTTTTGAAACAGTGAATGTGGCCGCCGTGGAAAAACTTGTCAAACTTAGGGAAGCAAGAAGTGGTTCTAACTCACCTGGAGCTCTCTAGGATCAAGGCTCAGCAATGCTGTTAGATGGAGGTTGGACCTGAAACCAGGTCTTCCTGGCTCCAAACTTTTTTTTTCCAGGGACATTGCTACACTCTTCATTTGGGGGGGAATGAAAGAAGATAATCAAATGTTCAAATACCCACAGCCTGCTAAGATTTAAGAAGAGCTTAGCCTAGGCTGTTTTCTCTCCCATGCCCCCTGGAAGCCCATACCAAAAGAGAAAGACTCTGGCCACAAAGAGCTTACACTCAAGGAAAAAAAATCATTGAAAGTCAAAAAATATATCTGAAAGAAATCCAGCCTCATACCACATCAAACCTATGAGACTGGCTAATATGACAACACAGGAAAATGATAAATGTTGGAGAAGATGTGAGAAAATTGGAACACTAATGCATTGCTGGTTGAGTTGTGAACTGATCCAACCATTCTGGAAAGTAATTTGAACTATGCCTAAAGGGCCATAAAACTGTATATACCCTTTGATCCAGCAATATCACTGTTAGATTTGTACATCAGAGAGATCATAAAAATGGGAAAATGACTCATATGTACGAAAATATTTATAGCAGCTCTTTTTGTGGCGGCAAAGAATTGGAACTTGAGGGGATGCCTATCAATTGGAGAATGACTGAACAAGTTGTTGTATGTGAGTGTAATGGAATATACTGTTCCATAAGCAGTGATGAGCTGGAAGATTTCAGAAAAACCTGGAAAGATTTACATGAACTGATGCTAAGTGAAGTGAGCAGAACCAAGAGAACATTGCACAGTAACAGCATTGTGCCATGAGCAACTTTGATAGACTTTAGCTCTTCTCAGCAATGCAATGATCTAGACAATTCCAAAAGACTCATGATGGAAAATGCTATCCACATCCAGAGAAAGAACTATGGAGTCTGAATGCAGATTGAAGCATACTATTTTCTCTTTTTGTGTGTTATTTTATTTTTTGTTTCTCGTGGTTTTTCCCTTTTGCTCTGATTTTTCTCTCACAACATGACTAATGTGGAAATGTTTAATAAGATTATATATGTATAATATATATCAGATTGCATGCCATCTTGGGGAGGTGGGGGAGAAGGAGGATAGAAATTTAGAACTCAAAATTTAATAAAAGTGAATGTTGAAAACTAAAAAACAAATAAATAATAAGAATAATTGAAAAAAGAAAGAAAGAAATCCAGCCTCAGAAGAAGGAACTGGTTGAATGGAGGAGGGTAGACAAGGGTCGGGATGTTCAAACTGGTAAGCCTTTGAAAAGTGCTCAGGTCAAAAGTGTCCAGAGATTTCTCCTCTGGAATGGAGCTGGATCTACAGTTGATTGAGAAGCATGAATGACAGGTGGAATCTCTGCCACAAGTTTCTCTAAAAATTTCTCCTTTCTGAGATATGTAAGGAGCCGATCTGACCTTCTAAGAAGAGTCAAACACCAATGGAAAAACGATCTAAGGGCGTGAACAGGCATCTTCCAAAGGCATGAAATCCAACCTATCCATTGCCATAAGAGAAAACAATCTCAGAATCTCTACAAATGGGAGAAGCGGAAATCAAATTAAGTCCTAAGTCCCAGCTCAGAGCAACTTCTAAAGATTGGTATCTTTGCTGGACCGCAGGCTTAGGTAAGGTGGCAAAAGTTGGAGGGAATGGATGCAAAGTCGATTTTCATGAACTCTGTGCTAGAGCTATGAATCAATTCGTCCAATCCTTCTGGAAAGCAATTGAGATCCATCCCCCAAAGTCCGGAAACTGCCTAACTGCTGAACTAGTTTCTCGCAAATTAGAAAGAGAAAGTCATAAAGGTTCGCTGGGAATGTGGGGCCCAGGAACCGGGAGGGGGTGGGCAAGAAATAACATGGAGTGGAGATGAGAAGTCAAGAAAATTAAAAATGGTCGTTTGATGAACAATTGAAGTATAAAAGCTTTGGGAAAAGGAAACTTTCTAATCCCAAAGAAATACAAGACTTTCGGGCAAGTGACTTGAGGAAGGCAATCTCTAGCTGAAATCAAGAGGGTTCGGTATATAGCAAAGGGGATGGACATCCCTTCTGGTTCTAATTGCTCAGGAGCAGTATCCATGTGTCTCGTTCCTGCCCAATCTCCACTGCTGGGCCAACAGGGGAAAGGAGTGGGCTGCTGGAGAAGATATCTTTTCCTCGTGCGTGGGTAGGAATCTTAGCGTTCTGACTAGGATTCACCCTTGATGAAGGGCAAAAGGGGAGGCTGCTGGATTGGGGAAAACTCCAAGGCAGGAGGGTGGCCTGATAGGATTTTAGAAAGGCAAAGAATGGCCAGGCGCCCAGCGAATCATAAGGTCTTTTGTGAGTTGCGATGCTTAGTGTGTGACACTGAAGGAGTACCTCAAGCTGCCTTCTGCACCAAAGCCAGGGGCGCCCACGCAACCGGCTTTCAGAACCCCAGTTGATGATGCCTTGGTGCTACAACCTGCCTCTATTTCTTGGTCAGCAGGACAAGGTTGGTAGTGGGGAAACAGACAGTCGTGGTTCCTGGCGCAGTTCACCTCTCATTTCCCCTTCCTTGGAGAATGCCAATGTGCCCTCCCAAGTAGCCGGCCGCGTTTCCAGCCCCAGCCTCGTTCAGAGTGTCAGACTCGCTCCATTTTGCAAGCCTCTGTTGCAACCAGGGACCCGGGTAGGGCCCGTTTACATGGGCACGGCAGATCAACCCTGTATCACGTTGTGCAAAAGACCTAGGAAGGGTGGGGGCAAGGGGGAATAGGGGCAAGTGAGGTAGGCCGCAGATCCTCCGCAAGAGGGAGAGCCAGCAGCAGTGTGTATCTTTTGATCTGTCTTTTGAACCAGAGTGTGTGGGGAGGGGAGCTGTCATGGAGTGGCCCAGGGGGCTGAGTGCCCGAAGGCACCTTTCAGCACTTTCTTAGACACCCCTGGCCCCCGCACCTGGAGTAGCTGCGGGGAAGTCCTAGGGGCTGGATGAACCCCTCGAGGCTGCCCGCAGCTTCCTTGAACACCAAAGAATGGAGCTTTCCAGTCTTCCAGGTTTCAGTGCTACCAGCGGCTGTGCCGGGCGGCGCCAAAACCAGTCCGGGCGAGGAGGAGGCTGGTGGGCAGAAGAAAACACTCGGCCTCAGCCTCGAGTTGGAACTGGTACGAAAACTGCTTTTGCATGGCTCTAGCTTCCTGACAAGCTCCAGTCCCTGGGGATTTGATAGGGAAAAGCCACGCCTCTGATTGGTTCCCTCCCTCTCCCGGGTTCACACCTGTGAACCTGCAGAGGCATTCACCGACCACAGGCTTCGCCCCTTGAGCTGCAGAGCCCAGTGTTTCCTCTCTTTGGCCTTTTTCTCTAGAGCAGGGATCTCTTGCTAAGGCATTCTGGACAGTCCTTTTCTCGTCCGGACTCACAAAGGTGCCAACGAGAGTCAGGGAACTGCCCTGACAAAAAGCCGCAGAGTTGGCCCTTTCTGCCCTGAGCACACAGATCGAGGTCCATCGATCTGGCTTGTGCACCTATGGCTACGTCGCTCGAGCAACCGGTTGCCCAGGAACCTGGGCTTGGAGTCAGGCCCCTCTTTGTCACACCCAGCCGCTGTTTCAGATTGGACTTCTTGCCAGCCTGTGGGAAGAGCTTCGGCGGCTTGAATGCTTGGGAAACCTTCCTGTACCAGCTGTACAGCCACTGACTGACACTGGATTTCTGCTCTTCCGACGTACACTCTGCCGCCGCTGCCGCCGGGCTCAGGTTTAGTCTAGAGTCTTCTTTGCTGCCTACTCTGGTCTCTGCAAATTCCACTCGCCAATGTCACCACTGAGCCTCCAGGCGCACCTGTCTTTAATCCTTTTTTGTTCGCTTCTATGTAGCTTATGTGGATGACCAGGGTGGAGGGTTATCCCTTCTAGATATCACCCTGCCTGATCACAGAACGTGGGACGGTGCCAATCAATAGAATCTGCAGACCATGTTCCAGGAAGGATGGTTGAGGGGGTAAAGGGGAGGGGGAGAAGGGGAGGACCGAGAGGTACTAAGGCAGAGGTCAGTTGAAGCACCCTCCTTTCCCCGAAAGAACCTCGATTGAGGACAGTGAACATTTTGGTCTTGAAAGTATCAAGAATGAATACAGATTGAAGCATACTTTATTTCCTTTCCTTGTTTTCCTTAGGGGGTGGAGGCGCGGGGGAGGGTCTCTGTTTTCTCTCAGAACAGGACTGTTAGGGAAAGCTTTGCCTGACCGTACAGGTATGACCTATATTGAATTTCTTTACTTCACAATGAAGGGAAGGGGACTGGGCAGGACCAGAGAGAATTTGGAACTGGAAAATTTTTAAAGGCGTGTTAAAAATGGTTTTACATATAACTAGGGAAAAAGAAAAAAAGAGAAAAGTAACTGCTTATGATGAGAAGTGATAGGTTCAGGAGACCGACCTGTGATTTGCTTGGTAGAAGGAATGTGGACCAGAGGGTCAGTACTCAGGAGTGATGCTACATGGAGGTTGGACAAGAACCCAGATCTTCCTGGCTCCAAGCTCTTTTCCCTCAGCGCAGCGCCAGCCTCTCCAATTGAACGGAGGTGAGAGAAGAGAATAAAGATAGACACCCTAAGGTTCAAATATCTACTGCCTGGAAAGGCTTATGAAGAGCTTAGCCTGGTCAGAGGGTAGGGAGTGCCTGAAGGACAAAGTAACATTGTCCAGGGACTGACGGGCAGTGTCAGTAGATCTTCAAGAATCCAGATGACCTAGGCCATTGCCTGAGCTATTTCAGGCTCTGGGAGAAGCTGAGGCTAAGGTGGCAAAGAGAACTAAAGGATGCTTTCAAATGTACAGGATTAACTGTAAATACTCTGTGTGTGTGTGTGTGTGTGTGTGTGTGTGTGTGTGTGTGTGTGTGTGTATGTGTGTGTGTGTGTGTGTGTGTGTGTGTGTGTGTGTGTGTGTGTGTTAGGGGAGGGGAGGAACTTTACATTGCAACCATACTGGCCTGCTTGCGTTTTATCACAAAATCTCAATTTTCTGACTGTTCCTTGTGCCTTAAAGGCTTTCCCTTTTAACCTCCGCCTTGTAGAATCCCTGTAAAGCTACTCCCAGCCCCAGTATTCTAACTTACTCAGAGGCTCCACTGAACAGCAAGCGCACTGCCCCTCCCCCCCACCACACACACACACACACACACACACACACACACACACACACACTCAATATCCTAACTTCTTTATATATGCCTCACTGCTCACTAGAACAACAGATGTATCCATGAAATCATATTTCTCACAGAACAGCAGGCATGTCCATGTGATGGGATCCCAGCCACTGCCTTTAGCTAGCTCCACTGCCCCTAGACCCATTCCTCATATTTCCCACAGAAACAACAGGTATATCCATGCACTCAACCACAACCACATCCGTCTAGCCTCAGACAGGACCACAATAGTAAGCCAATCAGAAAGCAGCACCACCAGGATGCCCAAGAAGGACAAACAAACACAAGATTAGGAAAAGAATTTCTTAGGGGAAGTATATATTTTTATATGTACGTACATGTATATATGTATACAGGTATGTATATATCAATACCTATATATAGAGATATCAATGCTCATATGTAACCTTGGGATGGCAAGTAGGGGGAAGGATGGGAGAAAAAAGAACAAAGTAAAAAGTGTACAGCAGAGAACAAAAGAAAACCTGCAAGGAAGCAAAGAAAAAGATGGACAGCTTTCAACATAACACACAGTACTTAATATATAGGATTTCTTAAAATGATAAGTTATTGCTATATATTTTGAATCCTCTCCTATGTTGTGCTGTGCACATGACATGTTTTTTCTTTTCCTATTTTATATTTGTTTAATATTTAAGTTTACAATGTTTTTTTTTCTTTTTCTTATTATGTATTTAAGTTGTAGTATTTGTCTAAAATTTTAAAATTTGAAGAAAAAAAGACTCAGCTCAAGCACCAACTCCTTCAGGAGCTCTTTCTCTTCCCTCTAACCAGCAGCTAATGCCTTCCTCAAATAAGGGTTTTTATCTTGTATATTGTTCATATGAAAATATGTTATCCCTCATTAGAACATAAGCTCCTTGAGGGCAAGGAGACTATCTTTGCCTTTCTTTATAATCTCTTTGCTTAGCACAGTGCCTGGTATATAATGAGAGCTACATAAATCTTTGTTGAGTAATAATTTCCCATTATTCAGTTGTTATTTTCTCATGTATTGCTGTAGCCATTGTTTATATTGCTTTCCTCATCCTCTTTACTTTCCATTGGTTCATATGTCTTCTGATGTTTCTGATATTAATTCTTAATTCTTAATTTTCCCTTTCACTCGTGTGCCATTCACCAATTGATGGATACCTACTATGTTTCCAGTCTTTGATACTATGAAAAGTACTTCCATGGATTTTGGTTTATGCGGGCACATTATTTTATCATTGACCTTGGTCAATATGTGCCTGATATTGAGATTGTCTGAGCCAAAGGCTATAGGCATTTTTAGTATTTTGTTAACATCATTCCAAATTGATTTCCAGAATTGCTCTATAAACTATCAGTTCCAGGAACAGCACATGCTATATGTTTCCATAATATCTCCAAAAAAAAATGATCCTCCTTATTTATGTTATTATTGCCAAACTGGGTGATTGTGATGTGAAATTTCAGAGTTGTTCTGATTTATATTTCTCTATTAGTGATTTGGAGCAGTCTTTGATAAGGCTGTAATTCTTTTGGGAATTGTTCATTCACTGTCACTGAATATTTATGTACCAAGGAATGTCTTTTGGCTTTACATATTTCTGTTAGTTGTCCATATACCTTGGATATCAGACTCTTCTCAGAGATATATGATACAAATATTTTTTTCACAGTTGGTCACTTCCATTTTTAACTTAGTAGCATTAATTTCATTTGTGCAAAATCTTTTTTAATTCCATATAACAAAATTATCTATTTTATTTTGTAATTTTCTCTGTACTTTGAGTGTTTAAGAATTAACTCCATAGCCATAGCCACTTGGCTATGATCTAATTCTCTTCTGTATTTTTTTAATAGTATGACCTTTAATATTCAGTCTGGTGTGCATTTTTTAATTTATTGTACTTAATGACATAAGATGGCTCTTTAATGTCTGCTATCTGATATTTGTTAGATTGTTTTCTAGTTTTCCTATCAATTTATGTCAAATAGGGAAATCTTCCTCTAGCTATTTCATATTTGAGGGTTTTTCCCCCAACATTAAGTTGTTGAGTTTGATAATTTCTGCTTCTTCCTTGTTCTACTGATTAACTTTCCCTTATTTTAACCAGTTCAAAATGGTTTCAATGAATGTTGCTTTATAAAATAATTTCAGGTTTTGGAAGTACTACTCTCTCTTCATTCTGATTATATTTTTTATTGTGATTTCTTTGATATTCTGGATTTTCTTTTACTCTGAATTCATTTTAAATTATTTTTCTAGAGCTATAAAATATTTTTTAGTACATTAGGCAATATAACAAATACTCAAATGTATGTTTTGACCTTATCAACGCAGGAACTTCCTCCCATGATGTTAAGTGATAACTTTGATAGGACTTAGAATAGAAACAGATGCAGATTACCACAGGTCCCACGGCCTTACATGATAAATTAAATTAATTATATTAATAATATAAAATAAATAAATAAAACAGAAATGCTACAAGACAATTAAGTTCTTCTGCAGCCTAATTTTGAAATTTTCTTCTGTATTGGCATGCATATTTGAAAGGATAGCTCCATAACACATCATTTTAAACAACCACTTCAGAAGTGATATGTGATTTGAATAGTAAGAGAACATTGTAATATTGGTCTGATACAAAATGTGGAGACATCTAATGAGAACTGAATGGGTATTAATTTCACCTGTCAACTGTTCATTTTTTAGATTCTAAGATAAGTAGGGAAAAGCTTTTTACTTAAGGTAGTTCTTCCCTTTGAAATTATTTTTTTAAAAAGCCTTCATATTGTCCTTGCTGTTTCCATAGATAATTTAGATTAGACAATCTAGATATCAATAATTCAGATTAAATAGATAATCTATATAAAATTTAAATTATATAATCCATATATGATTTAGATTCATAATATATAAATACATAATTTAGATTATATGATCTCTATATATAATTTAGATTATATGCTCTACATGTAGGTTAATTATACTACATAATCCATATATACATAATTTAGATTACATAAATCATCTATAGACAGATAATTAAGATTACATAGATAATTTAGACTGCTTCATTGTCATGTAGAATAATGGATATTATACTAAATTGTTGGTTCAGAGAGTTAGGCTTATGCAGATACAGATGTGGAAAAATAATCAAAATCACTAAAGAAAGTCAATGTGTTCCTAAATGGGGAGAAAAAAGGACAAGAACTATTGCTCAGGTCTAACACCTATTACGTGAGTTCTACATAAATCAGATATCAGCAAATAATTGATAAGTGAAAGTAGTTTTAAAATAAGCCCATACTTAAATGACATTAAGTGTTTTATTCTTAAGCCTTATATTTATTAATGAAGATAAGATTTGAGACAATGAAATAACAAGTATAGACAAGACTCTGGAAAAATAACATAGTCTGTTGCTTAGTCAAACTGGCTACAATTCAGATCATGAACTTCTTATTGCAAAATTTGGACTTGCAGAAAGTGGAGGAAAAGCAGATAAAAAAGGGTGATGATGGAAGGGAGGGCAGATAGGGGGAGGAGGTAATCAAAAACAAATACTTTCAAAAAGGGACAGGGTCAAGGGAGAAAATTGGATAAAGGGGGATAAGATAGGAAGGAGCAAAATGTAGTTGGTCTTTCACAGCATGAGTATTGTGGAAGGGTTTTACATAATGATACACATGTGGCCTATGTTGAATGGCTTGCCTTCTTAGGGAGGGTGGGTTGGGAGGGAAGAGGAGAGAGAATTTGGAACCCAAAGTTTTAAAAACAGATGTTCAAAAGAAAAAGTTTTTGCATGCAACTGGGAAATAAGATATACAGGCAACGGGGCATAGAAAGCTATCTTGCCCTACAAGAAAGTAAGGGAAAAGGGAATGGGAAGAATGGGGTGACAGAAGGGAGGGCTGACTAGGGAATGGGGCAACCAGAATACATGCCATGTTGGAATGGGGGGAGGGTAGAAATGGGGAGAAAATTTGTAATTCAAACTCTTGTGAAAATCAATGCTGAAAACTAAAAATATTAAATAAACTAAATGATTTGCATTTCTCTAAAAAAAAAAAGGAAATGATGGAAGATGTATCCAACAGAATCAGAACAATTTATTTGATAACAACAGTATTACAAAAATAACTTTGGAAGGTATAAGATCTTTGATCAATGCCATGACCAACCATTACTCTAAGGGTATGACAATCTATGCTACCCATCTCCAGACAGATAGGTGATGGACTCAAGATGCAAAATGACAGAAACACCTTTGGACATGGCCAATGGGGGAATCTGTTTGGCTTGACATGTGTTTGTGACAACTGTTTTGTTTTTGCTAATTTTTTTAAATGGAAGAAATGGTGAGGAGAGAAAATAAATGCTTGTTAATTGAAAAATAAATTTAAATTTATAAAACTAAAAAAAAAAAAGGAAAAAAAAGAAAGTAGGGGAAACCATTAGACCATATAGTGATGACCTAAATAATAACCTTTATGAATATGAAGTGTAGATAAGACATAGATTCAAGGGAATAAATCTGGTAGACAGAGTATCAGAAAAACTATGCAGAGAGGTTTGAAATACTGTACAGGAGGCAGCAGCAAAAAAAAAAAATTCCAAAGGAAAAAAAAAATGAGCAAGAAAGCAAAATGGCTGACTGACAATGCTTTACAAATAGCTAAAGAAAGGAGTAGAGCAAAAGGGAAAGGAGAGAGAGAAAGAGTAAATGCAGGATTCCAGAGAATAGCAAGGACAGATAAGAAGGTTTTCCTAAATGAGAAATGCAAAAAAATAGAAGAAAACAATAGAATGAGAAAAACTAGAGAGTTCTTTAAGAAAATTAGAAATATCAAGAAAATGTTTGATGCAAAAATGGGCATGATAAAAGATAAAAATGATGTGGACTTAACAGAAGCATTAGAGATTAAGAAGAGGTAGCAAGAATACACAAAAGAACTATACAGGAATGATCTTATATTTAAACATAATAAATATAAAAATTAAGTATAAATATAATTTAAATATCATTAAATTAATATCACTGATAACCACAATGATGTAGTTACTGCTCTAGAGCCATATATCTTGGAGAATGAAGTCAACTGGGCCTTAGAAAGCATTTCTAACAAAAAGACTAGTGGAGGTGATGGAATTCCAACTCAGCTATCTAAAATCCTAAAAGATCAAGCTGTTAAAGTTCTTCACTGAATAGTCCAGCAAATTTGGAAAACTAAACATTGGCCACTGGATTGGAAAAGATCAGTTTACATTCTAATCCTAAAGAAGTGCAACGCCAAGGAATGTTCAAATTGTTAGACAATTGTGCTCATTTTATATGCCAGCAAGGTTATGCTTAAGATTCCACAAGCTAGTGATGCAAGATGTGATGCAAGAATTACCAGAAGAGAAGGCTAGTTTTCAAAGAGGCAGTGCATCTAGAGACCAAGTTGCCAACATTCACTGGATTATGGAGAAAGCAAGGGAGTTCCAGAAAAACACTAAAGCCTTTAACTGTGTGGATCACATCACAATGTGGTAAGTCCTTAAAGAGCTAAGAGAGCCAAATCATTTTACTTGCCTCCCAAGAAACCTATATGTGGGCCAAGAAGCAACAGTTGGAACCGTACATAGACCAACTGATTTGGGTTAAGATTGGAAAAGGAGTACACTAAGACTGTATATTGTCACCTTATTTATTTAACTTATGTGCAGAGTACATCATATGAAATGCCAGGCTAGATGAATCAAAAGACAGATTTAAGGTTACTGGGAGAAATACCAACAATCTCAGATACCCAGATGATACCACTCTAATGGCAAAAAGTAAAGAGGAATTAAGAAAAGTCTTGATGAGGGTGAAAGAGGAGAGTGTAAAAGCTGGCTTGAAGCTTAACATAAATGGATGTGTGTGTGTGTGTGTGTGCGTGTGTGTGTGTGTGTGTGTCTATATATATACAGAGAGAGATCTACTTGGAGAGTGATATGTCCAGATACACACACACATATGGATATATGCTTGCTGACAGACTCTGTGTCTTTGGTTTACAACTAGTCTAATTCTGTTTGGAGAGGCTTACAACCAGGTTGGCACCAGGGTGCCAAATTTTTTTTACTACAGCTGCAAGGTAATTTTATTGATCTAGAGAAGTATTGCAGTCACACCAACAAAACTTTAGATCCCTGAGGCATCGAAGTAAGCATTCTGCATAAACCTGATATTATAATTAAATGGGAACTCCTGGTAAGAACTTAGGTTCAAATAGATCATTGATAAGGCCAACAATATCTCATAAAAGTTAAGATACAGCTATAAACCTCTAAATCATTCAAAATAGTGACATTATGCTTTAAGTCGAAGGATTTTGAAGGCAAAAATATGGAGAAAGTATTTTTTTTTTGCCCGTGGGCAGATAGATTACAGAAATGGTCAGTCATTCTCCTATCTCTACTCAACGGTGAACATGGAGATCTCTTAACCTTTGAGGGCAGGCTGGAATGTCTTGGTTTGGTCCTGAGACTATCAGTATTCTTCCAAGAATTATGGGTTAAGGGCATGTTAAAGCAGGAGTTCACTTCTTTATCTCATAAGAATTCAGAAACAAATGCAAGATGCTCTGGTTACAGTTACCTCTCCTTGGTCCTCCTTATCTTTTACTCACTTTTTGTTTTGTTAGGCCTCTCCTTCTATTTACTCCCTTTTAAAAAAAAATGAACAAAGCTGGTGAAACATGCCTGTGATGGTGATACATACTACTAGAGAAGGCTGAGGCTGATGGATCACATGAGTTCTGGAATTCTGAGCTTCCAGACGGCTAAAGGTATTTGGATGTTATCACTAAGTTCAACCTCAATATGCTGAGCCATCCTGGAGTGCTGCCTGCAGGTATCAAGCTGTTCAAAGAGTGGGCAAATCCATTCAAGATGGAAATGGAATGGGTCAATATTTCCATGCCAATTAGCAGTGAATTGGGTCCGGAAGTGTTTTCTGAACTCCCAGATTGAACAAGGTAGAGTGATCCTGATGTTTTATGCAATCTTTTGCTCAGGCACTAAGCCCCATGGGAATCAAATAGGTTGCAGCTTTCTCCAATGTACAGCAAGAGGCCCCTTGACCTTATGAATATAGGCACTTAAAGCTGTACTGTAGTGCTCCTGTTAAGGGTATAAACAAAAACTCACATTACAAAACCTTGCTTTTAGGACAAGATTCAATTTCCTTAACCTAGTATTTGAAGCCATTCACAATTGGATTCTAGCCTACCTTTCCAACTCTATTTCATATTGGTCTCCTTTACACATTGTGTTGGTAATTAGGGTGGGACTTTTTTTAGTGGTTTCTCTTTTAGAATGCTAAAGTAATCAAGTGTCTTTGATTAAGTCTTACTAGGTGCAAAGCACCAGGCCCACACCCTTTTGCTAAGTGCAAAGCCCCGGGCCCACACCTTTTTGATGATTGGGTATGAAGCCTTTGGCCCCTAAAAAGGGTATATAAACTCAGAGGTTACCACTCTGTTTGTGGCTCTCACTCACAGGAAGAGTGTTGGTATAGAGACTCTGGGTAGCCGCTGGAGCCCCCCAATTTTGAAGAAACCCAGATGTTGATGCTTCCCTGGTAACTACGTATTACTATGGATATGGTTTGTGTTATTTGCTCAGTTAATATTGTCTCTGTTTTTAATTTCTATTTGTATTTGCTCTGAAGTTCAGGGTGCTGGCTTTTTCCCCTGAACTAAGTGAATGATATATATATATGTTTAATTAAAGTGAGATTATTAACCCCTTAAAGCTGATTTCCTTAGAAAAGCAGATCGAAAGAACCTGTGCTAATAGCTCTTGTTGCTAGTCTTGTAGGGTCTTACACCTCTACAGCAGCTACTAGCTACATTGTTGTTACATACATGTAGCATTCCACCTAATTGGATTACTAGCTGATCCTAATGTTGTGCTGTCTTCATGAAGTCTGCATTTTTGTGATCCTCCCTCATGCCTGAAGAACACTTCCTCCTAAGTCTTTCTGTTACTTGAAGCCCATATAAGGTGGCACCAAGAAGCCTTCCTTGATCCTTCTAGCTGGAAATAACCTTTCCTTCCTCAAAAACTGCGTAGCATGTTGTCTGAACCTCTCATTTGTCTTTTCTTCCCATTTTACCTCATGTCATTTGTCAGTCAATCAACAAACGTCTATTAGGCACTTATGTTCCAGTCACTGTGCCAAAGATTGGGTATACAGAAAAAGGCAAAAACACACTCCCTGCCCTACCCTCAAGGGGTTCACATTTCAATTGGACTAGACATGCAAAGAACTATGTACATGCATTATGTGTGTATTGTGTATCTGTATATATAAACATATATACATACACACATATGTATATATACATATATACATATATATACACACATAATGTATGTACAGTCCAATGCTAAGTAATCTCAGAGGGAGCCACTACCAATGGAGGACATTAGGAGAAAAGGCCTCCTATGTCATATCACATTATTGTGGTTAGATTGAAAACTTACTGAGGGCAGAAACTATATCATTTTCAACTTTGCATGTCCATACACACAAATGACAGAAAGATGTAGAGAGAGGCGGAGCCAAGATGGCGGCTGGGAAGCAGTGACTGGCGTGAGCTCCCCACCAAGTTCCTCCAAAAACCTATAAAACAATGGCTCTGAACCAATTTTAGAGCTGCAGAACCCACAAGGTGGCA
>CM053622.1:740470438-740520139 GCA_028646595.1 Phalanger gymnotis | reverse complement strand
AGTCCTGCTTCCCTCTGCCCTTTTGTGGGTTCTGTAGTTCTAGAATTGGTTCAGAGCCATTTTTTCATAGGTTTTTGGAGGGACTTGGAGGGGAGCTCACGCCAGTTGCTGCTTTCCAGTCGCCATCTTGGCTCCGCCCCCATTATAATTCTTCTATACAACATGACTAATGTGAAATATGTATAATAAGGATGTATATGTAGAGCCTATATCAGATTTCATGCTTTCTTGGAGAGGGAGGA
Organism: Phalanger gymnotis; assembly: GCA_028646595.1. Lineage (NCBI taxonomy): Eukaryota > Metazoa > Chordata > Mammalia > Diprotodontia > Phalangeridae > Phalanger > Phalanger gymnotis. The sequence continues at coordinate 740,519,897 of CM053622.1, read as the reverse complement.
GGGAAGGGAGGTGGAAAAAATTTAAAACTTATAGAAGTGAATGTTGAAAACTAAAAATAAATTAATTTTAAAAAATATGAACAGGCAGATTTCTGAAAAACCTGAAAAGATTTACATGAAGTGATGCTCAGTGAACAGAACCAGGAGAAAATTGTACACAGTAACAGCAATATTGTTGGATGAAGAGCTGTGAATGACTTAACTATTCTCAGCAATACAGTTATCTAAGACAATCCCAAAGGACTAATGATGAAGCATACTACCTGCTTCCAGAGAAAGAATTGATATTGATTGAAGACAGTATTGAATATGACTGCTATTTTTCACTTTCATTTTTTCTTTTATTCTTATCGTATACAAAATGACTAATATGGAAATGTTTTAAATAATTGCATATATGTAACCTATATCTGCTTGCTTACCATCTCAGGGAGTGGGGAGGTAAGGGAAGGAGGGAGGAGTAGAATTTAGAACTCAAAACTTCAAATAAAAATGTTTAAAAATTGGGTAAAACAGTGATAGAATCACTATCTTTCTTTTCGTGCTATTCCCATTTTCAGAGTTGACAGAATATTTAAACAGGTTGAGATAGAACTACTGTCTTCTCATCTTTATCTTTTTTTTTTCTAATTTGGTAGTGACTTTAACCTTTGTTCTGACCATCTGGTGATCTGACTTCGCACAAACCCAGATGATACTGTTCTAAACCAGTTGATTATCTGAAAACACTGTATGTCAGGTACTTCTTATTACCTTTGGGAGAACAACTAAATGAACTATAAAAGGAATGAATGACATGGAAAAATACTCAATTTCCAAGGATGACTGGGCCCAAAGCACAAATGTTCATTGGAACAGAATAAGTATTCTATTTCCCATTAGACTGTGTGATCATGTTAAATCTATATATAAGTGAAGAGAGACTTCTTGGAGGGAATGATGGAAAGTTGTACTGTGTTTATTAACATGTAGAGTAGAGGTAGTTCCAGGGGAAAGCCAAGCAGAAATTACTTGGAGATGGCATGACCAGTACCAACCTAGAGGGAGAGATTGATTGTGGACCAAATATACATCAAAATCAGGATGTGTACAGACTATTAGGTATAATCTTATCTTCACACTAGTCTTCAGCCCCCAAACCTATCCATGAATACAGATTGTTGAAACTGTATCCACATGTCCCCTATCAGAGCCATGAGTCTTGGAGGTTCTGAAGTCCCAAACTACTCCAGAGAAGAGAATAAAACTGTAGTTATTCAGGACTTGGCTAATATTATTTTCTGGTGCTTTATTATTCATTTCTTGATTTAAAGTTTTATAGTTTAATTTCCTTTGCTTGGGTCTGTTAATACGATCAATGAGACCTGAGCTACTTCAGAAGTTCCAAGTTTTTTTAGTTGATTTTGGGGGCAAAGTAAGCCAGAAGTATGATTTACTCTTGCTAAATCCTACAAATTGAAATCCTTTCACTAGAGGGTCCAGAGCTGCTTGGAGAGGCAGATACACCAATTCTATCAACCTTTTTTTCTTGTTTATTATTATAACCCTGACAAAAATCAACAAATACAATCACTTTCATACATAAAGAAGATCAGAGAAAGAGGATTGTATGACATGTATCTCTATTTGATGCAGTTTGTTTTGTTTTTAAAAATATGTAATAAATTTGACACTATAGTTCCAAACCTGTTTTGCATGTCTTTGTCTCTGAATATCCTTCTGCTCTATTCTATGTATTTTTAATTTTTAAAAAATCCCTCTTTTTTGCATCACTATTACCATTCATCCTTCTCATAACCTCTGCCTCTCCCCAACAATCCTCCCTAGTAACAAAATCTAATAAAGTAAAACAATTTACTTTATCAATTTCTTCATTTGTCTTTCCAAAGAGGACCAGTGATCCACCCTTCCCATTTTGCTGCAATTTCTTGGTTATAAATTTTGTTTGTTATGAGACTCCTAATATGAATGTATCTCCCTCTAATACTGACTATGTCAGCTTATTAGCCACTGGGCAAAGACCACATCTTATGAGTATCAACAGTGTAATGTTTCAAGTAATCTACAAACTGTAATTCTACCTCATTTCCTCCCCTTGCTCCTCCTCCTCTTCCTCCTCTTTCTTCCCTTCTCTCCTCCTCCCCTCCCCTCCGGTTAGCCTTCCTCTTCTGTTCCTCCTCTCCTCCTCCTCCTCTTCTTCTTCCTTCTCCTCCTAAGGCAGAGGAGAGTACAAAGGAGTGACAACTGATTTAAAAAATACATATTTCATGAGTTGCTCTGGCCCTACACTTTTTCACCTAGCAGTGAGCCTTGTGGTTAGGAGCATTTCTGAAATGAGCTGGGGTTCATCCTCTTATGGCAGATAGAGTCTATTGCCAGGACAATGCCTGAAGCCTTTCTAGCTTGACAGAACCTTCTAGAGTTTGTGTTCTGCTGGTATAACATTTGAGAACTAAGGATCACATACATGCCATGATGAGGACTCAACACAGGTCCTGAACTCTTATGTAAAAAAACAATTATTACCATATAAATTGACTAAATATTTGCCTCAATATTTATTTTATATTTCTTTACTTGAACCTAGAAGGACGCTTTCACTTCATAATTGTTATTCAAATGCTGATGTTTAGAGGATTAAAATGAGTGAAAAGATATAGGATATATGGCATTAAGCAGATATTCTCTGGCCTGTGAAGTTCGAAGCAATTTCTAGCCTTCTGAACTTACAAGCTGATTTGTAATTCTCCTTGGAGGAATCAGAGATTTCCTAAAACTTGGCATGCTTAGCTTATGAAATATTCACAGAAGATTTACATTCCCTTGACTTAAATTTGGTGTGGATATCTTTGCATGGAGCTTTCAGCATCTAGTATTTTATTTTTCAGAAATGTACATTTACATAGTAACTTTAGTTGCTAGATATTGATCGTCCCAAGGTTTCTCTCCCTATAGCAACATACTCTAATGTGGCAAGAGAAAAATATACCCAAAGCAAGACTTGAGAGAACACTTATAATTTCCCTGTGTTGTACTATAGCTTTGTTCAGTGGCAGAATTGTGCATAAGACAAGTCAGCTTTAGACCTTATCCGAGTGCTGTATTGATGGGGTGCTTGGGTGCTTGTACTTGGACCGCAATTTTAAAAATCACATTGTGTGGGGCAGCTAGGTTGTGCAGTGAGTAGAGCACCAGCCCTGCAGTCAGGAGGACATGAGTTCAAATCTGGCCTCAGACACTTGACACATGTACTAGCTGTGTGACCTTGGACAAGTCATTTAACCTCAATTGCCCTGCCAAAAAAGCAAAAAAAAAAAATCACATTGTGCCCTAGCTTCAAAACATAATCCCTGACAGTTTTCTCCCCAGCCCAAGGACACTATGCCTAGCAGTAGCTCATGAGTAGGCCCCAGTAAGACTAACTGCCTTTCCCCACAATTACCCATGACTGGGCCCCAGTAAAACAAACTATCTTTCCCCATCACAAGAGCAAGCTGACCTCTGAGGAAATTCTCTTGCAAAAACAAAAAAATCTTGTAACTATAGAATTATCATATACACGGTATTCCTAAAGTCTAGACACACAGGCAAAAATGCATATTTTCAAGAAATGAAAAGAATGAAATTTTCAACCACATTTTATTTAATTGGAATATTAACAAATAACATCTTCAATATGATTTCCATCATTTGTGATTCAAAAATTGATGCCCTTTGCAAGATTCATGTGAACTTGTTGCAATAACTCCACATTGCCATCAATTTTCCTATGTGTCCAGACTTTAGGGACACTGTGTATTGATTCCCAAAGTCATTGTGTTCAATCCAGAGGTATATTAGGAATCAAGATGGGCTCTTAGCACTTATTCAACCAAGTGCCCTTGAAGAGTTTGGCCTTTGTTTCCTTGATTAAATTAGGAAGGAGTCCTTGATGACCTCCTTGCCTCAAGGGAAAGCCTAGTTTACATGGGTTTGAGTGACATGTTTGTGACATCAGAGGATGTCACATGTGGATTTTAGTCGCATTTTTGTGACGATTTTAGGTCACATGGGTGAGTCGCATGTGTGACTCACCTCTGAACCTGAACAAGATATGTAAACCCAGATGTTGGCTTTCTTTTTTGGAGCTCTAAGCCACAGCAGGAGTGGTGCGTGACTCTAGGCAAGCTGTTGTTATGAGCTCCCCAGCTTTGAAGAAAACTCAGATGTTGATGCTTCTCTGGTAACTGTATATTGTGATCTTGTCAGACAGAAATCTATCTGTTGATCTGTGTTTATTTGCTCTGTTTGTATTTGCTCTGAAGCTCAGGGTGCTGGCTTTTTCCCCTGAGCTGAATGAATGACATTGGTATGTTGGATTAAAGTAAGATTGTTAACCTCTTAACATTGCTTTCCTTAGTAAAGTAGATCAAAAGAACCTGGGTTTGCAGCATTCTTATTGTTGGGCTCATGTTAGTTTTTCACCTCCACAGCAGCTGCTAGCTGAATTGTTGAAACAAGAGGTTAACCTATAGTCATCAACTCCCAAAGCCATCTTGCTACAGATGAAACAGACCAAAAATACACCCTTGAGAAATCCTTTCCCCTGGTTTCCAATAGTGAATGAAGCCAGTGACCAAGGTTGTAGGTTATCATCTAATGAGAGTATCTGCCAGATAATCTACTGCTTTTCCTATATAAGCTTTAGCATCATTCCTGTTAAGTTGCAAGTTCCTTAAGGAATGCAAGTTTCCTAAGGAGCTCTGCCTGCTATATTGGTGTTAAAATTAACTTTTGCCACTTTGACTTAAAGAATGCTTGAGTCCATGAATTCATTCTAGATGATCCTCTCCTATACTTCTGTCCTTGAGGAGTCACTGAAACCCCCTTCAAACTTCAATATTTCCACGTATCATCAAGAAATATCATAGTTCTAGAGCACGAAGGGGACCAGGAAACTTGGACAACTTGCCCGAAGTCATACAGGGAATAAATGTTAGAGATGAGTTTTGAATCTAGGTCCTCTGACTCTGGAAGTATTTCTCCTTCAAAGATACCTCAACTCTCCAGTGCAGATCTTCATTAAAGTATGGGAACTAATTACCCCTGGCCCTGTACAACAAACTCTAATGCACTAACTAGTACACTTCCAGATATCGCTGTATAGTTAACTTGTGCTTGTAAAATGTAGAACAGCAAAGCTGGAGTGGAATATGTATTATGAATGTATGGGGTACAAGAGATAGGCTTTATCTTTATAAACCTGGTTGGGGTTGGGGGGAGGCTTTCTTGCTTCCTTTTTTAAAAAATGAAGATAAAAGGACCAAAAAAAAAGCCTATTCATTTGCGTTAAATGAATAATAATGAACAGTACACAAACCTCTATTTTTATCAATGATGAGCTTAGTTCAGCTGAAAGGGTTAAGGGAGATGCCCCTGTGAAACAAGGTCTGCTAAGGGAGACAATAAAAGACAATGAAATGGGAAAAGTTCAAGTTAGAAAACATTCCCCACCCTAGAAAGTGAAGGAGCTGTGAACAGGTTAATTGTAAATGAAGTGGACAGCAAGATAAAGAACATGCCTCTGGGGCATCAAATGATACTTATCTTTTCCTGAGTAACTCATCAAAAGATTCCTAAAGCAGTGTGGGAGGTGAAAGTGACAGAATAGAAACAAATGACACAAAGGAAGAGATTTTTTGAGCCAGAAAAAAAAAAAATTGTTAAAAGGAGAGGCTTCTATTGCCTGGAGGTGACAAACAGCATTGGGACTGAGGCTTTGAGGTAGTCCTAAAGTAGAAGCTTCTCTCTATTAAGAAGGTATCTATCATCCCTATTAGGATTGTTTTTGGGCTCTCTACCTTTGTAGCACTCCAGCTGAAAAGAGTGATTAACCACTTCTACACCGAACCAGTGGCTGAAGGTGGAAAAAGGACTGCAATGTGATTTGAGTGAGCTCAAGAGATTATTTGATTACTCTGTTCTAAACAGAGATGCCACAACCTTAGAGGAGCCCAGGGCCCATCTTCACTTAGCAATAGTTGCTGTGTTAGAAGTCTGCCTGATCAAGGCCAGAAGCCCCCCAGCAGAGACACCGTGCCCTACAAAGAGCAGTCCAACTGAAAAGTGCAGCTCCTCCTAGTGAACTTTATGAAAAATCCTCTAAGGACATCTAGGACCTTTAATTCCAGAGTTCTAAATTGCTTTGGCCACTTCTTTGTGTGCCTATATGTGTGCCTATATGTGTCTTACTTTTACCTGCTCTCAGACTTTGGATGTTTTTGTGGAAGACATTTGGGGCAATGTTGTACAACTAATGTCTCTGTTATGCCATTTGAGTAAATGCCATTTTAAAAGAACTGTCTACTGGCTATTTTTTTTGGTTTTTTTTAATAATATATTTTTTTCCAATTACATGTAAAGATAGTTTTCAACATTTATTTTTGTAAGGTTTGCAATTCCAAATTTTTCTCCCTCCTTCCTTCCTTCCCTCATGCCTCCCCTAGACAGCAAACAATCTGTTATAGGTTATACATATACAATCACATATTTCCACATTAGTCATGTAGTGGAAGAAGAATTAGAACAAAAGGGAAAAACCATGAGAAGGAAAAAGACAAAAAACAAAGTACAAGCACTATGCTTTGATCTGCATTCAGACAGCATAGTTCTTTCTCTGGATTTGGGTAGCATTTTCCATCATTAGTCTTTTGGAATTGTCTTGGATCATTGTATTGTCAAGAAGAGCTAAATCCATCATAGTTGATCATTGAACGATATTGCTGTTACTGTGTACAATGTTCTCCTGGTTCTGCTCACTTCACTCACCATCAGTTCATCTAAGTCTTTCTAGGTTTTTCCAAAGTCCACCTGCTCATCCTTTCTTATGGAACAATAGTATTCCATTACATTCATATACCACAACTTGTTCAGCCATTCCCCAATTGATGCGCATCCCCACCATTTCCAATTCTTTGCCAACAGTTACTATAAATATTTTTGTACATTTTTGTACGTTTCTCTTTTTTATGATCTCTTTGGGATATAGACTTGGTAGTGGTATTGCTGGATTGAAGGGTATACACAGTTTGATAGCCCTTTGGGCATAGTTCCCTGTATCAGTAAGGCAATAATAACAATGTAGATGGTAATTGTCAAAATGCCTATGTAGTTCTGTATTGCAAAGTATTCGAGAATCTCCACATAGAAGGTAGAAGACGTAAACCATTTATTCAGAGAACTATATCCCGTAAGACATTTATCCAATCTCTCAGAGCAGTAAAACATCAATACACAATATCACAATATGGAGCCTGGCCATTCCAAAACCTCTCTGACCTTCTGCTGTGGTCCTCCCAAAGACAAACTCACAGTGCGGCTAAGTCAACCTGTTCAGCCATTAGCAGCCATAACTGCTCTCTCTCTCTCCCCCCACCCTTTTTATCTCTCTCTCTCTCTCTCTCTCTCTCTCTCTCTCTCTCTCTCTCTCTTTCTCTCTCTCTCTTTCTCTCTCTCTCTCCACATTTCCTGTGACATAACTTCCTTTTCCTGTCAGGAAGCTCCTCTCACCACATGTGACACAGGCTTCCTGTGGCATAAGCCTGTCACATGGCCTATTAATGGTTGAGAAAGATCTTCAAATCTAAATTGCTGCTACATTTCCAAATTGCTCTCCAGAATGGCTAGATCAGTTCACAACTTCACTAACAATGCATTAGCACTCCAATTTTCCCACATCTCCAATGTTTGTCATTTTCCTTTTCTGTCATATTAGCCAATCTGATAGGGGTGAGGTGGTACCTCAGAGTTGTTTTAATTTGCAATTCTCTAATCAATAGTGATTTAGACAATTTTTTTATATGACTATAGATAGCTTTAATTACTTCATCTGAAAACTGCCTGTTCATATCCTTTGACCATTTATAAATTGGGGCATGACTTATATTCTCATAAAGTTGATTCTGTTCTCTATATAGTTGAGAAATGAGGCTTTTATCAGAAACACTGTCTGTAAAAATTGTTTTCCAGCTTTCAACTTTTCTTCTAATCTTGGTTGCATTGGGTTTGTTTGCACAAAACTTTTTAATTTAATATAATCAAAATTATCCGTTTTGTATTTCTTAATTTTCTCAGTCTCTTGTTTGGTCATAAGTTCTTCCCTTCTCCTTAGATCTGACAAGTAAATTATTCCTTGCTCTCTTAATTTGCTTATATTATCATCCTTTTTGTCTAAATTATGTACCAATTTTGACCATATCTTGGTATATAGGGTGTGAGATGTTGGTCTATGCCTAGTTTCTGCCATATCATTTTCCACTTTTCCTGGTAGTTTATGTCAAATAGTGAGTTCTTATTCCAGAAGCTGGAGGCTTTCAGTTTATCAAACAGTAGATTACTCTAGTCATTCACTGCTGTGTCTTGTGTACCTAACCTATTCTATGGATCCATCACTCTATTTCTTAGCCAATACCAAATAGTTCTGATGATTGCCACTTTATAGTATAGTTTTAGATCTGGTACAGTTAGGCCACCTTCCTTTGCAATTTTTTTCATTAACTCCCCTGATATTCTTGACCTTTTGTTCTTCCAGATGAATTTTGTTCTTATTTTCTCTAGCTGTATAAAATAATTTTTTGGTAGTTTGAATAGTATGGAACTGAATAAGTAGATTTAGGTAGAATTGTCATTTTTATTCTATTACCTTAGTCTACCCATGAGCAATTGATGTTTTCCCAATTATTTATTTTGTTTATTTATTAATTTTAATTCAATTTTATTTTAGACGCAAGGGCCAGAACACAAATACAGAATAAAGGAACAAAACATATAAACTTAAATATTAAAACTTAAGTATGAAGTAAGAAAAAAAAGCATGTCCTGTGCATAGCAGAATGTAAGAAAGGATTCAAAATACATAACAATAGATTTTCATTTCAAGAAAGCCTATATGATAAATAGTACATGTTGTATTGAGAATTGTCTGTCTTTTCTTTGCTCCCTTGTGAGTTTTCTTTTGTTTTCTGCTGTGTACTTTTTGTTTCTTTTTCCCTCCCCCCACCCCACCTCCGAAAGGTTTAAAGTTTAGATATGTTTAAAGGCTTTAAAGTTTAGATGTGTTTCTCTATAGCTATAGATATATACATACATAAATACATATATATATATATATATACACATATATAGACATATACTTTCCCAAACATACTCTACTCCTGATCTTTGTTTTTATATTTGTGCATATCTCTCGTTTCCTATCCTTGCTGATTCCTCTACTTTACTCTACCAACTACCTTGCCCTCCTCTTACTTGCCTACCCCCCTCCAAAGATCTGTCCCCTGTTCTCCCATTCCCATAAATCTAAACACTCTTCTATACCCCGCTTTTACCTATTCCCTTATCCTCCCTTCTAAAAATCCCTCCCTTGTCCTCTCCCCCCTGTTTATACATCTACAATTTTATTTCTTCTAAATTTAAAAGACTTTTATACTCTTCTAAATATATATATTATTAAATCCATTCCCCATGAAAGTAGGTTACCAGAACTACCAGCCCTCCTCCCCCATCTAATTCTTCTGTATTCTTTCTTCCTCTTGTACCTCATTTGTATAAAATAGTTACTATTTTTAGCTGTTTCTAAATGGTTTTACTTTTTAAATTCATATCATAGTCAGGTTTACCCCCTCTTTCTTATGTGTTCACCAATTATTAGCAAGAATCTTAGACATACATTTTATATTTTATGTTATATAAAAGGTAAACAGTCTGTCCTTATGAATCCCTTATAATCAGTCTTTGGTATGTACCTTGTATTTTTCTTGGTTCTTGTATGTTGAATCTTCTATTAAGTTCAGGATTTTTTTTTAACAAAGTCTTGAAAGTCTGAGAGTTTATCAAATGTCCATTTTTTTCATTCAATATAATACTTAAATTTGCATGGTATGATATTTTTGGCCAGAGCCCCAGGTCTTTTGCTCTTCAATATATTGTGTTCCAAGACCTGCTATTCTTTAATGTCTCTGCTGCTATGTCTTGTGTAATTCTAATTGTGGCACCATCATATTTAAATTCTTTTAATCTTAATGTTTTTAATATTTTATCCTTTAGCTGGGGGTTTTGGAACTTGACTATGATATTCCTACGAGTTTTCCTCATGGGATCTCTTGTAAGTGGCGTTCGATAGATTTTTTTCTATTTCTACTTCCCTGCCTTGTTCTAATGCTTCAGGACAATTTTCTTTAATTATTTCTTATATTATTGTATCAAGATTCTTTTTTTGATCATAACTTTCAGTTAGTCTGAAAATTTTTATATTTTCTCTTCTTGATCTGTTCTCCAAATCTGTTGTTTTTCTTATGTTTCACTTTCTCTTCTATTTTTTCACTATTAAATGTTTTTTTTTAATTATTTCTTGATCTCTTATAATTTCACTGACTTCACTTTGCCCAATTCTAATTTTCAAGGTGTCATTTTCCTCCCTAAGATTCTGGATCTCCTTTTCTAATTGGTTGATTTTCCTTTCATAACCTTTTTCAATTTCTTGGGTTATTTTTCTTTTCTTTTTTTAGTTTTTCCTCCACCTCTGTCATTTGATTTTTTAAGTTTCTTTTAAGATCTTCTATAAACTCTTTTTGGGCAAGTGACTATTTGACATTACTCTTTGGGGCTTTCTTTACTTCAATACCCTCCTCTGAAGATGAACCCAAGTCATCTCTATTCCTATAATAGGTTTCTATGCTTTGATTCTTTCTCTTTTGCCAGTGCATTTTTTTTTCCTGGTAATAACTTGATTTTTGTAATCACCTCTAGCTCTGGGGTATGGGAAATGGTGCCTCTTGCCCCAAATCTTCAATTCTCCCCTCTAGCCTGGAACCAAAGCCAAACCTCCAACCTCCTGTAAGTGCCCACAGCCAGGGGCTTTCCGCCTCACTGCTTCTACACTTCCCCAGTGTGTGCTGGTTCCTTCTTGCCCCTAATGCTCTTTGCAGGACAGCTTCGTCTGGCATTCCTCATCAGCAGAAGTTCTCCCAATCTTCCTGGTCTCAAACTCCCAACTCCCCTCACTATCCTGGGGTGAAAAGTTCCTGTGGCTGAGGCTGAGGCAGCCTCTCAAACCAACTAACACTAGGTGGCTTGCTGCTTCTTGTTAAAACAAAAACTAGCCTGGAGGTGTTTACTCTTTGCAGGGACCAAACCTTGTCCTGGGATTTTTCTTCAAGATTTTCTCAAATTGTCCCAGGAAGATCATGGTCTTGCCCCCATTCTTCTTTGTCCCCACCCACACTCTGTTTGCCCTAAGGTGCTATTTTAACTTTTTTTTGTTGGGGAAAATCTTGAAAGCTTGGAATTTTCTTACCTACTCCACCATCTTCCCAGCATCTTCTCTTCCCAATTATTTAGATCTGACTTTATTTGTGTGAAAAGTGTTTTGTAATTTTGTTCATATAGTTCCTGGATTTGTCTTGGCAGGTAGACTCCAAAATATTTTATGTCATCTACGATTATTTTTTGTTGGTAATATATAGAAATGCTGATGATTAATGTGGGTTTATTTTGTATCCTGCAACTTTGCTAAAGTTGCTAATTGTTTTGAGTAGTTTTTTTTTTTAGTTGATTCTCTAGGATTCTCCAAGTATACCATCATATCATCTGCAAAGAGTGATAGTTTTGTTTCCACATTGCCTATTCTAATTTTTTCAATTTCTTTTCTTCTTATTACTAAAGCTAACATTTCTAGTACAGGACTGAATTATAATGACGGAAATGAGCATCCTTGTTTCACCCCTAATCTTTTGGGAATGCTTCTAGCTTATCCACATTACATATAATGCTTGCTGATGGTTTTAGATAGATACTGCTTATTATTTTAAGGAAAACTCCATTTATTCCTATATTCTCTGGTGCTTTTAATAGAAATGGGTGCTGTATTTTGTGAAAAAGCTTTCTGCATCTGTGCTTCCACAATCTGGCTAGCAGCTTCTGTGGGGGTGTAAGATCCACCCACAGCCAGCACCCAGAAAGCTGCCAGCACGCCGCAAAAACACAGGTTCTTTTGATCTGCTTAACTAAGGAAAGCAGGGGGAAGGGGTTGGCAAGCTTACTTTAATTCAGCCCACAAATATCATTCGCTTAGTTCAGGGGAAAAAGCCAGCACACTGAACTTCAGAGCAAAATACAAACAAATTACAAACATCAACAGACAGACCCAATACAATTCATAGTTACCAACATCTAGGTTCAGCCCAGGAGCTCAGAACAAGGGCTGGCCCAGAGTCACGCTTGCCACTACTGCTGTGGCAAAGAGCTCCAAGGAAGAGGAGGCCAAGCCCTGGTTTTATATCTTTTTCAGCCTCAGGGGTGAGTCATACATGTGACCTAAAATCATCACAAAGAGGCTACTTAAACCTAGTGGTCTAAGAGCCTCTGCTGTCCCAGACATGTAAACTAGGCCCTCCCTGGAGTTAGCCCCACCTTGGGCCCCACCTTAGTTGCCAATCCACACCCATATAGGATTTACACCTAATAGGGGTTTGGGCCTGGGGCTTAGCACCTAGTAAGGCTCAATGAATTACACTGAATTACTCAAACAAAACAAAGACCATTTTGCTTACCAACACAATCTGTTGAGATACTAGCCCTGCAGTCCTGATATAAATTCCACCTGTTCAGAGTTACCCTTGCAATAAATTGCTATAATCTCTTTGTTAATATTTTATTTAAAAGTTTTATATCAATATTCATTAGGGAAATTGGTCTGTAATATTTTCTCTATTTTGGCTCTTCCTGGTTTAGGTATCAGCATCATATTTGTGTTATAAAAAGAATTTGGCAGGACTCTTCACCTATTTTTTTTTTCCAAATAGTTTATATAGTATTGGAATTAGTTGTTCTTTAAATGTTTGGCCCTGGGAATTTTTTTCTTAGGGAGTTCATTGATGGCTTATTCAATTTCTTTTTTTTTTTAATGTGATTAAGTATTCTATTTTCTCTTCAGTTAATCTGGGCAATTTATATATTTGTAAATATTCACCTATTTCATTTAAATTGTCAGATTTATTGGCATACAGATGGGCAAAATAGTTCCTAATTATTGCTCCAATTTCTTCTTCATTGGTTTATTCCTCTTCATTTATTCATTCATTTCCTATCATTTTCTTTTCATGTTTGATATTGATTATTTGGTTTTCTTCTTTCTTTTTCTTTAAATAAAATCAAATTAACCAAAGGTTTATCTATTTGATTGTGTTTTTTAATAGAACCAGCTCTTAGTTCTCCTTATTAGTTCAATAGTTTTCTTACTTTCAGTTTTATTAATCTCACCTTTGATGTTCAGAATTTCTGATTTTGTATTTAATTAGGGATTTTTAATTTGTTCTTTTCTTAGCCTTTTTAGTTGAACACACAGTTAATTGATCTTCTCTTTGTCTATTTTATTCATGAAAGCATTTAGAAATATGGAATTTCCCCTAGTAACTGCTTTGACTGTATCCCATAAGTTTTGATACGTTGTCTCATTATTGCCATTCCCTTTGATGAAATTATTGATTGTTTCCATGATTTGTTGTTTGACCCACTCATTCTTTAGGATTAGATTATTTAGTTTCCAATTAATTTTATTCTATCTCTCCATGGCCCTTTATTACATGTAATTTTCATTTTATCATGATCTGAAAAGTGTGTGTTTAATACTTCTGTCTTTCTGCATTGGATTGTGAGATTTTTATGCTGTAGTACATGGTCAATTGTGTCTGTGTGTGTGCGTGTGTGTGGGTGTGGGTGTGTGCCATGTACCACTGAGAAAAAAGGTATATTTCTTCCTATCCCCATCAATTTTATCCAGAGGTCTATCATATCTAATTTTTCTAAAATGCTACTCACCTCATTAACTTCTTTCTTGTTTAATTTTTGTTTAGATTTATCTAGTTCTGAGAGGGGAAGGTTGAGGTTCCCCACTTATATAGTTTTGCTATTTCTTCCTGTAGCTCACTTAACTTCTCCTCTAATCATCTGGATGCCGTACTACTTGGTGTATATATGTTAAGTTCTGATATTACTTTGTTTTCTAATTATTTTTTAGCAAGATGTAGTTTCCTTCCTTATCTCTTTTAATTTGATCTATTTTTGCTTTTGCTTTGTCTGAGATCAGGATTGCTACCTATACTTTTTCTTTAGCTGAAGCATAGTATATTCTGCTCCAGCCTTTTACCTTTACTCTGAGTATATCTCTCTGCTTCAAATGTGTTTCTCAACATATTGTAGGATTCTGGTTTTAATCCACTTTGCTATCTGCTCCCATTTTGTGAGAGAGTTCATCTCGTTCACATTCACAATTATTATTACTAATCGTGTATTTCTCTCCAATCTATTCCTCCCATGTATAGTTTTATTTCTCTTTTCACCCTGTTCCTCCTCACCAGTGTTTTGCTTCTGACAACTGCCTCCCTCAATCTTCCCTCCCTTCTATCAGCCCCCCACTTTTCTTTCCTCTCTCCCCTCCTACTTCTCTATAGGGTAAGATAATTTTTTTTCCCAACTGATTGCACATGTTATTTGCTTTTTGAGACAAATCTAATGAAGGTAAGATTCAAACAATGCTCATCCCCCTCCCTTCTTTCCCTCTACTGTAATAGATCTTTTGTATTCTTTCTTGTGGATATAATTTACCCTATCCTCTCTCCTCCTTTCCTCTTCTCCCAGTGCAATTCTTTTTTTACTCCTTAATTTTTTTATATCATCACATCGAAGTCAACTTATACCCACACCCTCTGTCTATGTATACTCCTTCTAACCACCCTAATAGAGATACAGTTCTCAAGAGTTGCAAGTATCATCTTCCCATGTAGGGAGGTAAACCATTTAATTTTATTGAATAACTTGTTTGTTTTTTTCTTTCCTGTTTACCTTTTTATGCTTCTCTTGAATCTTGTATTTTAAGACTGAATTTTCCATTCAGCTCTGGTCTTTTCATCAGGAAAGTTTGAAAGTACTCTGTTTGATTGAATATCCATCTTTTCCCTTGAGAGATTATACTCAATTTTGCTGGCATTCTTATTTGTAACCTAAGCTCCTCTGCATTCTAGAATGCTATATTCCAGAGAAGAAGAACTCTACTTCTTTAATGTAGAAGCTGCTAAGTCCTGTGCAATCCTGACTATGGCTCCTTGATATTTGAATTGTTTCTTTCTGGCTGCTTGCAGTATTTTCTCCTTGACCTGATAATTTTGAAATTTGGCTACAATATTCCTTGGCATTTTCCTTTTGGGATCTCTTTCAGTAGGTGATCAGTGGATTCTTTTGGTGACTATTTTACCTTCTGGTTCTAGGATATCAGGGCAGATTGATAATTTCTTGAATCTTGAATCTGGATAACATTTTGGTCATGGCTTTCAGGTACTCCAATAATTCTTAAGTTATCACTCTAGGATCTATTTTCCAGGCCCGTAGTTTTTCCAGTGAGATATTTTACCTTTTTTAAAAAAAATGTATTTTAAATTTAAATACAAAATAAGAAAAGAAAAAAAATTGCCTTGTATACAGCAGAACATGAAAGGATTCAATATAAAGCAATAAATTTCCATTTCAAGAAAACCTGTATAATGAACATTACACATTATTTCCAAAACTGTCCATCTTTGCTTCCTTGTATGTTTTCTTTTGCCCTGTGCTGTATGCTTTCTATTCTATTTCCCTCTCTTCCTCTCCACCTTCCTCATGAAGCCCACAATGAAGTGCATGTGTATATGTAGGTATGTATGTGTCTATATATTTGTTTACATATGTATGTACAGCTATAGATAGATACACACAAGCATATATAGATATATACACATATACATAGACATCCATAAACATACACATACGTACGCATATACACTCAAATGTATATACGTAAGACCATGTTATACTTATTTCCACTTGTCATCCGTTGAAGGGATAGTATTTTCCTTCATAAGTTCAAGTCTTTTCATATTTTGTAAATCTACCAGCTCATGATTTCCTACACCACAACAATATTCTGACACATTCCACTGGGAGACTGTCTATGGGAGTTTTCCCCCCGGTTTTCTATAGTCCATCTAACATAAGTTTTATTTACAAAGGAAATTTTTTATTTAAAATAATCACAATTATCGATGTTATACTTCAACATTACTCTCACCTTAAAATATGGTCTAAGGTCTAATACTACTGAATCTAGTTCCTTCACATCTTTTCCCTCTGGTTTCCTTGAAGTTCCTGACCCTCTCCTTTTCCAAATGAGCCCTGTTATTACTTTTTCTGACTCAATAAGATAATGTTTTTTAGTAATTTAATTGGGATGGCATTACATAAATAGATTAGTTAGGTAAAATTGTCATTTTAAAATTATATCAGCTTTATTTACCCATCTACAACAAATATTACTTCAATTATTTAGATCTAACTTTGTACGAAAGGTGTTTTGTATTTATTTTCATATAGCTCCTCTGTGTGCATTCACAGGTATACTCTTACACACACACACACACACACACACACACACACACACACATACACATACATATTTACATACATGTACAGATTCACTGAATTGACAGACTTTCAGGATTTTATTGCAAAAAAGATCAGAATTTAATAGAAAACCTGATATACAAGATCCAAGGTAGACATGAAAGATTAATTACAAGGGATGCAATAAGGACATATTGTTTACTTTTTATACATGGAAATGTAAACTGGATGTCTAAATAGTAATTAGTAATTGGGTAGTTTGAAAGAAAATATCATAGTGCTGAGCATATGATTCTGAAACAGCAAAATGATGTAGGAAAAGATAAAAAGAGTAATTATCTCACATAGATGATGTGTGAGAGGAAGAACTGATACAGAGAAATTAGATGGGGGGAGGAGATAGTTCTGGTAGTTCTGGAACCCTACTGTCATTGGGAATGGGTTAAAGAGGGAGTAATACCACATACATACAATCTAGAAGGGTATACGTCTTCTAAATTCAGAAAGAAATAAGAGATCAAAGGGATAGGGTAGAGAGAGAGGATGTGGGAGGGATTCCTAGAAGGCAGTAGGTTAAGGAATAGTAGGGCAAGGTAGCAGGTAGAAGAAAAGTTAGAGGAATGAGGAGGAATAGAAATAGGGTAAGAAGGACAGTGAGGAAAACAAAGAGGAGGAAAATATACAAATAATTATAGTTTAGAATGTGAATGGGATGAATTTACCTATAAAATTGAAACTGATATCAGATTAAAAAGTTAAATTTAACAATATCTTGCTTTCAGGAAATGATATAAAAATGACAGATACACACAAACATAAAATAAAGGTCAGGAGTAGAATTTATTATGTAAAAAAACAGGAAGAAAAATCATGATCTCAGACAAAGTTAAACCTAAAATCAAATTCAATCAAAAGAGAAAAATAGGGAAACTCCACTAAATGTCAGCCATATTAATCTGCCATATTTGAGGTTTTTTTTTTCTTGTTGCTCATAATATTTTCTCCTTAACCTGGGGTTCCAGCATTTGGCTATGATATTCCCATAGGTTTTTTCCTCTGAGGATCTCTTTTAGGTGGTGATTGGTGGTTTTTTTTTTTTCTGTTTCTATTTCCTCTATTATTCTAACACTTCAGGACAAGTTTAGTTATTTTTTTTTTTGTATTATTGTATCAAGATTCTTTTTATCAGCTTTCAGATAATCTGATTATTTTTATATTTTCTGTTCTTGATCTGTTCTCTAGATCAATTGTTTTTCTTATGAGATGTTTCACATTCTCTTCTATTTTTTCATTCTTTGGTCACTTATAAATTTGTTGGCTTCCTCTTGCCCAATTTTAATTTTCAAGGAGTTGTTTCCTTCCTTAAGATTCTGCATCTCCCTTTCCAGTTGGTTGATTTTCTTTTCATAATCATCTTGTTTTTCTTGAATTGTTCTTACTTTTATTTTTTCCCCCCTCAATCTCTCTTATTTGATTTTTGAAGTTTTTTTAAAGTTCTTTGATGAATTCTTTTGGGCAAGTTGACCATTTGATGTTACTCTTTGGGGGTAGGAGAGGCTTTTTTTGCTTCAGTATCCTCCTCTGAAGATGAATCTCAGTCTTCTTTATTCCCATAGCAACTGTTTATGGTTGGGTTCTTTCTTCTTTGCCTGTTAATTAAAAAAAAAATTAGTAACTTGTTATAATTACCTGTAATCCTGGGGTGTAGGAGATGGAGCCTCTGGCCTCAGATCCTTCTTGCTGCTATTTTTTGAGCTTTATACTGGGCCCAACCTCTGCACTCCTTTTCCCCTACAAACCACAGCTAGGGCCCCCTGGTCTGCTAGGATGGAAATGCTCTTGCTCTCTGAGAACCCTCCAATATCTATGACCTTCAGTTCTCCCCTCTGGCCTGGAGCCAAGACTGAGAATTCAGCTCTCCTCTAATTGCCCACAACCATCAGTGTCCCCTCTCCTGATGCTTCTGCACTCAACTGAGTGTGTGCTAGTTCCTTCTTGCCTCTGACCACATCTCGGTAGCACAGCTGGGCCCTGTGTCCCTTGTCAACGGAGGCTCCCTAAATCTTCTCCTGCTCAGATGCCTGGCTCCCCCTACTCTCAAGGAGGTGAAAATTCCTATGGCTAAAGTCTAGGTTACCTCCCAGCCTAGCTGCCCCCAGGGCTCACCACTTGCTGTTTCAGAGGAGCTAGCCTGGAGGTGTTTACACTTCACTCTAGCTGACCTCCATCCTGGGATTTTTCTTCAGATCTTTTCTGGTGGTGGAGGGGGGCAGTTTGCAGAGCCAAGATGGTGGGCATGAAAACAGATCTCTCATTGTCCCAGGAGGACCACTGTTGTGCTCCAACTCTTGTTTATTTTTGCTGCTCTGCATTCACCCTGAAGCACTATTTTGTCTTGTTTGTGGAGGAAATCTGACCTACTCTGCCATCTTCCCCTTTACATTTTCTTTTATTTTTTTCATTCTGTTAATTTTGTTTGACTGATTCTTGACATCTCATAGAGTCATTAGCTTCCACTTGCCCAATTCTAATTTTTAAGGAATTATTTTCTTCAGGTAGTTATTGTACCTCCTTTTCCATTTGGCCAATTCTATTTTTTAAGGATTTGTTTTCTTCAGTCAATTTTTGTGCTTACTTTTTCTAAGCTGTTGACTCTTTTCCCCCATAATTCTCCTGTACAACTCTTATTTCTTTCCCAAATTTGTCTTCTGCTTCTCTTACTTGATTTTTAAAATCCTTTTTGAGCTTTTCCAAAAGGAATTTTTGGACTTGAGACCAATTCATATTCCCCTTTGAAGTTTCACATATAGGCATTTTGCCATTGTTGTCTTCTTCTGAGTTTTGTGTTTTGATCTTCCCTGTCACCATAGTAGCTTTCTATGGTCAGGGATCTTTTAGTTTTGTTTTTGTTTTTGCTCATTTAAAAAAGTCGCGCTCTGCATCTGAAGCACAGGGGCCACTGTCCCAAGCTTCTTGTGCTGGGGATCAGGGGCCTGGTGACTGAATTTCCATGCTGGGGCCTCAGGTGCTTTTGGCCTGCCCACTCTGCTAGGGAGGCCCAGCCTAGTCATGCCTGTTGTTCTGAGATTCCAGGGCTGGCAATTTGTCTTTGGCACTGAGGCTGGAGGCCTCATAGCTGACCTGCTGTGCCACTAGCCTGCTGAGTCAGAATCATAGAGCCTTAGTTGCTGCTTTGTGTTAAGAGCCTCCTACTGCCTTGACCAGACACCATCTGTGCTGGGCTATGCTCTCCTTTTACCCAAGTGAAACAGACCTTTCCTAAAGTCCTTCTAAGTTATCTGAAACTAGAAAATTGTTCGACTCTATCTTTTTGCGGTTCTGTCAGTCTTGAATCTCTTTGGTGCCTTGATTTAACGTTGTTTCTGAGGGAAACTGGGGAGATCTCAGGCAACTTCCTGGCTTGTCTCTGCCATATTGGTTCCATCCTACTCTACTGATTATTAAGGGGAAAAACACAGTGGTAGGGGCTCATAAGCTATTATCTAGGAAGGTATTCACCAACAAGGTTACTCCTAGGACCCTAGGAGTAACAACAGTTGACTCTCTGCAGACTCATCTGTACAGTGGTGATATGATTTTGGTTGATTAAGACCTAATAGAGCATTACAGTTATCAGCTGTATCACTTATCCTCTTTTTGGCATTCAAAGCCTTTTGTAATGCAACCCACCCCTCCCTTTCCAGTCTTCTTACTCATTATAGCCTCTCTAGGTATTCCTGGACATTTTCTGAACATTTTTGCCAGTGTAAGGCCAGTCAGTTAAGTGAAAGATCTTTCCCTCCCATTGAATAGGCCTCAGGTGGGGCTGACAAAGGGATACCTGATAAGAAGCCAGGCCCACACTCTTTCATTAACTAGACGTGAGGACCCCGGCCCACACCCTTTTGCTAGTTAAATCCATGTGGGCAGGAAGCCCTCAGAGCCATAAGGGGAGTTGCTAAGACCAAAGCCAATGGTATGTGCACTGAGTTCTAGTTAATCAGATGCTGGCTAGAACCGTATAAAAAGAGAGCCCAGGACTGACAGCAGTAGAACTGAGAGCAGAAGGATTCAGAAGCGACATCAAGAGGACATTGAGGCAATGAAAGCTACGGGAATCGGGATTCAGCCCAAGGAGAAGGAGCAAGACCTCAGAGTCTACAGAGCTAAAGAACAGAGGGCTGAGCACAAAGTTAGGATTCATGAGTGATTGTTTACAGGAAGGCCCTAGCGGGGTGGGGGGAGGTTACAGGATGATTAGGTCCTTGCTATAATATTGTGTTATAATTTCCTTGTTGCTACATCGAGGTGGGCTTACCGGCTTTGGAATATTATTGCTACTATATGGAATTGGAATTATTGGTCCTGGGATTGGATTCTCTCATGTCTAAACAAATGTTATACTTCCTCTGCCTTCTACCTAGAGAATTTCTTATATTTTGAGATTTCAAACCATGCAGGCATGTTCATAGTTATCCTCAAGGTCATGAATCTTGCCTTACTAATATAACCAGTTATCCCCCATGCCTGGCATGCTCTCTCTCCTCATCTCTACCTCCTAGCTTACCTGGCTTCCTTCAAGTGCCAGCCAAAATCATATCTTCAACACAAAGCCTTCCCCAACCACTCTTAATTCTAGTGCTTAATTCTTAACTTCTATTAGGTATTTCTTATTTTATCCTATATATAGCTTTTTTGCACACATTTGCTCACTTGTTGTCTTAACCATTACATTGTGAGTTCCTGGAAGTCAGGGACTGTTTTTTGCCTTTCTTTGTATTCCCAATACCTAAAACAGTCTCTGGTAGGTGTTGCTGGGGGAAGCAAGGGAGTAACAAACATTTATATATTATCTACTACGTGCCAACCATGTGCTAAGTGCTTTACAAATATTATCTCATTTGATCCTCATAATACTCAAAATAAGTCTGTGATATAGGTGCTGTTATCCCCATTTTAAAGTTAAAGAAACTGTGTCAAACAGGGGCTAAGTGACTTGCCCAGGGTCACACAATCTGAGGCTAGAATTGAACTTCAGTCTTCCTGAATTTAGGCCCAGTACTGGATCCAGTGTACCACGTAGCTGCCTCTTTAAAGTTCTCCATCCTTCATTTTCAAAGAGGATCAATGACATAATGGGGTCATGTCTTGACTTTTTCATGAGTTGGACTCAAGTGAGGCAGAATTGCACAAAGTCATCAGCCTCTCTCTCTTCTAGAATCATTGAAGTCCAGTGGCAAGACAAAAGTCAAGATGACTGGCAATAGTCCAGAACAAAGTCGATGACCTTGATGTCTGACCAAACTTTGAGCATTCCATAGCACCTGGAGAAGTCTTCACATGCTTGCGATAGACATCCCCTTAATTCACTGACAAGTTTGAGGCCTATTGGTCACCCTCAACCTTATTTAGCCCATCTGCTGAGATGTTTTTGCCAAGGTGTGGTCATTGTGCATGCTATAGCTTTTTGGATCCACAGGTGAGAGATGGGTGAAGGTGGACACCAAAAGTGGAGAAGCAGCCCTGAAAAGGGCTCAGCAAGCCCTCACTCCAGAGGTGCTAGTTCTCCCTGAACATCCTATACACTCCAGCTGCTATTACTGCTTAGCGGACTGAAGGAAAAGAAATCTTCTCCTCCCTCTGCTAGAAGTCATGGGAACAACAGTTGCTATATCTGTCCCAAGAAAGGGTGGCCCAAAACTGAAGACAAGATGGGGCCTTTCTATATCTCTTATTGAGAGGGAAGTTTTTTTTTATAAGATGTGGAAGATAAACCCCATGACACTCAAGAAATCAATTATTTTTCCAACAACAAAATCCTCAGCAATGGGGACACATGTGGATCAATCAGGAATTGCCGCATCACCTCAGTAAAGTGAAGACAGTTGCTTAACTGTCTCTTAGTCCAATGTAGAAGTCATATCTCTTGGAGTCAGGAGATGCCTCTGGAAATAGGTACTCAAAATATGCTTTTTCACTAACTGTGCCACACAGTTTAGCATCAGATATGTGTTTCCTAATAATTTCATTTGAGTAAGTATTGTCTCTTCAGCATGACCATTAACTCCTTGAGGGAAAATATTTTGTGATATCTTTATGTTCCTTCCCCCATACAACTCAGTGCCTGGCACATTTTAGTTAATCATAGAGATATATCTATTTTTCTATCATCTATCTATCTATCTATCTATCTATCTATCTATCTATCTATCTATCTATCTATCTATCATTGTAGGAAATCTCACAAGTCTACTAGCAACTCCTACCAGAAACGTGAATCAGTAGAACGTAAGCTCCTCAAGGTTAGGAATTGTATGTTTTTATATGTGCATCCCCAGTGCCTAGCACAGTGCCTTTTACATAGAAGACTCTTAACACATATGTGTTGAATTGAATTAAATCCACTCTCGAACATTTCAATAAGTAGTCATCCAGTCTCCCCTGAATTGTCCAGAGTGACAGGATCAGACTACCTCCTGAGCCAGCACATTTGCAATGACTAATTCTTAGCATATAGGAAGGCAATAGAAGCAATCCAACAACAACAAAATAGTATGTTGTATTTGGTGAGGAACTAGCTTATCTCCAACGTTGGTTTTTTTTTTCCTTCCTAATAATTTTCCTATATAAGTCACTCATACCGTGTTTATAACTTGTTGCATTGCTAAGGAAAAACATACATACATAAACATATGCATGCGTGCACATATGCATATGTACATACATATTCCTCATAATTAATGAAAAACATACCCTATGTGTAAATTAAATATACTTATGGTTTTTTGTTTTTATCATCTTTATTTGCATATATATGTATGTGTTTGCATATCTATCTATCTGTCTGTCTATCTATCTAAGCTCCCCTATCCAGCAACTCATTCCTTGTAATAACAATGATTTTAAGAAAAACCTAAAGAATACATCAAATTAGCTTGATGAGTATACTCCAATCAACAAACCAAGCAATCAAAAAATATTTTTTAAGTGCTTACTATGTGCCAAGCATTATGCTAGGCAGTGGTGATACAAGTGCAAAGAATAACACAATCCCTGCTCAGCAATGAGTTTATATTCTAATGGAGGAGAAAATAAGTACACATAAAAAGATACAGAATAAACATAAAGTTAATATGTGTGTATACACACCCAAAATCATTAAAAAGAAGGTAGTTTGGAAGGGAGGTAACTAGCTTTATGGATGAGAGAAGGCTTCATGCAGAAGATGGTTCTAAGTCGTATCTAAAAAGTGTTGTCTAATTGCAGTGAGGATCCAGTTGAGGTATAATATGGAGATGAGATGTACCCAGTCAGCACAGTTGTGGGATTTTCTCCAGCTTTGTTCAATACATGTATTTGTTCACCTCTTTAAAGAAAAGAGAGAGTTGGTCCACGTGGCAATTTTTTAAAAATGGCTCTGATGAGGTGGAGAACTCCAAAAAATATTAGTGATAACCCATTCACAGATACCACCTTAAATGATTAAGGTTAAGGCTGCTAAAGGTATGCAATAACTACAAAGTGAGTTTGTTTCACCAAATACAAGATCATTGTGTTTTTCTGGTTGCTACTCCAAGCAGGGCAAACCATCAATCTTGTTTCTTTTTCTTCACCTCCTAGACCTTTTCTAAGATGGAGTCACCACATGTCTGACTGTATCACCACGGTTTGGTTGTTTTTTTTTTTTTATCAGTAAATAACTATATTGGCTAGTGCTAATACCTAGCATGTGACCATTAGCTAACTGTCAGCAGAGAGCTCCAGGCGCTAGTTTTTCTCAGTGGTTATTTATGGGAAATGGCACTAATGATTATGGGGGTGTGGGGTAGCATCCAGTGTGCCTGAACTCAAATCTTGCTCTGTAATTTATTACTATGTATGGGACCTTGGGCAAGTCACTTAATCTTTCTGAGCCTCAGCATTCTCATCTATAAAATGAATAGGTTGGACTAGATGGCCCCTGTGAATTAATTTAAATTGACATGGCATTAGAAGACCTGGGTTTGAATACCATCTCTGACACTTCTTCCTATGTGTTTCTGTGACCATCAACAAGTCATTTCACCAAACCGAGTCAGTTTTGTCATAAATTAATGAAAGCATTTATTAAGTTTTTCCTATGTGCAAAGCACTGTGTAAAATGCTGAAGGTAGAAATTTTACAAGCTAAACAGTCTCCCCATTTAAGGAGCTTACATTCTAATGGAGGAAACTATAGATTAGTGCAAGTCATATGGAAAGGTTTCTGGTTCTTTAGGGCTCAATAGCAATATCAGTGGTAATTCCTTTTCTTTAATGTCTTTTAGATCGGATGAGACTGTAAGCTCCTTAAGGGCAAGGATTATGTTTTTTTTCCCTTCTTTTATAATCCTAACACACAGAAGGTGTTTAATAAAATTTGCTGTTTATTAATTGATTTACATTAATACATTCCTCTCAGTTTCCAATGTTGAATTATTTGGCAGTGCCAAGGACTTTGGTGGCAAGAACTTTCCTTTCTGCATGTTTAGTAATTGTGACGGCAACATCTATAGAAGTAATTTTCCAGCTGTATCTCCACAAGCATTGCTTCCCAAAATGATGGCCTTAGGCATATGTCTGAAAACACCCTTATTCCCAAGACTTTTGGGTTCAGGGTCCTGGATTGTCTTCACTGATATCCCAGGGTAGATGGTTTTCAAGGTAGTTTAACTTGTCTGACATAAGCTACCTCTTGTCTTTCCCTCTGAATGACTTGCCACTTCAATTAAGCTGGATTGCTTGCCTTCTGGGTGATAGCTGTTTGCCAGTTAATGAGGATATGGCTGGTCCCCTCTCCATAGAAGTTGCTTTCACAGATAATGGCCACAGAGGCTGGGCTGGAAGCTGGACTAGTGTTCTGGGGAGGGGGAAGTTACTCCCACTCCTGGGACTTGTGTTTATCTGCCTGTTGGTGGAAGCAGCTGTTGCTGGAGGTAGTAAGTAAGGTGGGCCCCTTCTCAAGAATAATTTTTCCCCTCAATGGTGACTTTGAAGAATGGACTTGAATCAGGTCTAATAGTTGGAGGTGGGGAAGACTGCTCTTGGGTTCAGGTCACTGGGCTGTCTCCATCAAAGACAAGTGTTTTGACTTGCCTGACGCATAATGTCTCCTTCCTTTTTCTTGAGATACCTTGAGACTTCAGCATTTATAGTCATCTGTAAAGTGCAGATAATATATGCTTAGATGACACACCCCACAGGGCTATTATGAGGGATACATTTTTCAAATCATAAAGAGCTGTATAAATGTGAGCTATGATAGATATTAAATCTTATGGTAGTCTCTGATTAAATCTCTCTGCAATGATGACACAATGGGAGAATACAAGGAATAATGGACCTACCCCTGGATGACAGTAGTAGTAGAAGGAGCTGGATTCAGTGCCTGGCAGATTTCTCTCAGTGACTAACTGTGTCTGCGTAGACAGATCTGAATCATTTGGGGCCTCAGCTTTCTCATGTAAAAATGAGATTATTCCAGAGCTAACATTCTATTTCCACTTTTCTCTGGAAAATGTGCAGGATATCAGGCTCTATTTTAAATTTAATCATTATCTTCACTTTTAACATTTTTATTTTGCTTAGGAACAGGGTAGGGTGACAGAAGAAATTCTCTAGGTTTGGTTTTTTGTTTGGGGACCCTTGCCCTTTTATGGAAATGTTTATTTCTTTCTGAAATTAATATCAATGTCAAATGTGATCAATGATGTAAGAAGCAGGTGGCACAACCACTACTTTAGCATTTCAATTAATCTGAACTCTTGTTTACTGCAAAGCAGAGGGGCTATAACATTTATTGCAGAGGAAAATATAGTTTTTGCCTATAAACAATGGGTAGCTCAAACCTTAGATGCAGATGAGCAAATGAAGGCTCTGGGTCCTTTATCATTTTAATATTCAGTTTTGCCAGATGTTTTTTATTCAAATGATGGTAATGCTATACTAATCTCCCCCTAATAGGATACTTCGGGGGTTTGCAAGAGTCAGTTTTTCTTTCACCTTTCCCTGTATATCATTTGCAAAAATCAATGTAATTCCTTATATATAATTGCTTTTTAAAGGCTCTTTTCCTCTAATGAATAGGAATCACAGTTTAGCAATTGGTAGTAATCATAAACACCTACACAAAAACATGTGAATATAAAGACTTGCTTAAAAAAATTAACATCAGGCATTGATGAAAGCAATCTGAGTAGTATGGGGCGGAGGGTGAGGGGAAGGAAAGGTGAAATAGCCCCTCATTAAAAAATTGGTGAGGATTTTTGAAAATTTAAAAATATTCGTGATAATTTTGAATTAATTAATTCTTGTCAGACACTTGTACCTTCATCATTCTTCTTCATCTTCTGTTGAAAATGTCCATTAGCGTGAGAAAAACGTGGTGTTCCCTCTTTTGTTGACTTCAATAGATGACTCATTAATAAAATAGAAATTACGTCTTTCCTTCTACCTCACGAGCTACCCTGTGGATGTTCACAATAAATTAATTGCAAGCATTACAAAACTGAATACAGAACATAGATTGTTTTGTGCTTTGGTTTGCTTTGAAATTGGTAAGAAAATAATCTACAAAATTGTGTTTTTGTATTCTGCGAACAGTCTCTAAGGCAACAGCTAAGTAAAAAATATTTATATTCCTGATTATCTTGTTATTGAATATAAAAAAGATAGCATCAAAAAATTTTCTTCTATCTTTTCTCTTACCCCTACTTTCTCTTCCGGGAACCACTAAGCACATATGCTTTTAGAAACCAAACATGAATTTATCTGTATATTGGTCTGGACCTGTGATTCTATCCTTTAAAGAGTGTTCCTTGTGATGAAATTCCCTCCACCAAGATAAGTCAGCAACCAGTAGATAACTTGTGGCATTGAAAGGTTAAGCCAGTAGATATCAGAGGCAGGACTTGGATGTGTATCTTTCTGATTCTAAAGCTCAATATGTTAGGACAAACTACTGACTGGGTGATGCTGGTCAGCTCATCTAAGTTCTTAGTGCCCACATGGAACTCTCTAAGGAGAGAAGTTGTAGAGATATTATAGATCTGCCCACGCAAAAGAAATCACAGGCACGTTTGAATAAATAAAAGGGGAAAGGTATATCTATGATATCTGTTTGTCATTGTTCAGTTGTTTCGGTCATGTACAACTCTTTATGACCCCATTGGGTTTTCTTGGCAAAAATACTGAAGTGGTTTGCCATTTCCTTCTCCATTTCATTTTATAGATGAGGAAACTGAGGCAAATAAAGTTAAGTGACTTGACTTGTAGTCAAAAGGCTAGTAAGAGTCTGAGGCTGGATTTGAACTCAGATCTTCCTAACTCCAGGCCCGATGCTCTATCCACTGTGCCACCTAGCTGCCACACACACACACACACACACACACACACACACACACACACAAACACAAACACATGCACATGCACGCACGCACACACACACGTATATGCACATGCCCACACATATATACTCATTGTCATGCACATATGTGTGTGTATATCTGTGTAAATTTGTGTATATGTGTGTTACGCATATGTGTGTATATGCTGGTGGTGAGTAGAGGTAAGACAGAATTCAGGATGGGAAATGTCCATCACTGAAGATAAGCTTTGCTTACTTGTTTCCCCCCAAGATTGTTTCTGAATGGCATCATGTATTCCTGGAGAGTTTTTTGTTTTTGTTTTTAGATCAGGAGACCTGAATTAGACTGATAGTTAGAATCAATGCCAAACAGTTTTAAGGTGCTCCCAAACCACCAAATCAATTATATGTCAATTAATTCTGTATTGACTTATAGACAAATTCTGAGAATTGTCTCATGATAGAGCTGGGAATATCAATGATAATAAAGAGTTAATGTTATTATTAATATATGCCTGTGGAAATGTATACTTTATCTCTTATGTTATTGACAATTATACTACTAATTTCAAAAAAAACCAGCGAGATGTAGTAGATAGAGAGCCAATTTCAGAATCAGGAATTCAGAATCAGGAAACCCTGGGTTCAGGCACTTCTGACACATACTGGCGATATGACCTTAAGCAAATCACTTAACCTTTCTGTACCCACAGACTCTGGGGCTATAAGTTGCGGAGAAGGTGCCAATCATCTGCATTAGTAGAGGGAATTTTCTCTTGGGGAAATTTTTTATGCCAATGAAACCACAATCTCTGTCTCTGTCTCTCTCTGTCTCTCTCTGTCTCTCTCTGTCTCTCTCTGTCTCTCTCTGTCTCTCTCTCTCTCTCTCTCTCTCTTTCTCTCTCTCTCTCTCTCCCTCCCCCCCTCACACAATTACTTAGAACTATTAGAACTATACAGTTTATAAAAATAAGAAGAGCTTTATTAAGAAATTCTTTTGGGATGTTGAAAGAGAAAAAGATGTGAGCTTCAAATAGAAATCATAAGCTGCATCTGAAATGTAATCAGAAGTAATCAAAAGATCTGGTTGGCCTAATTTTCTGCAATTAATCTGTGTGACCCCGAAGCAATGAGTATATACATCCTACTGTTCACTGGACCATTTTTAGAAGTTGTAGGAATTTATTTAAAATACCCACAAAGCTATAAAGAAAGGAAGGTCATTTGAGTGAAATAAGTGATTATGTTCTCATTTCATTTTTTTTCTAGAAAGAATTTTACTCAATAGAAATAAAATACCATAGAAAATGAGTCTTTAATCTATTACAAAGTCACATACTTCTTTGATAATTAGAAAACAAACTGCTTTTTCTGAGAGGAAGGGAGACCTCACATTGTCAGGTCAAACATGAATAACAGAACTAATCCAAATGGGTGTCTCCATGGACCACTCATAAATTGTTATGTCCTCATCCAATGACACTTGAAAGGATGAAAATTCTATTGCTTGTACTATTAAGGAACTAGATCAGTGGTCCTTAATTTGAGGTCCATAAACACTCATTTTTTTAAATATTTTGATAACTGTATTTCACCACATAATTTGTTTACCATTGTAAGCACATGAGTTTATGCGATGCATTTTGTGCATTTAAATACATAATTCTGAGAAGGTATCCATAGGCTTAATCAAACTTCCAAAGGTGTTCATAACATAATGGTAAAGAACCCCTGCTCTATATTGTCCTACTTATATCAGTGACTGATAGCATGTCAAACCAAAGTTTTTGAATAGGTAAGTGTTTGTGAGTACCTAGAAGATAAAAATAAAAAATAAATATAGCATAAATTATGGAAGACTAATTAGATTTTAAAAGTTTATTTATTTTTAGTTTTCACCATTCACTTCCATAAGATTTTGAGTTCCAAATTTTTTCCTCATCCCTCCACTCTCCCCACCCCAAAATGGCATGCAATCTGATACAGGCTCTAGATATCTGATTATTTTCACATTAGTCATGTTGTAAAGAAGAATTAGAACCAATGAGAGAAACCAGAAAAAAAAAGTGAGAGAGAGAGAGTAAGCGAGCAAATAGTATGCTTTGATCTGCATTTAGACTCCATAGTTCTTTCTCTGGATATGGATAGAATATTCCATCATGAATCATTTGGAGTTGTCCTAGATCCTTACATTGCTAAGTAGAGCTAAGTCTATCAAAGTTAGTCATCACACAATGTTGCTGTTATTATGTAAAATGTTCTTCTAGTTCTGCTCACTTCATTCAGTTCATGTCTTTCCAGGTTTTTCTGAAGTCCACCTGCTCATCATTTCTTATGGAACAATAATATTCCTTTACATTCATATACCATAACTTGTTCAGCCATTACCCAACTGATGGGGATTCCATCGGTTTCCAATTCTTTGCAACCATAAAAAGAGCTGTTATAAATATTTTTGTACATGTGGGTTCGTTTCCTGTTTTTATGATCTCTTTGCGGTAGACCTAGATGTGATATTGCTGGATCAAAGGGTATACACAATTTTATAGCCTTTTGTGCATAGTTCCAAATTGTTCTCCAGAATAGTTGGATCAGTCCACAAAACATTAGTGTTCCAATTTTCCCACATCTCCAACATTTATCATTTTCCTGTCTTGTCATGTTAAGCCAATCTGATAGGGGTGAGGTGGTACCTCAGAGTTGTTTTGATTTGCATTTCTCTAATCAATAGTGACTTAGAGAATTTTTTTTATGTGACCACAGATAGCTTTAATTTCTTAATCTGAAAACTGCCTGTTCATGTCCTTTGGCCATTTATCAATTGGGGAATGTATTGTATTCTTGTGAATTTGATTTTGTTCTCTATATATTTGAGAAATCAGCCCTTTATCAGAAACACCAGCTTTAAAAAAGATTTTCCAGTTTTCCTTTCTAATTTTGGTTGCACTGGCTTTGTTTATGCAAAACTTTTAAGTTTAATGTAATCAAAATTATCCATTTTGCATTTCATAATGTTCTCTATCTCTTGCTTGGTCATAAATTCTTCCATTCTTCATAAATCTGATGGGTAAACTATTCCTTGCTCTCCCAGTTTGCTTATAATGTCAGCCTTTATATCTAAACCATGTGCCCATTTTGACTTTAGAAAATTAATTATTTTTATAACTTTAAAGATATACTGACAGATGATCATACCAGTTTGAAAATTTTCATTTAAAACTGTTAATAGCATGTGCTGATATATAGTTTTTTTTTCAAAAATTTGACTAAAGGCATCAATGAAGCCTTCTTATTCTTCATCGCTTTTCACGCAGAGGTGCTTTCTGTGATCACTCTTACACAGCATTCTTCTGAGCATCTTGCACAGTTTTTATGTCATAGTAAGTGGCTGAAGCTTCCAGGCTCACTTGTGAAATGAAGCATTACCATGCACTGTAGGAGGCCTTTTTCCTTTTTGCTCCAAGTGCTTCAGGGGCTGCTTGTGTTCTAGGTACACGTATGATTATACACATATAATGGATGATTTACTCTTTGAGGAATTAAGTAGTCATTCTTCCTTTTAGGTATGACTTCTTATCTCAAATCACTTGTCTATAAAATTATTTAGCTAGCTAACATCACATGTAATAAAGTTTTAGTGCCAGAAAGATACTTGAGAGTTTATATAGTCTAAGCATCTAATTATACAGATGAGGAAAGTGAGTTTGAGAGAAGTGAATTGACTTACCTAAAGTCATATGACCTTCCCAGTTATTTTTTTTTAATCTTCAGAGAAGTAGATTACAGGAGATCTTTCTGTGATATGCCCCAGTACTTAATATATTCTCTGATTGAATCATTCAATCAATAAGCATGTATTAAGCGTTTACTATGTGCTAGGTACTGTTCTAGATAATGAGAATATAAAGATTAAAATGACCCTGATCTCACATAGCTAAGCTTATTAGGAATGTAAGTGGGTCATGACTAATCCTGGTACTTAACTCTCACTTTCTGGAAATTCAGCAGTTTAACCAAAGTTATCTGAAATGGAAACCATGAGCTTTGATGTCTCCCAGTTCATATGATTAAAAACGACAAATTGTTCCAAAACCATATGTGCTTTGGAAGAAACTTTGCCTGGAATGGAGGTGGTAGTCAGCAGTCATCATGGACAGTCTTATATTCACTAATTACTGTAACACAAATAAACTAGAGAACAACTGGGTGCTTTAATAGTTGCTGGCAAATAAGACATAAACCCTCAAAGATGGGAAACCTGAATTTGGAAAGACAACAGGAATGATTTCAGTTGCTCTACTGGAGGTAGAGAAGGTAACCATAACTTGATAGGACTTTATGAATAGAGCTGGAAGAGAACTTAAGAGTAGGTAATTTTAACCTTTTTTGTGACATGGAGCCCTTTGACACTCAATCTGGTGAAGCTCACAAACACCTCTGAATAATGTTTTTATTTAAAAAATCATAATAGAAGGAAATGCTAAATTTCAGTTAGAAGTTATTGAAAAATAAAGATAGATATTATATACATATATATATATATTATATATTTCTCATCCAAGTTCACAGACCCCTTGAAATCTCTCTATGGATCCTTTAAGAACCTTTGCCTTAGAGACACCATAGTCCAATTCCTTCATTTTACAGATGAAGAAACTAAGGCATATTAAGCATCGAAGGGAACGGAGAGTGTTACTATGTAAGGAAAAACCATGAACTTGTTGTCTTCTGTTAGAACTTATTAGAATGTGAACTCCTTGAGAGAAGTGACTTTCTTGTTTTTTTCTGTATGTACTCCCAGATCTTCCACAATGATTTGCACTCAGTTTGAATAGTAAATCCTGGTTTGGGGACACTGGATACATTGTGCTAATTAGGTCCTGCAGTTGCTTTTTGCCTTAGTTGGAAATGCAAAGCAAAAATAGCAGCTACCTGAAACTATTATCTACGGAGTGCATATGTAAGAGCATTTTTTTTAAAATGAGAAAATATCGAGTATAAAAACCTAACAACTTTCAATACAGGAACAGTTAACTTTGAGAGAACATAGATTTTTCTGCTAATGACCCTATCCAGAAATAAAAGGTAAATTGTTATTTGAATTTCAATTGTTGTGTCCTGATTTTATCATGATATGTGGCCATGAATCACACAGCTTTAAGGTGGCTCATTTTCATCAAAGAATAGGATTTTTTGCTTTGGCTTTAATCATAAAAACAAACCAATCAAGAGAAACAGGCACCAAGGTAAATAGCTATCCCTTTATGATGCACCAGCGCCCTCTGTGGGCCACTCAAGATAACAGATTGTGCTCTTTTGGTACATGGGCATGTCTGTAACCAATACATATGGGTGCTGGTGGAGTTATATGCATTCGTTCTGCACTTGCTATATAAAATCCTATAAATATGAAGGCTTTTAAAAATTTTATTTTAGTGGACACAGAACTTTGGTAGAAATGACCAAGGGAGTCATAAATGTTTGGTAGCAAAACCTCACAGAACCATTCTAGATGAGACTCCTTGTTAAATTTATCAGCTTTTGTCTAAAAAGATAGCAGCAGAATCGTTCAAATCTCTCTTTAGTGGGGACACTGGACGCTGGATTATGAATCTAAAGACCAGGTCTCAGCCAGCAATATCAACTAAGCAGCATGATTTTAGGTAAGTCATTTAACCTCTGTTCACAGTTTCTTCCTGTCTAAAATGTGATGCTAGACCAGACGACCTCTCAAAGATTTCTTTCTATTCTATGATTGTGTGTCACATGGCACAGACAAATAAGTGATGGTTGGTTTAATTGAATATAATGATTAGAATGATTCGATAATTAAGCAGACAAACAAAACAAACGAACAAAAAAGGCATCTTTAATTTTAAAGATCTGTTGTTAATGCATTCCAGCATCGTTCTTCATTTTAAAAAAAATCCACATTTTGCTTTTATAAGGATGATAGATAAAGAAGAAATGGCTCAGGCCTAGAGCCTGGAGCTTCTACTCTTCTCCCCGAAGACCACCCCCCTTTCTGCCCCTATTTATCCATAGTGGTAAGTGGAGATGAACTTAAATCATAGGTACAATGTTAAACATAATCAGATGTTTAATAGCCTGGGGGCATTTTGGAAGTAGTGGTGAAGCATCCAGATTCTGTCTAACCTAAGGGCCTATCAAATATGAACTGCCCCCTTCCACTCAGGGCAATTCATTTGAAATTTGAAGTCAAACAAGTGACTAACACAATTTTTCAAGTCAACTTGCTAATTGTCCAAAGTAGTCACTTCCATAATCCAAAATGGCACAGCCAACATTTCCCCTCCAAAAACCACTCAAATCATGCATAATGTTTGCCCAGATCACAGAATGTTTGAACTCGAAGGAACTTTAGGGATCATCTCATTTTAGTCTCTCATTAACAGATGATTTTATATCTATTATCAAGATATTCCCCCCAATAATGTGATTAAATTGTTGATATGTTGCTTTCCAAAGAGAACATAGTGCTACTCAGGCAGTTTTGTAAGTTGGGTAAACTATTCCCTTAGTATGGATATAAAACAGGGTGTTTCAATTCATTAAATATTCTGATTAACTGGAAGAGGGAGTATAGTGGCATATGATTTCACATATGCTTTCATATGTATATGGAACTCCTGACATTCATCCCTAACTAGTCAGTAACTTACAGTTTTGCAAAGTTAACAGAGTCTAAGTGACTTATTCATATGCAACAGCTTGAATTCAGGGCAGAGGTCTATCTGGCTCTCTTCCTAAACTATTTATTGTACAACTGTGACAACAGACTCAATATCAATTACCTTACTTTAATATTTCAAAGGGTCTGTTATTTTATGGATGTTTTGTTCTACCAGCACAGCTTGAAGTGGACACTATAATGAGCTGTTGTGGCCAAAAAACAATCTTCACGTGATGGACAACCTTCTGGTAGTGAAACTCTCCATATTCACCTAGGTTGATCATTAGAAGAGAATCTGTTGTTCAGTCCATACTTAAAGCCTTTCCAACCTGGTTGGAAGTATCTGCCAGAGCTTGCCCTCTGATGGCTCAGTCTTTGACAACCCATTCTAGGTGAAGAGTAAATCGTTATCCCTATTAGCTAAAATTTCTAGCTATCCTGATGTAAAAGTGTCAAAATTATCAACATTATTTATTATTACATTGCAAATGTTCAACAGAGCCACTGATTATATAATCCAACTTATTTAATGACTGCTAAACTGGGAACGACAGGAAAGATCAATGGATGTGGTGGTCAATGAATATGGATTAAAATCTGCCACTTATTACTGGAGTGAACGTGGACAAGTTCGGCCTCGGTTATCTCATCCGTAAAATAAGGAAATCGAACCAGCTGGCCTCTGTGTTCCCTTTCACTTCTGAATCTAGGCTTCTTAAAAGCTTTTCTTTCTTTGAAGCAAAATAGTCTTTCTTTGTTGAAACCAAAACAATTATGCTCTGACATGAATCCAGAAGGATTTCTAATGACAATTTTTAATGTGAAAACAATCCTTCAGTACCCAAAGAATATGACATTTCAGAATCTCGACTCAATAATGCTGAAAAGATGGCTAGGTTTGAGCTTTGAATTATTTACCTTTTTTTATGTGTCTTTTTCTTTCTATGAGGGAGTTAAAAGAAATGATCTTGCAAGTGCTTCTGTTTCTATAAATATGCAGAGTTACAGCATTTAAGGCAACCCCTGTGCACAAAACAGTTCAATAATTATTTGATTTATAAAGTTATAGTGATATTCCTCTAATTAGGTACAAGCAGGAGGGGAAAAGTCAGAAAAATACTAACAAGGCAGATATTTCATTGCCTTGGAAAATTAAAGCTGACCAAAAATCCGTTATGGTGCTTAGAATTATCTTTCTGGAGTCTACAGTCATTAATAAATATGCTAAGTATGCATTTCCATAATAATAGGAAAAGGCGTTACTATGTCTGCTCATGATTAAAGAGCAGTCATAATCATCTTTTTTTTCTTCCTTATGGCCTGCAAGAAAGAATGAGATAGTCTAAAGTCATAAAACAGACTTAAAATTTATCCTCTTGGACATTATTATACACAGCTATATAGTAAACGTAAGAGCCAAATGATGTAAATGCTAATAGCTTGTTATCATTAGTAGAGCATACATGGGTCCTTCTGAGAGGATGAAGATTAGCTGTTGAATCACAGGCTGGAAGGAGCCTTAAAACTTCACATCATAGTCTAGGGGGAGGGCCTTGTTAGTGTCTACTTTCTGACACAGCAACAAGCTGTGTCCAAAATATACACCATTTAGCCTACTGTTTTATCTTTCCAATGCAGAGAACCAAAGGTCTGATTTCATGTTACACAACTCTTCACTCATACTTAGCAAATTCACCAAATTCATAAAATGTAAGATTGGACTAGTTGACTTGAGAAGTGCCTTCTATCAGTAGTCCTTAACATAGGTCTTAACCAAGGAGTCTGTGCATAGATTTCAGGGGATCCATGAAGCTGGAGGAGGAAAATAACAAACATCTTTATTTTCACTAACCTCTAACAGCAATTTGGCATTTCCTTCAATTATGAATTCTTTGAAAATATTTTTTTTTTCTGGAAAGGGATCCATAGGTTTTACCAGACTTTCAAAGATGTCTTTCACACGCGCACACACACACACACACACACACACACACACACACACACACACACACACACGAGCTTCTGTTCCAGGTCTAGCATCATTTGATCTTTGCTGATTGCAGTATACATTCAGGATTATTTCTATGGGTACAAAATCAATTTATTGGAATCACAAGCTCCCTTTAAGCTCAGCCTATCTATGACCTTCTACAAAAGTCATTTCTTGACATACTTAGTGTTCTGTAGCCTTGACTGATTTAAGTTTTAAATTTTTTGCACTAACTTATCTGTGTATGTGATGTTTGCTGCCAGATAGAATGAAAGCTGCTTGAGGACAGATACTATTCTGCTTCTATTTTTGTGTCTCCATGGGAAGCACATATAATACATATTTGTTAAACTGGATATTGAATGAAATCTAGATTTTATTGAGTGCTCTGTTTCCCGGGCTATGCTGGACACAATTCTTGTAAGTTCTTGAGAGTAGATCATTAAATTTTCAGTGTCACCATTTATATCTCAGAAACTGGCAAATCCTACAAATTAGAGCTTGATTTATTGTTTTGTTGATTGATAGACTTAGGAAAGTGATGAAAAAATGTTAATAATGTAAGTTAAATTTTGAAATGTCATTCACGTTCCCCTCCCCAAGCTGGTTGTTAAACATTTACTAGCATACCACTATGTGTACTATTGCTGTATATGAGCAGAATATGTATTATCAAATGTAGAAATATCCTGACTAATTTTCCAGAAAAGTAGCCTTAATGTGATATATCAATGTTACAGATGCAAAATGTTGTTAATATTGTTTTGAAAATATACTTAGAATAACTTTCTGTCATAAGGCAGTGTGGACCACTGGAAAGAGCAGTAGTTGAGGAATATGAGGACCTGGGTTCAAATCCTGTGTCTGCCACTTATCCATTTGATCTTTGGCAAGTAATTTTACCTTAATCTCTTGAGTTCACTTATAGCTATAGATCTATAGTCCTACAGTCTTTGAACTCTCCAAAGTAGACAACAACATATATTTTAAGATCCTCGGATAACATATATAGTCTATCTTTCCAGACATTCTAGAGAGGTTTGAAGAAGTCCTTTAACCCATGACCCAGCTTCTAAGAAAGAATGTAGTTACTTCATATAATTTTAAACATATTAATAAATTTAGGGAAATATATGTCAAAGTGTATTGTGGAGAAAGCATTAGAACTACAGGTTAGGAAGACCTAGGTTCAAAGACTGCCTCATACATGTATATGTTGCTGTGTGACAAGGGTAAGATACAACTTGAGGCTCAAGCAGCTGCAAAAGCCTCATCTACTGAATTGTATATGGCTGTGATCTACTTAAGTGTGGAAAGCCTCCATTGACATCACACAACTGTGACATACTGATATAGGTAATGAAATAGGTAAATGCAGAATCCATCTTACTGGATTATTGCTATATCTCCTTATAAATCTAGCCAATGACACTAAATGTAAGGCTTTTGTTTTTCTATGAGAGGATTTGATTTTCTGTGCTTTAATTTTGCTTTGTCTGGGCAAAGAAAACTGGATTACAAAGAGCTGGTAATTCTTTAGGTAGTTGAATGAAATAGATTTTAAAAAATAGTGTGTTTGGACCATACTTTCTGAATAGTCCATTGAGCTGCCCTCCATTTATTTCCATCCCCAAATCAAGTCACGGCTTAAAAATTACTTGTATGTTCTTTAGTACTCTCTAATAAAGTATTCTCCCCTTCTCACTGTATTTCTTACCATTTTATTGGACTATTAAAAATAAATGACAAGCTAAAGAAACAGATATTTAAGTCATGCATCATAATGAATGTGTACGACCTAGTAATAAATTAGATTTCTGCAGGTGCCCACAAAAAAATTTTCCATTTCCTCACCAGCATAGACAAATCAAAGCACTGTATGTTGTGAAGCAATCAGAAATGTTACCTGGAAAAGGAGTCGCGGGGAAAAGATAAACCACAGGGAAAATAGCTTTACTACTATAAAATGCTCACAAGTCTCAAGGCATTACCTTGTGGAGTATCAGAGATTCTCTCCTGAAATTAAAGGTCTAATTATTTCACAAGTCTGCTTGTACCTTACTTTGACACCCCTCAGATTAGAAAAGGTTGGTAGTTTTCATAGGTTAAAAAACAAACACAAACAAAACACACACACACACACACACACACACACAAACCTGCCATTTTCAATCAATAAACATACATTAAGCACCTACTGTTTTCCAGGCACTGTGCTACATGCCAGGGATATAAAGAGATAGAAAGACAGCCCTTGGCCTCATGGAGCTTACAATATAATGGGGGAGACAACATGCAAACAAATATGAACAAAGCAAGCTACAGGCAGAATAAATAGGAAATAATTAACAGAAAGAAGGCACTAGAGTTAAGAGAGATACTAACCAAGTGAGTACTGAAACTTCACACTTTTATCCAGACACATCTATGGGGGGACAACAATAACAACACAAGTATGCAATCCACCGGTTTGCCTTGTTGTGGAGTAGGTGAGAGCAGTTGCCATGGTGACATAGTCTGACGAATTGAGGATCAGTCTCTCCAAGTCTGTGGAGATGCTTGTGGCATAAACAAGGGAGAAAAGCAATAATCTCTTTGTGACTCCACTCTTTGCTCAGGGCATATATGTGTAACGCTTTTGATGATCTCAAGCTATTTCTCTAATTAATTAAACAAATGAATGCATAAATATACAAATAAATGAAATCTTTTGAAATTCCAGTATTCTTCTGATGGACAAAACTGGATTTGAAGTCATCTTTCAAAGATCTCAATTTAAATCCCATATTTGGGTATAGATTTGCAGTTTCATATGCAATCATCATTCTTATACTATGTTATGGAAATGCTTATTTTATTCTGCAAATTTAAAATAAAATAAATAATAAATAAATCCCACATTTGGCACTTACTAGCCAGGTGACTTTGGGCAAGTCAGTTAACCTCTAAGACATAGACCAAGTGTGATCTACATTGAAAAAGGGAGTTCCCACACTGGGAGTTCTTCAGTCTGAGGAAAGTCACAGGTTCTTGTCATGTTCACCCATTCTTCTGGTAAAGCCTTATTGAGAGAGAGTGGGATAACTGGGATTCTCCCAAGAATCAGAATTGCAGATAACCAAAAGGTGCAAGCAGGCTGTAGAATATTATCAACAATGACATACATAAGAAGTGGTATATAAGGTGTTTTAGGAAATATATGTATAGCACCCCTTTTGGAGCTATTTTTTCACATTGTACTCATCCTGGAAGATTGGGTCCCCAGAGGCTAGAGAGGTGTGCTGGAGTCAGCTCAAACTATTGTTAAATTCATTGTAAAGTCAGTGAGAGCATTTAACATTGATATATTGTTTTGTTGCCTGTCCAGACTAAAGAAAGCAATGGAGATAATGTTAATAAAGTAGATTAAACTTAAGTGTGTTAGACATTCTATTAGCCAGCAAACAAAATCCACTCTCAGCAAAAGCATTTAAACAAGAAGACAGGGTAAAGAGGGTAGATACAACCTTTTCCACCTTCCTCCATCTCCAAGCCCCTGTCATCTGTAGTGAGGTTTGGTCCTCAGTAGGAACAGCATCTGTTCCGTAGGTGTTGATCCACTGGATTCCCTGGGTTCACTTTTGGAATGGCAGTTGTAGTATTCACCTCTGTTAGTATCAGGCTCAAGTGCTGTGGGCTTTCAAAAATATCTGAGACCCTAAACTTAGGACTGGCAGGATGTGAAGAGGTTAAAGAAAAATTGATGATGGTAGGGAACCATACATTTCTAGGGGTGCTCAAGACCCCAAAATACCAACATACTGGGTCCTGCCAAAAGAATTCAGCCCAAGCCTTCTTAGCCAAGGAAAAAGACAAAGTTTATTAGGGGTTTGCCATATTGGGTTGTCTTAACAAATCCTGCCCTTTGTGATGCCTGTTTTCACAAGTGGGCCAGATTCAATCTGAGCTAGATTGCCTCCATGAAGGCAAGATGGAGATTATAAAGAAACATTGTGGGAGGGATTGAGGGGTGGTCTGGGGTGACTAGAGGAGGGCTTTAGGGAGGATCTTGAGGAGGAGTCTAAGGATGAGCTTGGTGTGACTGAGATGAGGTCAGACTCCAGGATCCAAGAGAATGGGATTAAGGGTGGGAAGTAGCTAAAGGCATGGATATTGATA
Organism: Phalanger gymnotis; assembly: GCA_028646595.1. Taxonomy (NCBI): domain Eukaryota; kingdom Metazoa; phylum Chordata; class Mammalia; order Diprotodontia; family Phalangeridae; genus Phalanger; species Phalanger gymnotis. The sequence goes on along the minus strand of CM053622.1, from coordinate 740,479,206 downwards.
GTTTGAAGGGTTGGAAGCAACTGGACAATAAAGGGCAAGGCTAGGTAGAGATTTGGGCCTAATGATAATGTAAGGTTATAGCCTCAGGCCAAGGCCAGATGAAGTGGGAAGATTCAAGGAGAGTTCAAGGGGTTCCCAGAGACTGTACCCTCATCATTCCCCTCTCAAACAAATGGGACCCAAATTTGTCTGAGGTCCAAGGGGGTTCCCACAATCTAAACCCCATCAGTAGGAGCCTTTCCAGTTGTGCTCTCTAGTGAGTTGGCTCTGAGTTTTGCCATTTCCCAGGCAGAAGGGAGGAAAGCTGAGGCTTACCTTTTCCTCTCAGTCAATCTTTCAGGTACTTGACTGTGGGTCCCTTTGGTAAGGGAAGTCATCCTAATTTACAGTAACTGTTGAGTACATTTTCCAAATCTACTCTGCCAGTAATTCACAGCCAGGCAATAAAAATTGCCCAATAATCACCAAACAGTTCTGGAGTTCAGCATTCCTCATTTGAAAAACAAAAACTCTCTTGGCTTTCTAGTTTGTTTTTTTTCTCTATGCAAAACATTTACTGAGAGAAAGGTACAGAGGTAATCTATGCCCCGGGGCAATTATATCATAATATCTGTCAACAGTAGTCAATTTCCATCCTTTTTATATGAAAATAAGGTACTTAAAGACTCACAACCTTTGCAAGATGCAAATCAACTTACTCAATATTTTTTTACTCCACCTAAAATGTAAAAATTAATTCACACCTGAAAAGAGGGTTCATCTTCTACAGGTGTAAGTGTTGTGCAAGCTGGACTCACTGTGCCTTGTCATTGTCTTTGTAACTTGCCCCTTATGACCTGCAAATTTGCCAAAGATCAATTTTGAGGAGGTGGGCCAGTCTCTTATTCCTCCAGCCGGATAGATCACTGGATCTAAAGGAAGGCCAGGGTTAGATTGGATTGCTTCACTCCTCGTATTTGTATCCCCAGTACCTAGCACAGCGGCTGGGATTTGGCTTGATAAATGCTGATTGGTTGGCTTCTCTGACTTAAGTCCATTCTAGTCCATTCTCCATTCAGCAGTCAAATTGATCTTGCTATAGTACAGACCTGATCATGTAAAGATCCCCTACTCAATAAATTCCAGTGGTTCCCTATTGTCTCCAAGAGCAAGTATAAAATTCTTTTTGGCTTTTAAAGCTTTTCATAGTCTAGGATCTGCTTACTCCAAGAGGAAATTTAGTGGAATCGCTTAAGTTATCCTCGGAGATGGGCCTGTTCCGGCCTTGTACCTTTTCTCCAGGAACTGGGCTCTTGCTTATTTTCCTGAGTCCAGGCCCCCTTCCTCTCCCAATCTGGTCTATCTGATGGACATCAAAATTCTGATACTCACTAATTTTAAAGTCTATGAGGGCAGTTGACTCTGTGTCATCTAACCTCACAGGGCTGTGTATAAAATAGATTCTTAATAAATATTTCTTGAATTAATGACACTAAATCGCTTTTTATCTACTGAATGAATGGATAGGGATTAGAGGAAATTTGATACAGAAACTTGATAGAGAATTGGCATTGGGGCCAGAAGACCTGAGCTCATATCCCACCTCTAACACACAAGGCCTATGTGACTCTGGGCAAGTCACTTAGTGCGCTAATGAACTCTCCAAGACTATAAAATGCAGAAAAGGTACCAACATGAGAGAATTTCCTCACCAGGGAGTTCTCTTTACCAAGGAAATCACAGTTCCAGTTCCTATTCCTATGGATAGGTAGATGGAATAATTAATGAATAGATGAATTAATGAATAACTTATCTCCCACTTCTCCAGATCTCCATTTTCTCATTTGTAAATCAACATGATTGAACTACCTAGAAGGTCCCTTCTATGGCAGGATATAGGCTGGAAGAGATAGGATTCTTTGACAGTGAAGAGAGCATCCTGACTAGAGAGAAATATTTATATTTGGAACTAATGAGAAATAAATTTGGATAGGTTTGGTGGGCTCAGCTTATGAAGGGCCTTTTCAAATAGATAAGTTAATAACATTCTGCCGGCAAATGAAGTAAATAATTGCTTGCTAAGGGTTGAAAACATTTTGTTATAGAAAAATTGGCCATTATAATTTCTAGTGCAACAGCTGCCTTGGAAATTGCAGTAATCTAGGCTGAATAGCAGACATTGTTGCTCTGCAATAGCCTGATTTTTTTTTTTTAAATTTGGGCCCTGCCCATGTGCCGGACACTTTTTCTGAGAAGGTGGGTCCTCTGTTGGGTTTCCATTCTGCAGTAATGACCCATTCTCTCCAGATATTGAGAATTCAAAGTGGGCAACAATGGCACAGCTAGAATTGGAGAGTAGGTTGTGCATGGTTGCCAAAGCAGTTTGTAGAGATGTGGAAAGCTCCACCCCCATTTCTAACTTCCAACTTTCCTGAAGTGCTATTTAAAAAGCATTCACCTCTTACATCATTTATTCAGTCTTTAACACATTATTAAGTCTTTAACACACACACACACACACAAACACACTTCTCATCATGCTTCTTAACAATTCATTACTTAAAGTGAGTGCACTATTAGACAAGTTTTTTTTCCTTGAAATGTTACCTTTGAAATTTGGCTGCTTGTCTCCCTGCTTCGAGTTCAGTGCAGTTTGCCAAACTAATATTACCCAGATTGCTAAAACAAATGAGAATACATAATCATAATTTATGTTTACTTTTATACTGGTTTGTCTTTATTACTTCTTCCTGCCTATGATCCAGCTTTGATTTCAGAATATCGTTGGGCCATTCCTACGCAATGCTATCCCTGCCCCTACAGAGTCTTTAGGGTTTCCTGAAAATATTAATAACATTAATATATTTATAACATACATACACACAAGCATATATATCCAAAATTCAGCAAACACTAAAGACCGCATACACACACATATACATATACACGCATGTATATATAGTTTTTATGTATGTATAATATTTTACTATACTATATGCTATATAGTATATGTCTTATATGTAATTTTATTTATGTAGCAATATAGTAATATGTCTATATTTATATCTAGCTAGATATTGCATTTATTTATTTGTACACCCAATCAAAGTTAAATTCCTTAAGGGGAAAGCTGAATTGTCTCTGTCTTTCCATCTCCAGTGCTGAACATAGTGCCTCACACATGTTGTTCAGTCATTTGTCTGACTCTTGGTGACCCTGTGTGGGGTTTTATTTGCAAAGATAGTGGAGTGATTTGCCATTTCCTTCTCCAATAGATTAAGACAAATAGAGATTAAGTCACTTGGGATGTGAGAAGGGGCATCTTTTTTTGATGGCAAGAATCACAGATTCCTGGATATAAAAGTCAGGAACGGTGAATCCCACAAACATGACCACTTCAGGAGATTTAACATCACAAGCCGAGGTTCTAACTACAGAGGACCGTAGGATTTACCTCAAGGCAAGGTGAGGGAGAAAGAATGAACCAGAACTATGAGAGGCTGCTGAGTAGCTGCAGCTGCCTCAAGGGTAGAAGAGCCCCATAGACATAAGGCTAGAACCAGGAAGGACAAAACAGAAGAGGAATTAATAAAGACCTTAGAATTCACAGTTTGTTAGACATTTACTAGCTGCGTGATCTTGGACAAGTCACTTAACTTCTATTTGCCTCAATGTCCTCAACTGTAAAATAGGGATAATAATAGCATCTACCTTTTGTGGGGATCAAATGAGGTGATATTTCTAAAGTGCTTAACAAGTACCTGGAATATAGTAGGTGCTACATAAATATTGGTCATCCTCTTCATTATTTTCATTATTATTGTCAGGACCATGAGTAGGGTACTTTTAGGTATATAAAATATCTTCCTCAGAACAATCTATGAATGAAGGACATGAAGGAGAGAATGTGAGTGTACAGTTGATGACCATAAGAGTGAGTTTGTAAGTGTGGGTAGGAAATAGGGAGCTCTTGGAAAAGGTCAATTAACTTTCCAGGAGCAAGGATTAGAGAAAGGCATTTCCCAATCTGTGCTTCTAATGCTAAACCTAATGATCCTGGAGACAAACATAGTCCTGTGCTCAGGGCTCTTAAACAAAAAGCTTGCCTGGCTCTAATCAGAATGACTTGACTTTAGCCTTAGCCAAGACAGCTCCCTATCTTTATTCATTTGGTGCTGCTGAAAAAGAAAATTCTGACTGTGTACCCTAGTGACTCTATACCCTCTAAGAAATAGAGAAAGAAAGAAATGGTGACTCAGATCCATAAATATGAAGCTTGGGTGGGGTTGACATCTCATCTTTGAAGTTTTGAATCCCCTATTGTAACAACAATGTTGCTTAGCAGCTGCTGTGGAAGTGAAAGACCAACAACACCAACACATGGGAGGGCTGTTAGCACAGATTCTTTGATCTTTTCTAAGGAAAGCAACTTTAAAGGGTTAACAATCTTACTTTAATTAAACATACATTTATCATTCACTTAGTTCAGGGGAAAAAGTCAGCACTCTGAACTTCAGAGCAAATACAAACAGAAATTACAAATAGAGGAAATATAAACAGATCAATAGACAGGCTTTTGACTGACCATAGTAATGCATGCATAGTTACCAGAGAGAGAAGCATCAACATCTCTTTTTTCAAAGCCGAGGAGGCTCCTTGATGGCTACCCAGAGTCTCCACACTAACAGTCTTCCAATGAGTGTGCCCCTGAAAGTAAAACGCCAACCTCAGGGTTCATATACCCTGTTCAGGGCCCTGAGGGCTCTGAGCCTACTTAGCAAAAAGGGTGTGGGAAAGATCTTTAATCATGAGCACCACATCGCATACAGTGTTTCCAATCAATGACTCTTGGTTCAAAGACAAGACTCAAAGACACCCAATTGCCTCAGTGCTGAGAAGCACTCCAAGACAGCAAAAGGTCTCATTTTACTTATCATTACATTTGAAAGGCAAGACTTATTAAAAGTATTTGATTACCTCAGTTCTGAGAAGGACCCCAAAACAAAAGACAAAAAGTCCCACTTTACCTGCCCAATTCAAACAAAAGCAAGACTCATTAAAGAATTGCCTTGGCATTCCAAAAGAGAAAACAGTAAAAAATATCCCACCCTGCTTAACATTATACCTATAAAGCTCAAGTTTCTGTCTACCTGGAATTCATTTTGATTGTGACTTAGTCACACTGTGGAGAGGTAGCTATGACATCTCATTCTCCTAAGAATGAAAAGGGGAGCCTCCCAAGTGGGGCTCCTGACCATATCCCTCAATCCATTCATGGAACATATAGCTTCATGAGGGCTGCCCACTGGGCCCCTAACAGAAGGATCTGGGACTGCTTCATGGTTTTCCATGATAGTTGACATCATAAGTCACCAAGAAAAGGTGTAGGTATCAGAAGTGCAGCTAATTGTCTATTTGATCTCATGGGAATCCATAAAAGAGGGACTGCTTAGATGCCTCTTTACCAACCATGGTATGGTCTGTGATGAGCAGCTGCATGACTGACTCCTAGACAGAAGCATTTGGAGACCTACCCCTTCTTGAATTAACTGGCAGATGCACTACCCATCAATATGGATTAAACCCAAAAGCTCTTTTAAGAACTAACTCATTGTCGTTGTAAAAAGAGAGAAATAACTTCTGGATCCTTAGGGATCCTTTCCCATGATCTGCTCTCTTGGGGTATGATGATGGCTGCTCTAACCTCATCCCAAAGACTTTGGTGGGAACTGAAAGAGAGGATGCCACTTTTCATGTCAGATATCAATCACATGAAAAGACTACCCCTACCTCTAAGGATGATCGTCATAAGGGATTTTCAACGTCACAGAACTGCCTGAGATTCTAACTAAAGACGGAATGTTTTGGGAGTTATTACCCAAGGGATGAGCAAGAAAAGCCACAGCTGGGGTTGTGAGGAGAAGCTGGGTAGTCCCAGATGGCCTGGGTAATAAATGTTATGTAGAAACAAGTTTAGATAGGAAAAACCCAAGAAGAGGTTGCAAAGTTTTTGTAATACACAAAAACTGTATTCTATGCCTCCCACACATCTTCACTATGAATAATTCTAAGTGAACATATGTAGTACCATTATATAGGGTTAAATACAATCCTTCTTGAGTCAGGTCCTTAAAAACTTTATAAGTCCCCCTTTGGGATTACCCAAAGCTCTCCCACCTCCTTGCTAGCTTTACTTCAAGCAGCTCTTCTACAAGAATCATTAAGGAAGAAATAGTCAGTGGACACCTTTATCACAGGTGACTGGAACCAATATGCTGCACCCCCCCCCCCAAGTATTATTAAAAAAAAAAAAGTCATTCACATCTATCCATTGATTGTTGGACCCACATCATCCCTGACAGGAGGTCAATGGAAGCAGGGTTGTGATGGGTAAGGCATGCTGACTATTTCCATGAGAGCACTACAGCATCAACACTGAGCAAGGGATTGACCCAAGCTTAGGTTCTTCAGGGGAGGAGATGTTGAACAGGGCAGGGTTGAGTAGGGTAGGGGATGAATGGTAATTGTGTGTTCATGAAGGATGGCTAGAGTTGGTTCTGATTTTACCCAAGGAAGCTCCCTCTGTTTAACAACACTATGACTCCAGAAGAGAAAGCTTTGGTCAATCCAGAGTATCTTGCCAAGAGGTCTCTACATCTAGTGTTGGGAGATCATGGCAAAATTTGGTTGCCCAGGGAAGTTCATCAGCATTATACATCAGCTCCAAGGTGGCATGCTTTTTTAATAGATAATGCTTTTGGCTTTCCCAATCACCAATGGAGTAAAACAGGACTATATACTCACTCTCATGCTTTTTAGCATGATGTTTTCAGCAATATTTTCAGACACCTTCCATGAGGACATGGCATGAAGGTCAGCTACCACACTGATGGTAAATTATTTAATTCAAAAAGGTTACTAGCCAAGACTAAAGTGGAAGGAGAATTGGTGTGCAACTTTTTTGTTCATAGATGATTGTATACTCAATGCAGTCTCTGAGGCTGAGATATAACAGAATATAAATCGATTTCCTGTCACTTGTGCTAATTTTGGCCTGACACTTAACACCAAGAAAACAAGATCTCTACCAACCAGCACTACACCATCCATGTATTATAGTAATGAATTATAGTAAATAGAGAAATTTTGAATCTTGTGGATAAGTTAATTTACTTTGGCAGTATGCTTTCCAGAGATGTACATGTACATAGATGATAACATGCATTGCTGGAGTTAGTTCAGTGTTTGGGAGGCCTACTGCCTACTAAACTAAAGGTCTACAGAGCCATTGTGCTTACCTCATTGTTGTATGCTTGTGAAACCTGGACAGTCTACAGCACCTTGCCAGGAAACTGAATTGCTTCCATTTGAATTGTCTTAGGAAGATTCTGAAGATCACCTGGCAAGATAGGCTACCAGACATTGAGGTCCTTTCACTGAGCTCAACTGCCAAACATTCAAACTCTATTACAGAGAGCTCAACTCTGATAGTCTGGCCAAGTTGTTTGAATGCCAGATATACATTTGCCTCATACAAGGCAAGCACTCACACAGAGGTCAGAAGTCAGAAGTGATACAAAGACATTCTGAAGAACTTTGTGAGACATAGGAGACATTGGCACAAGACCATCCAGCAGACCTACATCAAATAAGGTGCTGTGCTCTATGAGCAAAGTAGAATTGTTATTGAATCATTTTTCAATCATGTCTGACTCATTGTGACCCCATTTGAGGTTTTCCTGGCAGAGATACTGGAGTGGTTTGTCATTTCCTTCTTCAGCTTGTTTTACAGACGAGGAACTGAGACAAACAGGGTTAAATGGCTTGCCCGAGGTCACACAGCTGGTAAGTGTCTGAGGCCAGATTTGAACTCCTGAAGACGAGTCTTCCTGACTGCAGGCCTGGCACTCTATCCACTGTGCCACCTAGCTGCCCTGTAGTAGCTCAAAAGAAATGTGAGATGTGCAAATTTAGAGACATCTCCATTCCAAATGTTCATATGTGCCATTTTAGCCTGACCTGTGGCAGAGCCTTCCAATATTATATTGATCTGATCAATTACAGGTGAACACACTCTTTGTACCTCAATCCCAAAATACTGGCGCCATTTTGGTCCCCTTTTCAGGAAGGACAACAGCCAACCAATCAACCAACCTCTAGGGCTGAGAAAAAGGGAAAAGGAAAAGGTCATTTAACTCCGAAGGCTTCAAGTACGTAGTTGCCACCTCATCAGTGCCTCTGCCATCTGGGAACTTAGTAGAGGAAACAAAGCAGAGACTTTGCTTTCCCTATGTAACCCTTGGCTCAAAGGGCCAATTGCACGGGATTCTCTCCCTCTTGGTGGAGATTGATTACACAATGCTCTGCACCTGAGTGAGAGGCAGGTAGGAAGTAAGAGCTTGGAGTTGGAGAAGAAAGAACCTGGATCTTTGGGCTTCCAGCTTCAAGAGAGAAGATTCAGGAGGTAGTCTGATCCTGTCACTCTGCATTGTTTTCAGCATTGATTTCCACAAGAGTTTGAATTACAAATTTTCTCCCCATTTCTACCCCCCCCACTCCAAGATGGCGTATGTTCTGATTGCCCCATTCCCCAGTCAGCCCTCCCTTCTGTCACCCCACTCCCCCCCCCATCCACTTTTCCCTTACTTTCTTGTAGGCTAAGATAGATTTCTATGCCCCTTTGCCTGTATATATTATTTCCTAGTTGCATGTAAAAACTTTTTTTTGGATATCTGCTTTTAAAACTTTGAGTTCCAAATTCTCTCCTCTCTTCCCTCCCCCCCCCCCCC
>CM053622.1:740442922-740469938 GCA_028646595.1 Phalanger gymnotis | reverse complement strand
AACAATTCAACTTTAATAAGTCCCTTATGATTTCTCTTTCTTGTTTACCTTTTCCTGCTTCTCTTGATTCTTGTGTTTGAAAGTCAAATTTTCTATTCAGCTCTGGTCTTTTCACTGAGACAGCTTGAAAGTCATCTATTTTATTGAAAATCTATATTTTGCCTTGGAGCATGATACTCAGTTTTGCTGGGTAGGTGATTCTTGGTTTTAATCCTAGCTCCATTGACCTCTGGAATATCAAATTCCAAGCCCTTTGATCCCTTAATGTAGAAGGCTGCTACATCTTGTATCCTGACCGTGTTTCCACAATACTCAAATTGTTTCTTTCTGGCTGCTTGCAGTATTTTCTCCTTGATCTGGGAGCTCTGGAATTTGGTAACAATATTCCTAGGAGTTTTCTTTTTGGGATCTTTTTCAGGAGGGGATCGGTAGATTGTTTCCATTTCTATTTTACCCTCTGGCTCTAGAATATCAGGGCAGTTCTCCTTGATGATTTTTTTGAAAAATGATATCTAAGCTCTTTTTTTGATCATGGCTTTCAGGTAGTCCAATAATTTTAAAATTATCTCTCCTGGATCTATTTTCTAGGTCAGTGGTTTTTCCCATGAGATATTTCACATTGCCTTCCACTTTTTCATTCATTTGGTTCTGTTTTATAATATCTTGATTTCTCATAAAGTCTTCCACTTGCTCCAATCTCATTTTTAAGGTGGGCTCTGCTCTACTCCGCTCCACTCCCAGCATGGTGCAATAGACCTTACCCAGCAACCATCCAGGTTGTCCTGAACTGGGGCCCTGCTTCCCTCTGCTATTTTGTGGGTTCTGCAGTTCTAGAATTTGTTCAGAGTCATTTTTGTAGGTTTTTGGAGGGGGAGAGCTTTAACCAAGTCCCTGCTTTCCAGCTTCCATCTTGGTTTTGCCCCCCTTGGATCAATTTTTAGTAATGTAGGCAGCTAGGTGGCTCAATAGAGAGAGTGATAGGCATGTAGTCAGGAAGACCTGAGTTAAAGTCCAGCTTCAGACACTTACTAGTTGTATGACCCTGGGCAAGTCACTTAGCCTTTTTGCCTTATCCCATTGGATAAGGAAATGACAAACCACTCCAGCATCTTTGCCAAGAAAATCCCACAGATAGCATTAGTGTGCTATGATCCATGGAGTGGTGAAGAGGTGAATGCAACTGAGCAACAACACTATGTGCTAGGCATAGTTTTACCTTTCAGTAGGGGAGGCGTGGATAGGTAAGGCACATTGCCTGCCCTTAAGAGATTTCTAATCTAACAAAGGAAGCATAATGCTGTATATGTCAATTATATTTATACATTTAAGACCACCATTTCATGAGGGATGCAAGGCCATGATCACTTCACTCCCACCTCAAATCATTCTTCTGACTATTCTGCCTCCACCAGCTGCCTTCTCACTCCAGAGAACCTTCTACTCTTACATGTGATTGGATAACTCAATAATCTAAACCACTTTTTCAAGCTGAACCCACAGGATTTTTCCACCCCCTCACTGCCTTGTCCCAATGAGTATTCTCCTCCCGTGTCACATTTCTCTTTTTATTCTGTCTTCCCCCATTAGAATGTAAGCTTTGTGGGGACAGATTGTCTTGTTTGCTTGTGTTTATATATCTGGTGCTTATCAATATGACTGTCACATAATAAACACTTAATAAATGTTCTCTCTCTAAATTTATGTGATTCATCACAATTATGCAGCATATACTATTGAAATCATTTAATAAACTAGTTAATTTTTACAGAGTAATCGACTTACAGTTAAGTCAACTGCCTAAATTTATTCAGTAACCAAACGTCACTCATTTAAAAGATGTAATTAAATGAATAATCCATTATTATGAATCACTTCAATATCTTCCTATTTTTAATACTTCAAGGATCTGTTATTTTTAATACAGATACTATAATTTTCTGGGAGTCTTCCCTTAATTCAATTTAATTTGACTCAACAAGTACTAAGGACTTTGAGAGTTTCTGTGGATAAATGATTCATTACCTTAGGTCTAGTTTAGTGATGATATTTTCAAAATTAAAGTAGGACATTGGACAACAGATACATGGTTTGAAACAGGGGAACATATTTGAAATCCCTCCAGCTTGATGGAACCTATCATCATTTTTCCCTACTGTCATAGCCTTTAAGAATCCAGGGTCACCTCCATTCAGTGATGACACATCAGAGTATAACTTTAATGGAGTTTTAATAAATATATTTTACTTTATTCCATTTTTGTTAGTATTTTACTTAAAATGAGATGTAATCAATTTTAACAAAAGTTCTTTTTATCTTTAATCCTTCATTGCTAATGCCCTGAGCCAATCAGCATTCCTTGTAATTTATGTAAAATTTGTCACTTACCATCTTATTAAAGTATTATAAGGAAATTCACAATCTTCACTTGAACCAATGATAAAGTATTCCACATTCATAGGGTATTGGAACTTTAAAATCGCATAAAATATTATTCATGAAATTAACAGCTTGCTAAATATGTAGATATCATATAATTTAAAATAGCTATAAGCAATTTAGAATAGGACTGAGAGCCCCCAGCCTTATCTATTATATCCCTTCCATGGGATGCATAACAAAACAGATTTTCTCATGAATGTAGTCTAGGCAGCTAGGTGGCTCAGTGCATAGAGTATGGGACCTCGAGTCAGGAAGACTCAGACATTTACTAACTATGAGACCCTGGGCAAATCAATTTACCCCTACCTGCATGATAAGATGGAGATAGTAATGGCAACTCATAGGGTTATTATAAGGATCAAATGAGTTAATATTTGTAAAATGTTTTGCAAACCTTAAAGTGCTATATAAATGCTAGCTATGCTAATAACATAAACCTTTGGAGGAATATACATCTGTTTGGACATTCTCTTTACCACTCTTCAGCCAATCTGGAAAAAAAAAAATATGAGAGCTAGTGAACAATTTGCTTCTCATCCACTAACTCTTAAGTTAGAAGAGAACTGGGTAAGAGAAGTCTTTTTTTCTCCTTTCTACATCATGCCACTTCCAAAACAAAATTTCTTATGCATAGATTTGATCACGTCACCGATCTTTCAACCATCTTCTGTGACTCCTGTTAGCAATGGAGGAGAGTTCAAATTCTTTTGTCTAGCTTTTGAGGTCCTCCATAATTTGGTATCATTTGCATTTTGAAGTCTTATTATTCTCTGCCACACTCTCAATGTTTAAGTCAAATTGTACTGCACTTTATTCTCCAAATGTGCACTGAACTCTCTAGCCTTTGCTTGTACCTGAATGGTTTTTTCCTCTCACTTTCCTCACCTTACTATTGAATTTCTACCTATCATTCAAAGTCCAGCTCAAATATTAAGTTCTTTAACCTTTCCTAATCTACCATTCTCTCATTATTTCCCTACTTTGAGTAGAAAAAGACTTTTTTGATCCTCAGATCTCAATGTAAATAGTTTCATATTTCCACAATGCTCTCATCACATAATATCATGGACTATGGTTATTTGTGTTTTTATCACATCCCTCATTTAGCTTGTATTGTTCATCCTTCATTTAGAAGAGGACCATGACATGATGAGGTGATATCTTGACTTGTGCGTGAATTAGGCTTAAGTGAGACAGAGCTGCATGAAGTCATCAGCCTCACTCTCTTTTCTAGATTCATCAAAGTCCAGTGGCAAGGTACTGGATGACTGGCAATGGCCCAAGATTCAGTACATGACCTTGGCATCTTAGATGTCTGTCCAAGCTCTAAGCACTTCAAAGTGCCTGCTTCAGCCACCTTGAGGAATAGCACCTCTGGTGTGAGGACTTGCTAAGCCCTTATCAGGGCTGCTTATCCACCTTTGGTGTCCACCTCTTAGCCAACTTTCAAGACACAGGTTCCCTATATCCACTAAACACTTAATGCTTGTTGAATCAATGAAACAATGAATTAATCCTTCTGTAGAAGTCTGTAACATGCATAGCTATTCATTAATATTTATTAATATTCAGAAAAATCATTAGACAATGTTTAGAAGATAGCCATGAGAAGCAGCATGACAGAATGCTAGATTTGGAGTCAGAAAACACCTGGATTCAAATCCTACCTCTGATTATCTATGTGACCTTGGACAAGTCATTGTCTGAGCCTGTTTTTGCATCTTTGCAATAGGAATAATCCTCTTTGTAGTACCTGCTCAAAGGTCTGTTGAGGCTCAAATTGGGTAGCATATGTAAAATGATATGGAAATTAAAATTTTTATATTTGTCTAGTCTTTTATTCAAAACTGGGAAAAGTCATCTTTAGAATAGCTCAGGTTACATTGAATTATACCCAATATTATGTTAGGTGTTGGGAAGACAAAATGGCAAAAAAATTGCCTTAATAGATTTTGCTGTCTTTTGGGGAACACAAGGTTTGCAAATGCACAATAGATGAAAAATAGCAAAATATACACAATAAATGTTAATTAAATAGAATTGAGGGCTAAAATACACAATTTTACTCATAAAGTTCAAAGGAAGACCAGCCATATGGAGATGTCAGATGCAATTAATTTTACCATTTACTAGGCAGTGATTTATAATTTAAAATAAATTTTCTATCTGTGAATTAAAGTTCTGGCATCTTACATCCCAATGAAAATTGGTAACAAATTGCAGAGCTCTCAAAAACCCAGAGGAGATGCGATTTTTTTTTATATATACTACTCTATAAGGACATGGTGTTTCAGATTGTGCAGTATGATCAAAGTTGAGTTTGTGAAAACAAAAGATGAAAGAAATATAAAAACATCCGACTCCTGTATTGCAAGGAATTTGTAACTGGCCCCTTGCAATTGTAAAACATTCTAGCACAGTGCTGTAATTAAGGTTCTGATCTTCATATCAAAGCCAATGCTTCTGTATGAAAAAAAGAATTTTAATAGCACTATATGAAAGTGTTCTATAGTCATAAAGCAATATGCAAGGAGAGAGACTGACATCTTTAAGTAGCTTTAGTCTTGTCTTTTGAGGAACCTTAGATCTGAAGGGAGCCGAGAGATAAGAAATAATTTAGAGGTCCCAAGAAACAGAAATACTTACCTCGTATGCTTTATATGGAGAACCAAAGCCAGAAATATTTATATAAATTAAAAACTGTTTAAGTTGCCTACCTCTGAATATGAGTTTCTGGTGAAACCTGAAACCTATTTCAACTCTTTTGGGAGACCATATCTGAGAAAGGATCAATCCTCGAGGGCACAGTGACAATGTAGGCATGTCTATAACAAAGCAAAAGCAAGTATCTGCAAGGCGCTTTCTTCTTTTTTCTTCTATGACTAGACCAACTAGCAACTGAGTGATGGAAACATACTTCTAATCAACAACCCACAAGCTGTGGGTGGGGGAGGGGGTAGGGAATGACAAATTTCCATTGCAGTCAAGTAAACAGCAGAGGGCAGTGTCATGCTGGAATTGAAGTATTGCAGTCCTTGACTTCAAGTTACCCAGCCTTTGCAACTAATAAATCCCTAGCAATTCTCCTTCAGAAATATAGTCTGCAAGTGCTTGTATAAGATATGCATGTATTTCACTCATAATGTAAATATATGCCTTTCAATTTATATTAGTCCTAGGTCTTTATAACAATGTTTTTAGAAAGTCAGTCAACAATGTGCCCTTTTAACTTCATGTCAGTCAAGTCTCTAAAATGTTCCGGAGAGTATTTTTTAAAAATAACTCCCTAAACCAATCTACTTCTCCTTTTGGCTTAGTTTATAAATTACTCTGTCACATCTAATGTGGTGCAAAGGACTGCTTTTTATATTAGCATAACAGCTTGGAGCTGTTCTGTCTTCACGAAGAATCCATGGCTTTTAAGCTACAGGCATGTGAAACTCTTGGAAATGGAACCATCACTTATCCTGAACTTCAGCATAGACCAGGACCTCTTAAATTTTTGTGAGTGTCATGCATCCCTTGGGAAGTCTAGTGAAGCCTATGAATGCCTTTTCAGAATAATGTTTTTAAAGTACATAAAATAAGATAAATAGGAATTACATAGGATTACAAAGGAAACTAATTACATTGAAATATTTATGAAAAAAAATTTTTAAATCACTGAATTTGTAGATCTAGGTTAAGAACTCCCAACCCAAACAGCTCTATACTTAGGGGCAAAAGATCAGTTTTAGAATACAGGTATTGTCACTAGAAGACCTTGGAAAGTTACTTCAGCCCCCTGAGGTTGATAATTTGGAAGGTTAAGGGGTTGATCTGTACAAGGGACTTTATAGTCCTGCCATTCTATTTTTCCAATGGTATAGAGATAAATTGTTAATTTCAGGTCTGCTATGGCCTTCAGTGTCCAAACCAAGGTAAAGACAGTGCCACCTGGTGGCACTCTGTGCATGCAATGGGGCACCACTGAGTGATGAGAAAAGACCAGGAGACTAAATAAGTAACATAAATAAACAAATAGGTAACAAAGATTGAATGTCTTACAGTTAAAGTCTGTACCACCTCCCCCTTTTTCACTGCACAAAAATCCAAACAGCTTCCAGTCTAAAGAACAAAATCTAATAGAATAGGAGACAAACTGGGGTAGTGACCTGTATACTGTACTACAAGTAATTAGATCTAGCTTCCAACCCTGACTCTACAATATATTAATTGTGTGATTTTGGACAATAACTCCAATTTTGTGAGCCTCAGTTGTTGGGGGGGTGGGGCGGAATGGAGCCAAGATGGTGGCTGGAAAGCATGGACTTGCTTAAGCTCTGCCCCAGGTCCCTCCAAACACCCGTAAAAATGGCTCTGAACAAATTCTAGAGCTGCAGAACCCACAAAATAGCAGAGGGAAGCAGGGCTCCAGCCCAGGATAGCCTGGATGGTCGCTGGGAAGGGTCTATTGCACATTGCTGGGAGCAGAGCGCAACCTAGCATGGGCCACACTGGGACCAACCAGACTGGGAGCCTGGTGGAACAGGCCATAGGTCCCTGAATCATTGAGCTGTGGCAGTTACCAGACTTATCAACCCACAAACACCAAAGACAACAGAGCAAGTTAGTGGAAAAACTGCTGAATCTGAGTGAGAAGAGTGTGCAGTCCGCCACAGCACCAGGGGGGCAGCGGAGGTGGTGCAGTGCTGCTCCTGCTTCAAGAACTCCAGTTGCAGTTGCTTCTAGCCTGAGGCTCACCCAGTGAGAGGAATTAAGCAGCTATGGTCCTGCTTGCTGGGGGAGGAGGAGTGCTGGTGTGGCAGAGCTTGCTGTGTAGAAGTAGCTCTGAAAACAGCAGCGCAGCACCTAAAGCTTGGGACAAAGTGCTCTCTACTCTAAAAACAGTCATAACCTGACAAAAATCTCAAGGGTCAAGTAGCTGGCTGAGAACATGGCCAGGCAGCGAAAATGGACTCAGATTCAGACTCAGACTTTGGAATCTTTCTTTGGTGACAAAGAAGACCAGAACATACAGCCAGAAGAAGTCAACAAAGTCAAAAAGCCTACATCAAAAGCCTCCAAGAAAAATGTGAATTGGTCTCAAGCCATCGAAGACCTCAAAAAGGATTTGGAAAAGCAAGTAAGAGAAATAGAGGAAAAATTGGGAAGAGAAATCAGAGTGATGTGGGAAAACCATGAAAAACAAGTCAATGACTCACTAGAGGGCACCCAAAAAATACTGAAGAAAATAACACCTTAAAAATAAAATAACCCAAATGGCGAAAGAGCTCCAAAAAGCCAATGAGGAGAAGAATGCCTTGAAAGGCGGAATTAGCCAAATGGAAAAGGAGGTCCAAAAGACCATTGAAGTAAATATCACCTTAAAAATTAGATTGGAGCAAGTGGAAGCTAGTGACTTGATGAGAAATCAAGATATTATAAAACAGAACCAAAGGAATGAAAAAATGGAAGACAATGTGAAATATCTCATTGGAAAAACCATTGACGTAGAAAATAGATCCAAGAGAGATAATAATTGGACTACCTGAAAGCCATGATCAAAAAAAGAGCCCAGACATCATCTTTCAAGAATTTATCAAAGACAGCTGCCCTGATACTCTAGAACCAGAGGGTAAAATAGAAATTGAAAGAATCCACCAATCACTTCCTGAAAAAGATCCCAAAAAGGAAACTCCTAGGAATATTGTCACCAAATTACAGATTTCCCAGGTCAAGGAGAAAATACTGCAAACAGCCAGAAAGCAAAAAATTGAGTATCGTGGAAACACAATCAGGATAACACAAGATCTAGCAACTTCTACATTAAGGGATTGAAGGGCTTGGAATATGATATTCCAAAAGTCAAAGGAGCTAGGATTAAAACCACAAATCACCCACCTAGCAAAACCGGGTATAATACTCCAAGGCAAAATACGGGTTTTCAATAAAATAGAGGACTTTCAAGCTTTCTCTATCAAAAAACCAGAGCTGAATAGAAAATTTGACTTTCAAACACAAGAATCAAGAGAAGCATGAAAAGGTAAACAAGAAAGAGAAACCATAAGGGACTTACTAAAGTTGTACTGTTTTCTTTACATTCCTACATGGAAAGATGAGGTGTGTAATTCACGAGATCCTTCTCAGCATTAGGGTAGTTGAAGGGAATATACATACATACATACATACATACATACATACATACATACATACATATATAATTTTAGACAGAGGGCACAGGGTGAGTTGAATATGAAGGGATGATATCTAAAAATTAAAATAAAATTAAGGGATGGGAGAGCAATATATTGAGAGAGGGAGAAAGGGAGAGATAGAATGGGGTAAATTATCTCACATAAAATTGACAAGAAAAAGCAGTTCTGTTGGAAGAGAAGAGGGGTCAGGTGAGGGGGAATGAGTGAATCTTGCTGTCATCAGATTTGTCCTGAGGAAGGAATAACATACACACTTAATTGGGTATCCTACCCCACAGGAAAGTGGGGGGAAGGGGATAAAAAGGTGGGATGATAGAAGGGAGGGCAGATGGGGAGGAGGTAATCAAAAGCAAATACTTTTGAAAAGGTACAGGGGCAAAGGAGAAAACTGAATAAAGGGGGCCAGGATAGGATGGAGGGAAATGTAGTTAGTCTTTCACAACATGACTGTTATGGAAGTGTTTTGCATAATGATACATGTGTGGCTTATGTTGAATGGCTTGCCTTCTTAGGGTGGGTGGGTGGGAAGGGAAGAGGGGAGAGAATTTGAAACTCAAAATTTTAAAAGCAGATACTCAAAAAAAAAAGGATATTTTGCATGCAACTGGCAAATAAGATATATAGGGAATGGGGCATAGAATCTGTCCTGCCCTACAAGAAAGTAAGGGGAAGGGGATGGGGCAGGGAGTGGGGTGACAGACGGAAGGGATGACTGGGGAATGAGGCAATCAGAATATATGCCATCTTGGAGTGGGGGGGGAGGGTAGAAATGGGGAGAAAATTTGTAACTCAAAATCTTGTGGAAATCAAAGCTGAAAACTAAAAAATATTAAATAACAAAATTTGGAATTAAAAAAAAAAGAAAAAAAAAGATTACCTAAAAAAAAAAGAAAGGATTTGAACTGGATGATTTCTTAGGTCCCTTAATGCTCTACTTGTCTATGATTTGTTAATTGGTAATATAGGTTATAGCTATATGAAAATAATTCAGTCCCATATAACAGAGCCTTTAGCTCTTCCAATTCCCTTAGCTAATTCTCATAGCCTTGCTATTTGTATGTCCATTACTAAGTATAAAACATTATTGATTGAGTCAGGTGGACAGAATTTTCCTAGTCTCCCAGCTGACTGCCCTAAGTCATATAAGTACAAGCATATATGAAGATTTATATATCCATAACCAAGTGAGTAATATTATTCAGTCCTTATTCCTGCTATTTTTATGTTCTGAAATAAATTGAATGAGGTAGGAGGCCAAGAGGGAAGTTTTGTCAGCCATTAATTTTCCGGCACTGACAGGCTTATAGCAATCACTTAAGTACAGTAATCTTCCAGCTATAACTTTCTAAGATTCTACATCAGATTTCTGGAAGTCTCCTTTAAAGTGGCCTTCTGGAATGGCAAGGTAAAGCTGTTGATGGTGAGGAATATTCCACCTAAATCAAACTCTACAAACTAGTTAAAAATTCCTAATTCATAATCCTGCTAAATTGCAACTTATATTTGTCTTGGACTTCCTTATCTTTCCCCATACTTGGGATTGTTGTGACAGCCTACCTTATTGCCTTGGCATTTACAAGAATTACCTTAGTAAGAAATCTGTCTAATGAGCATGAGATCTTTTTAACATCATTTTTCAAGCATCATTACATATTTGCAGTAAACCTGTCTATGTCTGATATTTATAATCTTCTTTCTCATAGTTTTGATTTTCAGTTTTTAGTATTTCTAGCCTTGCCAAAGTGGGTACACAACAGAGATAAAAAGAATAATCACTTTACATGGAGACTACAGTATTGTAAAGGGATTAGATAAGCGATAGAGAAAGTATTTTAATTATTCATTCATAAACCACTTATTGACCATATGCAAGTCATTGCTGTAGGCTTTGAGGAATATAAAAAAGATGAATAACAAATAATACTTCCAAGACCTCCAGAGACCATAGTATGAAAGATTTCTTCTACTTAGCTTCAGAAGTCCTACTCTGAGAATGAGCTGTCCAGATTCCTGGATGGGTGAGCACAAATTCATAAAGTTCACTGGATACAGCCTGTCCATACCATACTTCATATCCAGACTTCCATCCCTACCATCTTCTTGCCATCTGCCCTGACTGTGGTAGTATTCCACGTGTTCCTCCCCTTATATCAGTGCCATACAATCTGTCTCTACTCCACCCCAAGCTTTCCACCTCCTGAACACTGTCAATTTTATAATTGCTTAGGGTATGTTAATCAGCTTCAGTATGGCTCTATTCATCATTCCTGTAATAATATCTATATATATATATATATGCATATATGCACTATATATATGCACATAATACATGTATGCACATATAAAATAATATACATACGTATGCACATATATATGTATTATTCCCCTTCTTTAGAATATAAACTCCTTGACATCAGGGTCTTTCTCGCTTTTATATTTTACCCCTAACACTTAGCATAATGGCTTTCATACATAGTAAGCTCTTAATAAATGGTTCTCATTTATTTCACTCATTTAAGACAAGGCATGAGTAAAGGAGATAAGACATGTAAATGAATAACTTTAATAAAGGGAGATAAATGTTGTCAGAATAGTTCAGACAAGCACTAGATGAGGAAAGGATCACTTAAGGAAGGTTTTATGAAGCAAAAATGAGTGTCTTGAAGTTCTAATAACCCAGGTTTAGTTAACAACTTCAGGCTTCCCTCATCCATGCCCCTTTCTTACCCAGTCTTCAATCATATAATAAGATTTAATTCGTAAAGGGCCCTTAAAGATCATTTTGTGTAATTCTTTTATCTTATTCTTGAGTCCTTAGGCCCAGAATGGTAAAGCAGCTTGCCCAAGTTTATATAGGTAGAGAGGATCACAACTAGGACTTGAACTTCCACCATCTAAGTCTTAATTCATTGTTATTTCCATTATGCCTCTTCCCCTTAATGGCCCCTGTTTTGCCTGGCTACAGAGTCTCAGTATATCTATGTCATGGTCTAAGAAAACTAAGTTATACTATCACAGTTTCTATTTGTTCCAAAGTGTGGCCTGCTTCTGCAACTAATTTCAGTGAGAGGAGTATCCCTAGTACTTCAGCAAGACATCACCCTCCTAATGTCATTGGTCCTCTTTGAAAATGAAGGAAGAACAACAATTTAGATATTTAACTACACATTACCAGATGATGGCATTACTGATCAGGGTAGCCAGTTTTAGTCTAATGGCATTCTATTAATACCAAGTATTTTCGTTATTATGAAGTTAAGTCTTAGGCAATGGAGTCAGAAACAGCACATTAAAAAGGACTGCACACAAGCCTGGAGTACAGAAAGAAATGGCTTCAGATCTGACATATGAGTCAACTATGGGAATATTTACAAGTCACTTGCCCTTTCCAAACCTCTATTTTTTCATTTGTAAAATTCAGATTGTAGTACTTACCATTCAATTTCCCTGGCTTCTTTCAAGTCTCTTCTTTCAGCAAAAAGCCTTTCCAAGTTCTCCTTAATCTTAGTGACTTCTCTCTGATTATTCTCAATTTATTCTGTATATATCTTATATATAGCTGTTTGTATGTTGTCTCCCCTAATTGACTATGAGTTCCTTGAGAGGCTAGACTATTTTTTAAAAGTTTTTTTGGTCCCTTCTTTGTTTCATCAGCACTTAGCACAGAGTTTGGCATATAGTAGGTGCTCAATAAATACTGGTTGGCCGATTATGAAACCCAAATGAGGTAATATATGTGAGCAGTTTCTGGAAATTATATAAATGTCATGTATTATTGTTTTATTTGAAATATAGTATGGTACGTTGGCAAGAACATCAGATATAGAGTCAATGGACTTGAATGGATGAATTCTGATCTGAATATTCAATAGATAATTGACCTCAGGTCAGTAATTTAAGTTTTCTAAGCCTCAGTCTTCAGATCTTCAAAACAGAGAGCAGAATGCTTGTAATACCTACTTCAAGGATTCCTATGAAGAAAATACTTTTGAGACATTGCACTCCATTGCACTGAAAAGCAGCTTAAGGGAGTAGAAAGAGGGCACGGACTTACCTTCACCTCCATTGCTTACTAAATCTGTGGCCACGAGCAAACCACTTAGCCACTCTGAGTGCCAGTAATTCCTATAATACCTGTAACTTATAAGGTAGTTGTGAGAATCAAATGAAAAATACTTTACACTTTAAAGCTTTGTAGATATCAGTTAGCATAATTGTCAGGAGGCTATCTCACAAGCACTAACATGTTCATGCATAGAGAACCATTCTGCTGGTCATCTCCCATAACTACAGAACAATTCAATTCAGTAATCATTTGTTAAGCACCTACTATGTGGTAAGCGCTGAACTTAGCTCTGGGATCATAAATAAGAAAAATGCAGTCTCTGCCCTGAAGAAGTTTGCAATCAAATTAGGGAAGACAATATACACACAAACACACACACACACACACACACACACACACACACACACACACACAAGCTGGGGTAGGGAGACACCAAGGGGTGTCCATGGTGGAGTTGAAATCAGGCAGAATTGCAAATGCAAAATGGAGTGATCTGGAAGTCCAATTTCTACCCTTTATACAGAAAGGCTTTGGAAAGCATTGAGTATTCCACCCTTTAACCCTCCAGTCAGAGGGGAGAGGAGGCTGAGGGAAGTGGTGTCAAGGTTTTGATAGAAGTGATGAGTTCATCCTGGGAGAGACATCTTGTTTAGCGGAGTTGAAATTAAGCAGAGGTGCAGATGCAAAGTAAAGAACAAAAGAGGTCTGTTTTCCTCTTTCCTGCCATATAAATCCAAATTAAGGGAGAATCTAGGAGATGGGCTAAGAAGGGTATTCTCTTTTTATCTTGGAAGAGCTCTATGATGCTAAATAGGAAATTTTATATACATAATATGTAAATTATTTTGTTTGTATATTGTCTCCTTCACTAGACTGTAAGCTCCTTGAGGGCAAGGACTGTCTTTTGCCTTATTTTGTAACCCCATTGCTTAGCAAAGTGCCTGCCACAAAGTAGGTACTTGATTGCTAGTATAAAGAATTGCTCCCTGACCCCACTAAGGACATTTTAAAAATTTACAAAGCCCTAAGAAAATACAGCTGGAACATTACAAATTGACATCTAGCAGTTAACCCCCTACTTTTAAAATATATAACTGCTGATTATTTTTTTTTCCTCAAAGGCAATAAAGAAAACCAAAATTTCCCAGCTGAGGTTATGAGAAATGACATTAAAAGCAGTGGGACTTTTATTTGCACATGACTATTTTCAGTGAGTGATACTTTTTGTCAACATCAAAGCATACTCCCTTCTAGATTTCGGAGAGCAGTAACACGGAGCAGACTTCTACTTTCCTGACCAGTTCATTCAGAACCTTCACACATGGTCATCTCATCTCTGCACCTGCCTATGTGGGGGCCAGGCTCTTCAAATGGGAAGCAGCAGCAAAGCAAAGCTTAAAATGTCACTCATCAGCAAGATAATGATGCTTTGGTAAGCCCATGTCATTTGATCAGTGGTTCTTTCATAAGTGCCATTAAGTACTTCTTTGGCCAAGTGTCAGGTTTAGCAAACAATGTGTAATTTAAATCTCTGACTAGATTGGGCAGGAATGTGCATAGACTAATCAGAGCAAGAGCAGAATAAGAAAGAAAATCACCTTACTCTGGCATTACATTTCATATGCCTATCACCAACTCTGTCCTTGCTTTGCAGATTAGGAATATGTCTGCATTACATAATGTATCCTCAGATTGGAAGTGACAGGTTCTTAGGTTGCTAGATTTACAGGGATTACTATTAATTTACTTCCTGAACCAAGACAGATACAGGCATAAAATAAAAAGAACCGGTAATTTAAATGCGGAAAAAATCTACCATTTATTAATCATGGTATTATTCACCATCATTCTATCAAAATGTTATTTAGATTTGATAAATGTACAGCTTTTAAAGTATGCTCTAGGAAAGCTAAGTACTGAAGGCTTCAAATTTGAATCCAGAGATCAAATTGAACAAATGGACAAAGGCAATATTTAAAAAATACTTTGGTCTCCTCCAGGCAAGACATGTTGAATAAAGAGCTATGGAGGAGAATGCTGTGTTTGAATATGTTAAGAGACTTACTGGCATCCTGAAATCACAAGTTAATGGGAAGAACAAGTTTAAAACAATTAACACCTATCAAATAGCTCTTAATGCACACTTTTGAATCTTTAAAATGGATCGTAAAAAGAACTGACTAGGAAGATTAGGCTAAATCCCTGGGAGAGAACTTGACCCCTCTCTCCTATCTTCTCTATTTATGTTGTTTTTAGTCATGTTGGTCATTATGTCTCTTTCCTCTCCAAGAGTTAAGCCTCTGAGCTCTCTGTTGTGTGCGTGTGTGTGTGTGTGTGTGTCTATGTTCATGTTCATGACCCCTCTCTTCAGCTCTTGTTCTTGTCTCAGTCTCGTGTCCTTGTCCATGTCCACCTTCCCCTTGCATAGTAAAACTGAGGTTGAGGGGTAGTTACAAAATTGGTTATTGATTTTTAAGAGTAAAAATCTGCAATTTTCTATTTCTAGAGCTAGGGAGCTGCCTTGGTTACTGTTTGTGGTGCTGAAGAATCATGTTTATATGCTTCTTTACCACTCTGGCTCTCCCCAAAGCACTATTTCTTTAACTGGGTCTCTTTAAAAGTTGTATGCCTGAGCACATGCTGCTATGTTCATCACAAAGGTTATCAAAAAAAGCATCCTAATAGAACTCAAATGTTATATTCATGAAACCCATCCTAGAAAGATTACATCCTAACCAAAATGGAGGTAAGAGAGTTCATAGATATTCTCAACGTAAATAATAATGTCAAAAATAGTTTAGAAACAAACATAAAACCATTTCAACACACAGTTGTAAAGGCTAATAATTCCTGTGGGCCATTGGATTTGCCAAAATGTAGTAGAAAGCAGTTTACCTATAGAAAGAGTCTAGGAAGTGGAGAAGAGCCAAGATGAAAAGAAAAAGATCCTCCATGAGTAGCATATTCATGAATTCAATCATCAATATATTGACAAAGAAGTGCCAAGTGGCTGAGTGATAAATGTATCCAGATAAATGTATACAATTCAAGGAAATGGTTGAAACTGTGTAATTCTCCACTACAAAAAAATGGCATCTACAGAATGTCTATGAAAACTGAACTGGTACCTAGAATTATACATCAGAAATTGTCTATGATAGACTGACTCTCTACATATATTCATATTATAAATATAGGTCTCAAAATATCCAAAATCAATCAAATGGAACAATCAATAAAATATACTAAATTCAGACAATTTTCACAGAACAAAGTGTTGGCCACAATCACCCAGACATAATATTGGTCTGTAAAAATATGAATGTTTTAAAAATATTTCTATATCATATGCTTGAGCTCCAAACTGTATGCAACAAAAAGATTTCAAAATATAGGGATCTAGGAGAACAAATCAAAATCATGGGGAAACAGAATGAGGTATATATCGTTCCCATCATCCCATCCTCTACTATACCTAGGTTGTTTTCAGTGAGCCTGTAGAAGATGACCTCATAGTTTAATACTTTTGTTCAAATATAAAAAGTAAATAGTTTTTCCACCAGTGTAATAGTCTGAGGAATAAAAATAAATGAATAATAGCAACATAGCAACTTATCCAAGATAGCATGATTTCACATTTTTATCTAAACTTCATAAAACAAAATAAGAATAATTTTTCTATTAAAATAATAATAAACATATTGATTGTGTGATATTGGGCAAGTTATTTAAATTCAGTTCCCCAGGCAATTCTCTGACTACATATAAGCTGTAGGACAGTTGTGTACGTGCACTGGTAGAGAGTTTTGTTTGTTTGTTATTTTGTTTTGTTTTCCAACCAGGAGTTCAAACTTGAGACAATTCTAGTGTGGCTGAACCAAATAAAAATGTAATTGGAAAATGTTTAACAAAATAAATAAGAATATAGCTATACATATAGTGCTAGATGATATAATATAAATAATATTAATCTGTGGTTTATGTGGTTTATATAATCTGTTGTTTATATAACTCGGTATTGCCCACAGGATTCATTTCTATTTGGGTTTGACACCATTGCCCTACAATGGTGAAATCACAGATCTATACTAACAAGAATAAGAATAGGTGACATTATGAAGCCCTTAAGTTTTTCAAAGCATTTTACATAGATTTGTCTCATTTGAGTCCATCTAGCATGCTATTCTCATATCATGGAGATCAATACTACAGGCTTTATCTTGATTTTTACAGATGAAGAAACTGAGGCTCAGAGAGATTAAGTGAATTGACTATCTATGGTGACACAGTTAATAATTGTCAGAGGTGGGATTTAAATGCAGGTCTTCCTCACCCCAAGTGAAAGTGAAGGCTCGGAAAAGCTGCTGGACTGGGTACAATAGGGACTAGCATGCTCATTTGTGTGGGTCTGTGTACATATTTCTCTGTCCACTCATGTGCTCCACCTGATTCAGCATCCAGCCAGCAAGTCATCCAATTTGCCAGATGCTTAGTTACCAAAGGCAAAACAGATGCTAAGTACCAAATTTCTTTTAAAACTACTTTAGAGTCTTCATTAGGAATATCAAGTCCCCTTGAATCCTTGAAAATCTACCTCCAAAGCACCATAAATCATGGGTTCTTGACCTTTTTTGTAAAACTCAGTTGAAGTCTATGAATTCCTTCTCGGATAATATTTTTAAATACCTAAATAAAATTTACATAAGATTGCAAAGGAAACAAACTATATTGAAATAAAATGTAATTCTTTTTCCTGTCCATCTAGCAGATACTACTGCAATCTATTGATGCAGTCTAGGGACCAGTACAGTGGATAGAGCATAGGGCATGAAGTCAGGAAGACCAGAATGCAAATCCAGACTCAGGCACTTACTAGCTGCGTGATTCTGGGCAAGTTACTTAGCCCTGTTTGCCTCAGTTTTGTCATGTACAAAATGAGTTAGAGAAGGAAATGGAAAACCATGCCAAGAAAACCCCAAAATGAGGTCATGAAGAGTTGGACGTGACTGAAACAGCTGAACAACAACATAGACTCCAGATGACCTCTTAGTCAGTAGTTAATAAACATTTATTAAGCACCTACTATGTGCCAAGCACTGTGGTACAAACAGTTGGTTGGTTGGTTGGTTGTTGTCCTTCGTTCTTGAAGAGGACCAAAATGACATCACTATGCTTGAGTCAAGATTCAGTGTGTCCGACTATGTCTGATCAGGCTGATATGAGCTTGAAATGCTCTACCACAGGTTGGGCACAAATAGTCTGTGTGAACATTTGGGATGGATACTCCACACTTGTGCATCCTGTCTTTCATTTGAGCTATTTCAATTCTGCTTTGCCCAGAGAGCACAGTATCTTCTCTGATGTAGGCACTCAATGATGAGTGGTCCTGTGCCAACGTCTCCCATGTCACACAATCAATTCCAAAGTTCTTGAGAGAAACCTTGAGAGTGTCCTTGTATCACTTCTTATCACTGTGTGAACACTTGCCCTGTGTATGTTCTCCATAAAATTGTCTTTTTGGCAAACATTTTGCAATCAAAAAACATGGCCAGCCCATCATAGTTACTCTCTCTGAAGCAGAGTTTGAATGCTTGGCAGTTTAGTGTGAGTAAGGATATCAGTGTCTTATGCTGTCAGGACTTATCCTGCCAGGTGATCTTCAGAATCTTCCTAAAGCAATTCAAGTGGAAGCAATTCAGTTACCTGGCATGGCACTGTAGACTGTGCAGGTTTCATAGGCATACAACAATGAGGTCAGCACCATGGCTCCACAGACCCTCACTTTGGTAATCAATCTAATACCTCTCCTCTCCTATACTTTCCTTTGGAGTCTAACAAGCACTGAGCCAGCTCTGGTGATGCATGCATCAGCCTCATTATCAATGTGTACATCCATGAAAAGTATACTACCAAGGTAAATGAACTTATTCACAGCATAAAAACATCTCCATTTGCTGTAACAGATACTTCCATGTATGGATGGTGTGGTGGTGGCTAATGGAGCACCTGTGTTTTCTTGGTGTTAATTGTTAGGCCAAATTAGCGCAAACAGCAGAGAATTGATCTATACTTTGCTCCATCTCAGCCTCAGAGGCTGCATTGAGTGCACAATCATTTGCAAACAGAAAATCATGCACCAGCACTCCCTCCACTTTGGTCTTGGCTTGTAGCCTTTTCAAGTTGAAGAATTTACCATCAGTGCGGTAGCTGACCTTGATGCCGTGTTCACGCTCATTGAAAGCATTTGACAACATGGCTGAAAACATCATGCTAAAAAGCATGGGAGCAAGCCCATTGCCTTGTTTCACTCCATTGTCCATTATCTAGAAACCAGGCAAGCATGCTGTCATGAAATTAAAGTACGATGCTGATGAACTTCCCCAGGCAACCAAAATTTGACATAATTTTCCGTAAGTCCTCATGACTAACAGTATCAAAGGCCTTGGTCAGATCTACGAATGTTGTATAGAGATCTTTGTTCTGCTCCTGGGATTTCTCCTGGAGTTCCCAGGCAGCAAACACCATATCAACTGTTCCTTGGCCCTTTCTGAAGCCACACTGGCTCTCAGGTAGATGGCCATCTTCCAGTTGAAGGATCAGCCTATTAAGGAGGACTCTGGCAAGAATCTTGCCAGCAATGACTAAGAGAGAGACCCCACCCCCACCCTGTGATTGTCACAGGACAATCTGTTTCCTTTACCTTTTTAGAGATGGACAATGGAGGCATCCTTGAACTCCTGAGAGATAACCTCCTCTTGATGTATAACCTGGAAAATTTCAGTCAGCTTTTGTATGTGGTACAAATATGAAAAAAAGAAAAAGATTCCTGCCTTCAAGGAGCTTAAAATCTTATAGGGGAGGACAACATACTAAAAGAAGCTGAAAAGGCAGGGGAGGTACCTGACACAGAAGCATGGTGGAGAAATCAGTCAGAGGAATACAAAGTAATGCAGCCATGGGATAGCTTGGTGGGGCAGTGGATAGAGTGCCAGGCTTGGAATCAGGAAGACTCCCATTCCTGAGTTCAAATCTGGCCTCAGACACTAGATATGTGATCCCAGGCAAGTCCCTTAACCCTATTTTCCTCAGTTTCCTCATTTGTAAAATGAGCTGACAAACCACTCTAGTATGTTTGACAAGAAACCCCCCAGACTGGGTCAGGATGAGTGGGACATGACTGAAATCCCTGAACAGCGAGTAGAACCAGGTGAAAAATGAGATGTTTGGGTGGAGCTATCTCCTTAAATGGAGGTTTAGAGTTCATGGCCCCATCCTCCAATCAGAAAGGCAGAAAGCAGTGATGAAGTGGAATCCAAAGGCTGATAGAGATCTTACAGGATGATGAGATTATTCCAATAGTAAGTTTCCTGGGGGATGGTGGAGAAGACAGAGAAGTCCCAAAGTAGTGCAGCCAGTTGAGAAATTAATTCCTTCATAATTAATCAGTCATATGTCCCAGCTTTCTTTACCATTTTTCATTAACAAAGCAAAACCGGAATCTCCATATACATACACACATACATACATATGTATATGTGTATGCACATATATACATATACACATATACATACATGCATACATATGTGTGTGCATATATGTATATATCCCAAGACGTAGTCCATAGCACCAAAGGAGTTAATCCAAACAACAAGCAAGAATTCTAGATTACTATAACTGGATTGTTATATTTCAATGCTTTCTTGGCTCTTGGATCTGAAATCTGCCATTTCTAAAAAATATTGAATAGTACTCAGTACACATGTCAAAAATGCCCAAAGGAATAATTTGGAATAAATGTCAAGAGGACTGAAACTTTGTTAAAGGCTCTAGTGCGACAGCTAGAGATGTTGACAAAAGGAGACAAAAGTCATACAGGCCTATCAGATGCCAGAAAAAAGGGATCATATAGACCCCAAATGAGTTTTGGGGGAAGAAGATAGGAACTCCAGTTGATCCCCTGTGACTTCTTTTTAACATGCAGTGCTATCTGCACTCCATTCTCTCTTGTGCTTTTCAAAGGGACCACCTTGTCAGAAAATAGGAACTACTCATGAATGA
Source organism: Phalanger gymnotis (assembly GCA_028646595.1). Classification (NCBI taxonomy): domain Eukaryota; kingdom Metazoa; phylum Chordata; class Mammalia; order Diprotodontia; family Phalangeridae; genus Phalanger; species Phalanger gymnotis. The sequence goes on along the minus strand of CM053622.1, from coordinate 740,449,178 downwards.
TTCGGTTAAAAATTCCTTGATTCCTTGACTCAGCTTATAAGAGACTGGAAAGTCAATAATGACTCTGTGTGAGTTAGGTCCACTCCCTCATGGAGCCAAGGTCATGAAGCTGATAGGGCCATACAGCTGAACAAATAAATCATGGAACAATGAATAAATTGCTCCATGTCCTTGTCACTGGAAAAGACAGGAAAGGAGAGCCCTTACTACAACCAGGTAGGTGGATTTCTTTCAAGCTTTGTTTGGAACTCCTGGAAAATTCTCAGGTTCTCTTGTGACTAGGGCAAAGCTTTGTTTATAAAAAGAGAAACTTTGAGTACACTAACTTTAGAGGTCAGGACTCAGAAGTTTGATGATTTGAACCTAATTCCACATAGGCAGTCTGGATTATTTGCTTCCAGATTTGTGCCCAATTTAGTGTTTTTAGATTTTCCAATGTGAGGTAAAGAATCGACTACTAATGCTCATGAACTTGGCCAAGGATTAATTGGATATATTTTGAGCAGGTGACACCTTTCCCATTTCCTTTACTAAAACTGGAGGCAATAGATGGATTTGAAATAGACAAATTTCAGATTGATATAAGGAAAATTCCTAACAATTGGAGCTGTCTGATAGTGGAATGAAAGGTCTCTCCAAGGGGTAGCAAGTTCCCTCCTCACAATCTTCAAGTTAAGGTTGGGTACATTTAGGGAGGGGATTCTTTTTCAGATATGGGCTTGACTAGATGAACTTTGATTTTCTTGCTAATCCTGAGAATCTAGGATTGGAGGATTTTCTTACACCAGTTAGTTGTAGATTAGAAAAGCCTCCAATTTTTCTAGACTTATCCACCTATTTCCTCCAACAGGCTATCTCTTATTCATATCCTTTCCTTCTGCCTAGCACCCCTCCTTACTTCTCTGATCCTTCTTCTTTCTCTGGAACCCCTTCTTCCCATCTGAAAACTTTTAACTTTAGAACATTGAAGTCTAGAAACCCCTAGCTTCCTGACAGATTGGTATCTTACTACTTGTGACCACACGGGTAAGGCTGTATGTGACTCTACAAGACTCCGTGGACTTTGTCCATGGAGTTTTCTTGACAAAGATACTAGAGTGCTTTGCAACTTCCTTCTTCAGTGGGTGCCCATTTTACAGATGAAGAACTGAGGCAAATAGAATTAACAAATAGAGGATCACAGAGGTAGCAAGTGTGTGAGGCTGGATTTGAACTCAGATCTTCCTCCCTCCAGGTCCAGTGCTCTATCTACTGCACCACCCAGCTGCCCCTAAGTTGGTCCAGTACTGGCCATGAACCATATCTGATCTCTAAGGCATCGTGACCTTTGAGGTGATGTGACCTTTAAGTTAAGTCATAGAGTGATGCTCCAACTGATCTGGGAGCTACCCCGACAGGAAATGCCTGAATTTTCCTGAAACATAGAACCAGGAGTTCTAAAACATGGGGGATTCCTTCCTGCTAAATGCCTGGCATAAAATAAGTGCTTAATAAATGTTTGTTTATTGAGAGAATGGCTGACTTTGGGGGACTTCCCTTAAATAACTCAAACAAAAGGCCCTAGTGATTCCAGTATTGACTAACTCATATAATTAGTCTGTGAAACAAACCCTTTTAGTTTCAGCAGGACTATATCTAGTATGTTCTGGCCTAACCCCTAGCCTCCTAGGGGTACACCTGAAGCATTTAGGGTGCCTTTTCTTCAATACAATTTGCTTGAACCTTCACCATTTGTGTTCCTCCCCACTATTACCCAACAAAGACTAACATCTCAGTTCCATTTAAACAATGAAAATCAATTATCTTTTACAAAGGAATACTTACTTTGGAGATATGACAAGAACAGAAATATGAACATTTTCCCCAACACCTAGGGTTCCACTTTCCCCTCTATAATCCTGATCTCTGGAGGAGTGATCTTAGACTTACATTTTTTTATTTAGCCTTGGTTCCATCAAGTTCACTTCCAAATGCTTCAGCAATACTGAATGAGTCCTTGTCTCAGTTACTACTAGGCTAAGTCCAAATGGTCACTCCTTACTACTCGGAGCACTAATGCTGGGCTAGGTACAAAACCTGGCTATATTTTAATTCTTGAATTCACAGATTCCTACAGCTTACATGCTTCTCTCACTTGAACTTTTGAAACTCCCAAGGTTGGAGCCTCCACCTTCACCTAAAGCGAAAAGACAAATAACAAGGCAAATGACCTGGAAACAATTTCTTTTAGGGTTACAAGTCAGTCTTGGAAACAAAGGACCCAATGCTTTTCCTCTTACAACACTGGATGTTGTCAAAACCAAGAGGAAGAAATTCATCAAGAGAAATCTATCAAAGGAGAAAGGTCAAAGTTCACATGTCCTTTGTTTATTCATTTAGTCATTTATCTATATATTTAAACATTTATTTTAAAAAATTTCATTTCCAGATTCTCTCCCTCTTCATTCTCCCTCCTCCATTGAAAAGGTAAGCAACGTGATATCAATTACACAGTTCATGTGTCTTTGGAAAGCATCCTTAGTACAACAGAGGAATAATAAACTCATTTGGATAAATTCCCAGCTTACTAAAAATATCTTCCCAGATAAAAAGAACTAAAGCATTTTTCCTTTTGATCATGCCATTAAATAAGAAGGAAAAAAAGAGAGACTATCTCTTTTTGAGTAAAAAAAAAACTTGGAAAGAAACTTCTCCACAGCAGACATCTTGTATTTAGTTTCTAAACTGTTTGGGTTTTGGATTTTCATTTCAGTGTACTTTTTTTTTTCCTTTTTAGAGGAAGGTTAGACAAAATCATCCCAGTTCCATTCTTTTACAGTTTCTATGGTTGTAGATATGTCACATCATACTCTGCCTCATAAAATGATTCATGAAATCAAAAGTAGTAGTAAGCAAATTTTAACCATGTAGGGGAAAATAAAATGAACATGACATTTTGGAGAAATTGGAAAAGAACCAAATTCTCTTATAAAATATAATTATGGTCTTTAGTAAATATTTTATTAGGAACATAACATCAATTTGAATAGCAGCTTATTTAGTAACTATTTGCATTCAAATTAATCAATTCCAGTGCATCATGCGTAAGGCATTTTAGGTCAAATCTGTAATCCCCATCATATTATCCATTTATTTTCTTTCAGTTTTCATCATATAATTTTAATTATAGTACAGCCCATTTTTTCAGGTGCCGCTTTTGTGCACTGGGCATAATTCCAGATTTATTTATATTCCTCATACATATCTGTCATTAAAGATTATATTATATAGTCATTAAAGGCCATATTATAATATTCTGCTACATTAACATACTACATTTTATTTATTCATTCCTCCGTTATTGGCTTTATGATGATAGGCTTACAGATTTTTGAGCAGGAAGGAAGCTTAGAAGCCATTGATTCTGACTTCTTAATTCTAACAGCTGAAGAAGCATAGGCTTAGAAAGGCAAAGTTGTTTCTAGGTTGTTTTTGTAATTATAATTAATGCTGCCATGGAAATCTGCTGTAATGATATTCTTTTTGAAAATATATTTTATTAATAATATCTTTTTTAATATTGCTTAAATTTACTGCTATGCCCTAGATTGTTGTGAGGTTCAAATGACATAATGGATGTAAAACATTCTGAAAACCTTAAAATGCCATATGAAGGCCAGTTATTATTTTTATTATCCTATGCTTAACAGGCCATTAGTCTGTTGATGACTTCATTTCACAAGCCTCCTTCTACTTCATTTCTGCTGAGGTCAAGAAATGTCAATAGAGCAATAGAGGGGTGTACTGGTGTTCAATGATACGTACACACTTTGATGTTTAATCTTCATTATTAATACTGTTGTAAGTCTAGACAATCAAAGTCCTGATTTCTGAGATATAAATGCTCACATTGACAATTTAACAATTGGCTCTCACAAACTGGTTAGAGCTATCTCTACCATACTTCTGCCTGTATCTGTCTTTCTCTTCCTTGTAGAGGTTCATCTTGTAAAAAAAAATCAACTAAATTGATTTACATATTTTAAAAAATCAGGTACTATATGCAATTTTTCACACTCTGTGAACTCCTTACCTCTGCTTAGAAGTTCAGGGAGGTATCTTCTCAAATTTTTTTCTTTTGGGGCCAAGTTCATTCTTTGAAATTTTCAACATTCTTTTTCATCATAGTCTTCTTTCAATTTATATTGTTATAGTTGTCTATTGGCTTCTTGGTTTTGTTTTCTTTACTCTTCATCGGATAATATAAATCTTTTCATGCTTCTCAGTATTCATCATATTCATCCTTTCTTATAACAGAGAAATATTCCATTTAGAATGAACCCATTTGGAATGGACATTGTTATACATTCATATACCATAATTTGTTTCCCAATTGATTATTTATTATGTTTGCAATTTTTTACACAACAAAAATGCTACTCTGTGTGTGTATGTGTGTGTGTGTGTGTGTGTGTGTGTGTGTGCATGCACATGTGTTTGTTTAGGATTAGAGTTGCATCCTTGGCATGTATGCTATTTTAGTTGCTGTATTTGCACAATCTAAAATTGCTTTCCAGTAAGGTTGTGTTTACTTAAAAATAAATCTGATATTTATACCTGTGAAATGTTTATAATCTGGTCCTCTTTGAATTTTTTTCATGGTATGAATTTTATTACTCAGGTCAGATTTTAAATATATTGTGGAAGATGGTATAAAGCTTTGATTTCGGCCTAATTTTTGTCAGACTGTTTTCTAGTTTTTCTATGAAGTTTTAACCAAATAGGGATTTCTTTCATAACTAATTTATGTTTTCTAGTTTATTGACCACTAGGTTATTGAGTTCTATTTCTTCTGATTGTCCCTTACTTTAGTCCATTCCACTGATCTTTTCTATTTTTTTTTTAACCAATAGCAAATAGCTGTGATTACGGCATCTTTACAATATAGTTTAAAGTCTGGAAGTACTTACTATTCCCTCTTCATTCCTAACTTTAAATTTTTTGTTTTCCTTGTTATCCTAGATCTTCATTTTTCCAAATTAATTTTGTAATTATTTTATTGAGCTCTGTAAAGTATATTTTTGATAATTTGATGTAGAACTAAAACTACAAATTAACTTTGGGAGAGTTGTCATGTAAAAAATATATTGTCAGAGCACTGCCACAAGCATTGAATATTCTTCCAGCTGTTTAAGTTATTTTTTATTTTATTAAGGAGCATTTTGAAACTGAATTTGTGTAAGTATTTTGTGTGCTTTGGTAGATTAATTCTCAGATATTTTATCATGTTGTAGTAATTTCCTTTTTTTAAATGTGATGTAGTTATTTTCAACGGGATTTTCCATTCTTTACTGTTTCTTGAATTTAGTTGTTACATAGAAATGCTGTTGATTTTTCAAGGTACTTTTTGTGGTCTGAAGTTTTATTAAATAGAATAATTGCCCCAATTAACTTCTTTGCTTTTTCCCTAGGATTTTCTAATTTAACAGTCCTGTCATGCCTCAGTTTATAGTTTTGATTTCTTTCTCTTGTCCTAACTATTGTTAGCATTTGTAGAACCATATCAAATAACACTAGGGAGTGTGGTCATCTTCAATCCCATATTTATTGGTATAGTTTCTAGTATATTCTCATTGCATCTGATTCTTGCTTTTGGTTTTAGATAGATGGTTTTTTTACAATGTTAAAACAGATCCATCAATGTCTGTATATTATAAGGGTTTTTATAAAGCATAAATGAGTATTGTACCTTTTCAAAGACTTTTTTCTTGCTTTTTTTTGAGATAATCAAGTGGTTTTAGATGTTTTTGTCCTCGATAGAGTTAATTATATTTACTGTTTTCCTAATGTTGAGCTATCCCAGCTTCTATGGTAAAATATTCAATTTGATAATGAATTGTTTTTAGGACTTTGAGTTCCAAATTCTCTCCCTTATTCCCTCCCCACCCACCCTCCTTGAAAGGACAAGAAATTCAACATAGGCCACATATGTATCATTATGCAAAACACTTCCATAATAGTCATGCTGTGAAAGAATAACTATATTTCCCTCCATCCTATGTTGTCCCCCTTTATTCAGTTTTCTCTCTTGACCCTGTCCCTTTTCAAAAGTGTTTGCTTTTGATTACCTCCTTCCCCAATCTTCCTTCCTTTCTGTCATCCCCCCTCTCTTGTCCCCTTCCCCTCTACTTTCCTGTGAGGTAAGGAACCCAAATGAGTGTGTATGTTATTCCCTTCTTAAGTCAGATCCAATGAGAGCAAGATTCACTCATTCCCT
>CM053622.1:740417220-740442822 GCA_028646595.1 Phalanger gymnotis | reverse complement strand
ATATATATTCCCTTCATCTACCTGAATACTGAGAAAGGTCTCATGAGTTACAAGTATCAACTTTCCATGTAGGAATGTAAGCAAAATGGTTCAGCCTTACTAAGTCCCTTATGATTTCTCTCTCCTGTTTGTCTTTTCATGCTTCTCTTGATTCTTGCATTTGAAAGTCAAATTTTCTATTCAGCTCTGATCTTTTTCATCGAGAAAGCTTGAAAGTCCTCTATTTTATTGAAAATCTATATTTTGCCTTGGAGTATTATCCTCAGTTTTGCCAGGTAGGTGATTCTTGGTTTTAATCCTAACTCCTTTGACCTCTGGAATATCATATTCCAAGCCCTTCAATCCCTTAATGTAAAAGCTGCCAGATCTTGCATTATCCTGATTATGTTTCCACAATACTTGAATTGTTTCTTTCTGGCTGCTTGCAATACTTTCTCCTTGATCTGTGAGCTCTGGAATTTGGTGACAATATTCCTAGGAGTTTTCTTTTTGGGATATTTTTCAGGAGGTGATTGGTGGATTCTTTCAATTTCTATTTTACCCTCTGGTTCTAGAATATCAGGGCAGTTTTCCTTGATAAATTCTTGAAAGATGATGTCTGGGCTCTTTTTTTGATCATGGCTTTCAGGTAGTCCAATAAATTTTAAATTATTTCTCCTGACTCTATTTTCCAGGTCAGTGTTTTTTTCCAATGAGATATTTCACATTGTCTTCCATTTTTTCATTTCTTTGGTTCTATTTTATAATTTCTTGATATCTCAGATAGTCACTAGCTTCTACTTGCTGCAATCTAATTTTTTTTTGCCTACAAGATTTTTTTAAATTTTAATTTATTTTTAACTTGTTTGGTTTTCAGCACTGATTTTCACAGGCATTTGAATTACAAATTTTCTCCCCATTTCCTCCCCCCCCCCACTCCAAGATGGCGTACACTCTGGTTGCCCTGTTCCCCAGTCTGCCCTCCCCTGCTCCAATCTAATTTTTAAAGTGGTATTTCCTCAGTGGTCTTTTGGACCTCCTTTTCCATTTGGCTAATTCTGCCTTTCAAGGCATTCTTCTCCTCATTGGTTTTTTTGAAGCTCTTTTGCCCTTTCAGTTATTCTATTTTTACTTCAGTACTTTTTTTGGGTCCCCTTTAGCAAGCTGTTGACTTGTTTTTCATGATTTTCTCACATCATTCTCATTTCTCTTCCCAATTTTTCCTCTGCTTCTCTTACTTGGTTTTCCAAATCCTTTTTGAGCTCTTCTATGGCCTGAGACCAATTCATAATTTTCTTGGAGACTTTTGATGTAGGCTCTTTGACTTTGTTGACTTCTTCTGGCTGTATGTTTTGATCTTCTTTGTCCCCAAAAAAGATTCTTTAGTCTGAGTCTGAGTCCTTTTTCACTGCGTGGTCATGTTCCCAACCAACTACTTGACCCTTGAGCTTTTTGTCAGGCTATGACTGCTTGTAGAGTAGAGAGTACTTTGTGCCAAGCTTTAGGGTCCAACCACTGCTGTATTCAGAGATACTTCTACACAGCAAGCTCTGACACACCAACATTCCTCCTCCCCCAAGAACAGCCAGCCAGGACCATGATCCAGATCCAAGCAGGGCAAAGCAAGAGAACCCTGCCTCTGCACCATCAAAGTGATCCCTGAATTCCCAGTCTGATCCACCACTTGTTTCCTCCCACTGGGTGGGCCTGGGGCCAGAAGCAGCCACCTCTGGAGCTCTGGAAGCAGCTGCAGGAGCTTCCTGCTGCTGCCACCCTGCCACCTCTGCCTCCCCAAGGCTGGGCCAGACCATGCACTTCTCTTACCATGATCTAGCAGTTTTCCCACTAACCTGCTTCATTGTCTTTCACATTTGTGGGCTGAGAAGTCTGGTAACTGCCACAGCTCAGTGATTCAGGGTCCTAGGGCTTACTCTGCCCAACTTCTGGTCTGATTGCCCACCCCAGCATGGTGTGATAGACCTTTCTCAGCAAACATCCAGGCTGCTGTGGGCTGGAGATTTGTTTCCCTCTGTTATTTTATGGGTTCTGTGGCTCTAGAATTTGTTCAGAGACATTTTTTACAGGTGTTTGGATGGATTTGGGGGAGAGTTTAAGTGAGTCCCTGATTTCCAGCTGAATTGCTATACTCTTGTGACAGAATTTTATATAAAATTTTGGATCAATGGTTTTTATCCTTCCCTGGTTTAGGTATTAAGACTATATATGTCATATGAAAGGTATTTGATGGAGTGCTTTCTTTCTTGTTTTTTGAGAATGATTTAGGTAATGCTGATATTAATTATTCTTTAAAAATTTGATAGTATTCTCCTATAAATCCAATGGAAAAGTCTTCACCATCCCCCTTTGATAGTTCCATTATAGCTAGATATATTTTCTTGTCTGAGATTAGATTAGGATCTCTATTTAATCTTCTGTCAGACTGGATATTTTATATTTTTAAGGTAATCCTGTATTTCTTTTGTGTTATCAGTATATTGATCTTTTCAATCAGTTAGTCAATCTATATTTGTGCCTACTAACAGGCATTGTGCTAAGTACTGGGGATACCAATAAAAATGAAGACATTCTCTGGCCTCAAGAATCTTACAGTCTAATGAAGGAAGATGACACACAAAAAGGAAGGGGAGGGATGAACTGAAAAGGTACCCAATATAGGGGTAGCATGGAGAGTTCCATAGAAGCTCAAAAGCAGTGTAGGAGGTGGAAAATGGACAGAAAAACTGGGTTGAGCCCCCTCTTTAAATAGAGGCACTGGGCCCATGGCTGTGCCCTAAAGTCAAAGGGTCAAATTACAGGGACAGAGGCTACTGATAAAAGGCAGAATCACTCTTGTAGGACAAAGATATCTACTGATGATAAGTTTTCTGGGGAAGAACGACATGATGAAGAATTCTAGAAAAATTCAAAAGCAGTGTAGCTGGTGGGAAATAAGGAGGTCTTTTTAAAGTATCAAATCCATTGATAGGGACTTGATTCTTTGAGATTAAACAAAAAATAATGAATTAAGAATTTGTATCTCTAATCTTCAGCACTACCATTGATTCTCTATTCATACTTAAGCAAATCACATAACCTGTATAGCTCACGTTATTCCTCTATAAAATAAAGATAAGATTCTACGTTATAAGATTCTTATGAAGTTTGTCTTAAAATAGTAACTTAAGCTATCACAAAGTACTTGCATTAGTGATGTTTCCTAAATAGCAAGACACTGGAAAAATGTGATGTGAAACTTTCTCACTTCAAAATTATAAGTTCGATTTTGAGCTTGCATATTTTAAGTTTGACTCCAGATGGTTTAAAGAACTGCCCCATTTGCACACTTTAAAATGGCCCTGTTTTGCACTATGGAAAGTAAGATAAATTTATCAATAAATGATTCAGTCATTAAAATCATCATCATGTTCATAAGTAAGTAATTTTCACTTGGGAATTTGACAATAAGATTCATTAATATTGACACTGTTCTAGGGTGAAATTAACATTTACTTCTGAGTTTATGGCCTGAACAATTCGTGTTTCTGAAAGATTCCTGACTCTATGACATATATTTTTAAGGTTTGAAAGAAGGTATGGCCTTTCTCATAGTTGCTTTGTTTAACAGAATCTGGCAGTACCAGCTTCTCTGAGGGCTTCAAGATGAGGTCAACACAAAACCAATGAAATATAGCCTACATATATGTAACATTTGAATGCGGGAAACATAATGGTAACATAAAGTGGAACTTAAATGAAGTGCATTTCCTATTTCAAACAAATGTCTTTTCTGAAATCTCTGATGTAAAGAAGTCAAAATTAAGGGATATGTGGTTTTGAAAACTGAATTGTTTTTGAAGATACAAATTCAGTAAAGAATTCTTTCTGAAGCTATGAACAGGAATATAGCATGTTTAGCCAAAGTTACAAAACCTACTAATAGAAATGTCTCTTGTTTAGTCATGTCTAACTCTGTGTGAGCCGATGGATCCTCTTTTGCAACTGGTTGGAATGTAATAGGTTGTGGGTAAGGGGCTGTTGAGATAGTACATGAGGGGTTAGAGATTAAACGTCTTGTCCATATGGATCTTGGCATCCTAGACCAAGACCGTGGAGGAAACTGATATTGCATTATCTCTTGCAAATAATCCCCATTTTGTAGTGCTTTGGAAGGTAATGAGCATCAAAGAAAAGATCTTGTTCTCTGTCTTGTTGTTCATATGAATCAATCAACATTTATCAAGTGCCTACTGTAGACTAGGCTCTGTGACCTAGGAGTCAATATATTTTCTTATAATTAAAGAAAACAGGTTTTTTCTGAAAATTATATCTTGGCTTCTTTTAAATCCATATTTGCCTGCTTTTAAATTAATTTTAAAACTGTTTTGATTTTCCTCCTATTCCTATCTTATTATAAGGACATCTATCTCTCCTAACCAAACAAGTTGACACATTGATCATGTCTGACAACATATAGCATGAAACATGGGACACTGAACATGAAGAAATAATGAAGAGTAGGGGCAGCTAGGTCATGCAGTGAGTAGAGCACCAGCCTTGGAGTCAGGAAAACCTGAGTTCAAATCTAGCCTCAGATATTTGGCACACTTACCAACTATGTGACCTTGGGTAAGTCACTTAATCCCAATTGCCCTGCCTTCCCCCCTCCAAAAAAAATAATGAAGAGCAAAATGAGCAAAACCAAGAGAATGTTGTATACAGTAACAACTACATGATTTTAAGAATGACTTTGGGGAAATAAGTCATTTTGACTTTTATAAATACTCAAATTAGCTAGAAAGCACATATGAACAAAGATGCTATCTGCATCCAGAGAAAGAATGGATAAATAGAAGTATGTATAGAATAATTTTACATATACATATATATATTGATTTAGAGCATTTTTCACATTACTGTAGTCAGTTCTCTATGTATTTGATAAATGAGGCCTTTATCAGAGATAATTGTTGTAAATTTTTTCCCAGTTTTCTGCTTTTCTTATAATTTTTATGGCACTAGTTTTGTTTGTTCAAAAAATTTTAATTTTGTATAATCAAAATGATCTATTTTAGATTTTGTAATGCTCTCTATCTCTTCTTTGGTCATGTGATATGTTGTTGTAATTTCTTTACCAATATTTTATTTAAAATTTTTCCTTCAATATTCATTAGGGAAATTGGTCTATAATTTTCTTTCTCTGTTTTGGCTTTTCCTGGTTTAGGTAACAGCACCATATTTGTGTCATAAAAAGTATTTGGTAGGACTCCCTCTTTGTCTATTTTACCAAATAGTTTATATGGCATTGGGATTAATTATTCTTTAAATGTTTAGTAGAGCCCACTTGTGAATCCATCTGGCCCTGGGAATTTCTTCTTAGGAAGTTCATTGATTGCTTGCTCAATTTCTTTTTCTAAGATTAGATTATTTATTTTATTTCTTCTACTGCTAATCTGGGTAATTTATATTTTTGTAAATAATCATCTATTTCACTTAAACTGTCAAATTTGTTGGCATACAATTGGGCAAAATAGCTGCTAACAATTGTCTTAGTTTCCTCTTCGTTGGTGGTGAATCTACATTTTTCATTTTTGATACTAAAAATGTTGTTTTCTTCTTTCCTTTTTTCAAATCAAATTAACCAATGGTTTATCTATTTTATTGGTTCTTTCATAAAACCAGCTGCTAGTTTTATTTATTAGTTCAGTGGATATATTAGTTTCAATTTTATTAATCTCTCCTTTGCTTTTCAGGATTTCCAATTTAGTGTATAGTTGGGGATTTTTAATTTGTTCTTTTTCTAGCTTTTTTAGTTGCATGCCCAGTTCATTGATCTTCTGTTTCTCTATTTTATCAATGCAAGCAATTATAGATCTAAATTTTCCCCTATGTACTGCTTTGGCTGCATCCCATAAATTGTGATATTTTGTCTCATTGTTGTCATTGTCTTTAATTATTATCAATCATTTCCAGGATTTGTTTTTTGACCCATTTATTTTTTAGGATTAGATTATTTCATTTCCAATTAATTCTTAATCTCTCTTTCCATTGTCCATTATTGAATGTAATTTTTATTACATTGTGACTTTAAAAGGATCTATTTACTATTTCTGCTTTTCTGCATTTGGTTGTAAGGTTTACAACAATTTTTTGTGTAGGTGCCATATACTGCTGAGAAAATATATTCCTTTCTATTCCCATTCAGTTTTCTTCAGAGATCGATCATATCTAACCTTTCTAGAATTTTATTTACCTCCTTAACTTCTTTCTTGTTTATTTTTTGGTTAGACTTATCTGGTTCTGAGAGAGGAAAGTTGAGATTCCCCACTAGTATAGTTTCATTATCTATTTCCTCCTAAAACTTATTCAACTTCTTAAAAAATTTAGATGCTTTAACATTTGATACATACATGTTTAGTATTGATATGACTTGTCTATGATACCTTTCAGCAAGATAGAGTTTTCTTCCATATCTCTCTTAATTAGATTTTTTTTTCTGCTTATGTTTTGTCTGAGATCATGATTGCTGCCCCTGTTTTCTTTGCTTCAGCAGAAGCATAATAAATTGTGCTCCAGTCCCTTGCCCTTACCCTGTGTGTATCTCTCTGCTTCAGATGTGTTTCTTGTAAACAACATATCATAGGATTCTGGTTTTTAATCCATTCTGCTATCTACTTCTGTTTTATGGGTGAGTTCATCCCATTCAATTTTATAGTTATGATGACTAACTCTGTATTTCCTTCCATGCTATTTTCCCCTTGTTTATCCCCCTCTCACTCTTACCTCTCCACCTTTTCCCTCCTCACAAGTGTTTTATTTCCAATCATCATCTTCTCAATCTACCTTCCCTTTTATCAGTCCCTCCATACCCTTTTATTATCCCAGTCCCTTTTTACTTCCTTGTAGGATAGGATAGATTTCTATATCCAACTTAGTATGTATATTGTTTCCTCTATGAGCCAATTTTGATAAAAGAAAGGTTTAAGCTTTGCCTGCCACCCCCCTGTATTTCCCCCTCCATTATAATAGCCCTTTTATGCCTCATTTTTATGGTGTAATTTACCCAATTCAATCTCCCCCCTCCTTCTTCCAGTGCAATTTTCTTTCTCACCACTTTGTTGGTTTTTTTTGGGGGGGTGGGGTAGCATCCTATCAAAGTCATCTTAAATCTGTACCCTCTGTGTATATATACTCCCAACTGCTCTTATAATAATAAAGTTCTTAAGTCCTGCAAATATTATCTTGCCATATAGAAATATAGACTGTTTAACCTTATTGAATTTCTAATGTTTTCTCTTTATTGTTCTTTTTTTTTTAACCTTTTTATGTTTCCCTTAAGTCTTGTATTTGGAGGTCAAAATTTTTATTCAGCTCTGACCTTTTCATTAGAAATGCTTAAAAGTCCTCTATTTCATTTAATATCCATTTTTCCCTATGAAAAATTATATTCAGTTTTTCTGGGTAGGTGATTCTTGGTTGTAATCCTAATTCCTTTGCCTTCTGGCATATCATATTCCAAGCCCTCTAGTTCTTTACTGTGGAAGCTGCCAAATACTGTGTAATCCTGATTCTAGCTCCATAATATTCTTTTTTGGTTAGACTTATCTGGTTCTGAGAGAGGAAAGTTGAGATTCCCCGCTAGTATAGTTTCATTATCTATTTCCTCCTAAAACTCATTCAACTTTTGGCTTCTTTTTAGCTGCTTGCAATATTTTATCTTTGATCCATGAGCTCTGGAATTGGGACATTATGTTCCTAGGAGTTTGCATTTTGGGACTTCTTTCAGGCAGTGATCAGTGGATTATTTCAATTTCTGTTTTGCCCTCTGGTTCTAATATATCTGGGCAGTTGTCTTTGATAATTTCTTCAAAGATGTTGTCCAGGCTTTTTCTTCTATTATGACTTTCAGGTAGTTCGATAATTCTCATATTATCTCATCAGCTTCTCTAGGGCACTTGTTTTTTCAATGAGAACTTTCATATTTTCTTCTTTTTTATTTTGTTTTATTGTATCCTAATGTCTCATAGTGACATTAGCTTTCACATGCTCAATTCTAATTTTTAAGGAATATTTTCTTCAGTGAGCTTTTGTACTTTCTTTTCCATTAGGCCAATTCTATTTTCAAGGGAGTTATTTTCCTCATTAAATTTTTGTATATCTTTTCCCATGCTACTAACTCTTTTTCATGATTCTCTTGAACTACTCTCATTTCTTTTCTCAATTTTTCTTCTATTTTTCTAATTCACTTTTTAAAATTTTTTTTTAAAGCTCTCCCAGGAATTCTTTTTTTGGGCCTGAGACCAAATTATATTTTTCTCTGAGGCTTTACATGTAGCCATTTAGACACTGTTATCCTTTTCTAACTTTATACTCTCATCTTCCCTGTCACCATTGTAACTTTCTATAGTCAAGTTCTTTTTGTTTTTGTTTGCTCATTTTTTTCTGCCTTTTCTGTGAGCTAGTGTTTTTACATAAGAGCTGGGTTCTGGTCCTGCACTGTGGCAAGTTTTTGTTTTGTTTTGTTTTGTGCTGGGGCTCAAGGTCTTACTGCTGACTTCCACTGAGATTCAGGGCTTGGCTATTTGCTTTCACTGGAGTGTAGGCCCCCCTTTCTGGTTTATACTGGAGAGAGGCTCCTTATTGGCCTCCCCTGCTGTGGGGTTTAGTTGCTGGTCTGCCCTAGAGATGCGGACCTACTTCTGTGTTGCTGTAAAAACAGGGTCTCTCTTCTGGCTGGCCTCAGGGACAGAGTCTCTTTATTGGCCAACCCCAGGGTGGGGCTTCACTACTGTTCAGCAACAGAGTCAAGGCCCAAGTGGTGGCTTGTGCTAGGGGTGGTGTTTTGCTATGCTGCACAGATTGTTTACTTACCTAGAGGGCTGGTTTGCAGGAGGGTGGGGCCTTGATGGTTGACCCAGGCTCAGAGCCTTGCTGCAGGCACCCTGCTATAAGACTGGTGGCTGCTGCTCTTGGACCTGGATCCCCTCCCACCCCAGTAAGACAGACTTTTCTGCCATGCAGGTAAGCTTCTTCCCTGCTCCTAGATCAATTCTGAGGCAGTTTTCTGGTTGTTTGGAAGGGAATTTGGGAGGGCTTCAGAGGTTTCCGTCCTCACTTTGCCATCTTGGCACTGGAAGTCCCAGTGGAGAGTTCTGACAAAAGGTAACTCACTGGAGACAAAAATGGCATATCACTCCAATATCTTTGCCAAGAAAACACCATGGAGATCATTAAAATGATAGAAGAGGTGACACCAGAAGATGAGCCTCTCAGGTCACAAGGTATGCAATATGCTACTGGGGAAGAGTGGAGGACAACTACAAGTACCTTCAGTATTAATGAAGTGGCTAGGCCAAAGCCCAAAAGAAACTCAGTTGCAGATGATGAAAAGAAAGTCCTATGCTGTAAAGACCAATATTGCATTGGAACCTGGATCTATGAACCAAGGTAAGTGGATGTGGTCCAACAGGAGATAGAAAGATTAAAGATCAATATCTTGGGTCTCAGTGAACATAAATGAATGGAAATGGATGAATTTAATTCCACTAATCATTATCTTACTACTATGAGCAAGAATTCCTTCATCATTAAAGGAATATATCTTAAGCACCAAAAATTGATGTAAAGAAAATGTAATGAAGGATTCAAAAAATATCATCTACCATGTCAAATTGCCTCCATATTAAAAACTCATGTGCTTTCTATCAAAAAGGAATTTAAATGTTTCATTATTAAATAATTTTGAAACCATGATCCTTGAATACTTATGAATAAATTACTGAGAAAAAAGTAAAGAAAAACATCACCAAATTAATTTGGACCTGAGTTAGCACAGGCTTCTAAGGTTGCCATTAAAAATTAATTTTAGTCATAGTTATCTGTTTTCTCCATTTCATGATGCCGATGGCCTAATCATCACAAATGTTATTTCATTCTCTACACATTAAAAGAGGAGTAACACCTCAAGATATACCAAGGGAAGGTACCAAAGCTATAGTTCACACTCAGATTATCAGAGGCTAGGAATGTTTCTCTGCTGGGGGCTGCTGGAAGGCCAGCTGGGCCTAGGTGCTCCTTTAGTACTCTCACACTCCATCTATTGAAATGAAATAAATTACAAGTAAGTCACCAAACTGTTTAGTAGCTTAGTAGCTGTTTCTTTTATAGCTCTAAGACTTCTTTGAATTTGTACTACCAAAGCAGGTGTTCCAGCATTAAAAAGCAAAATTCAGAGCTGCATATTTCCATCTTTGCTACAGGATCTTTGCATTTTGTGGGTTTTAAATTTTCCCATTTCTCCCTGCCCAGTCTTGTTTTTTAGATGGAACAGAATGAATTGCACAAGATAAGTGTTATTTCTATTTCTCCTATGTCATATGTCATATGTGTCATAGGGATGCATGTTAGACCTGTTTATTGGGGCCCTTTATCAGAGGTTGCTGATAGCTCAGTAGGTAGAGAGTACTGGTCCTGGAATCAGAAGAACTTACTAGTTTTACTAGTTACAACTTACCAATTGTACGAACCTGGGTGAGTCATTTAACCTCTGTCTGCCTCAGCTTCCCCAATTACAAAATAGGGATGATAAAAATAGAACCTACCTTGCAAGGTTGTTGTAAGGATCAATGAGATAATACTTATCAGAAGTGCTTAGCATGGTGCCTTGCACATAATAGGCACTGTATAAATGCTTATTTCCCTTCTTCCCTTTGAAGAAGCCTTTTGTACCATCCACATCATTGCTTGTCAAATGCAGAAACTGCATGTACTTTTGTGTTGTAATTTAACATGATCTAATGTAAAGAAATGCAGTTCAGGCCAATTTTCTTTTCTGATCATTCTCACCCTGTTCTGACAACTTACATCACACAGGAGACTTGATTCTTTAAATAAACCAGAGTTTTCTCAAGCACAGAGTGAAGGAGGAAAAAAAAATGCAAACCTGTCAGAAAACTGGGGGTGGAGGGTAGTACTAAGTGGCTAAAGAAATCTCCCTGATATTTTTAGATGATCTCAGAAATAAACATTGTACAATAAAAAGAGGCCCCCCTAAATCTTAGACTGTCAAAATGGGGAGCTCTAGGATTAGACAAAAATCAAAGATCAAATATGCTCCTGGAATTTGGATCAGCATGAGGTCAAAACTCATTTCTGGTGTGAGTTTAGACAAAAAGATTCAGGTGGGTTAGCAAAAAAGACTTGATTATATGCATTTCACCCTATTATAATGGGCCTGTAGCTAAGTATAGCAGTATAGGCCGAATTAGAAAGTAAATGCTAACCACCCCTAAGGATCTACCTCTACTTTCTTCAGATGAAAGCATAAGCAGCCATTGAGCATAAATAATGTATAACTCTCTATTTTGTAGGAGATAGTGTGATGGCCAGAAAACCATCAATCATTGGCTCTCTTTATTGAGAAGAGAAACCTTTGAATTAAAAAAAAAATATGAAATAACATGAACTGTTCCTTCAATCATTGGATCATGGGTTGAGAGCAGAAAATTACTTGTATATGAGGAAAAAAGTTCAGAGGAATAAAGTGATTTTTCCAAAGTCACCTAGTTAGAGTGGCAGAGTCAAATTGGACTTGTACTCCTTTGACTCCAAATCTAACACTCATTCCAGAACACCAAGATGCCTTTTATCAGAACATTCCAAAATATTTAGATTTTTGGTATTATATAGATCAGAGGTGTCAAACACACAGTTCATGGGCTTCACCTGGCTCACATTCCTGAATGTAATCAGATTAAAATCTAATTGGGACACAATTAGCAAAATTAACAAAAATGCAATAAAACGTAGACAACATTACATTTTAAAACTAATTCGTATGTGGCCTTCAGGAATCCTTATGCATGGCTTAGTGGCCCCTGTTTCTATCTGAGTTTGATACGACTGATATAGACAGAAAATGAAACAGAGGTGACTCTAGTTCCATGCAGTTTAAGGGACTGGGTGACAAACATATAATATGAAATATCATCTTATCTAAATTCATTATTTCATTGATGAAAAAGAAGAGACCCTTAGAGGTTAAGTTGCTTGCTAAGATCATTTAGGTTGTTAATGGCAGAGGTCAGTCAGTCAGTCACTAAACCGTGTCTGCCATGTGCTCAGGCTCTGTGCTAAGGACCAGGGATACAAAAAAAAAAGGCAAAAGACACTCCTTACCCTTGAAAAGCTCAGTCTAAAGAGGAAGACAACACGCAAAAAACTATATACAAATGAGCTATGTACAGGATAAATTGCAAATAATCAACAAAGGAAAGCACTAGCTTTAAGATGAATTGGACAAGGCTTCCCATAGAAGGTGGGATTTTAGCTGGCACTTGAAGGGGCATTAGAACCAAGGGATCCTGACTTCCAGTCCAATGTCCTTTACTGTTGCATTTTCTCTGCTTCTCTTAAAGATCTTTCAACATTGTGATGCTTGCCTATTCAGGTTCAAAAAGTGAACTGCACATATACAGGCTGGTAGAGATGTGACTGGACAACAGTTCCTATGAAAAAGGTTGAGGTTAAAGACTGAGGAAAAAGGTTGAAAAAGGTTGATGGATGGCCTATAACGCACAAATGGGTAGGGTTAGACTTGGAGTCGGGATGCCCTGAGTTTGAATCCTGCCTCTAATATTTATCAGCTGTTTGACCCTAGGCAAGTCACTTTACTTCTGTCAGTCTCAGTTTCCTCATCTTTAAAATGAGTATAATAATAAAACCTACTTCACAGAGTTGTTGTGAGGATCAGATGAGATAACATTCAGAAAACACTTCTTTGCAAACTTTAAAGTTCTATCTATATGCCAGTTATGATGATGATGATGATGTTGGTGATGGCATGATGTTCCCCCAAAGTCATGTGATCTTACTCTAAGTTGTATTAAGAATACAGAACACTGATTAGAGTCCAAAAAAGAAAGTACAGTCTCACTCTACTCTGCCCTGTTCAGACTGCATCAAGAGTATGACCATGTTCAGTTTAAGGTACCATTGTTTAGGAAGGACATTGACAGCTGGAGGATACCCAGAGGAAGACGGCAAGGATGGAAGCTATGTAATAAGAGCTTTAGTTGAAGGAACCTAAGATTTTTCTCCAAAAGCAGAAATGGCTGGAAAGAAGGTATACGATAATAGTCATTTAAGTATTTGAAGCACTGTTTCTCTGTAACCACGGGCCAAGTCAACATAGGGACCTGAACTGAACTTAGTGCAGGGCTTCTTAATGTGAGATCATAGGTTTTTAGAGGGTCTAAGATTTTGGTTAGGAAAAAAATACATAGTTCAATAGAACTGGTTTTTTTCATAACCCTATGTTTTTTATTTTATGCACTTGAAAGCAGTATTCTGAGAAAGGGCCCATAGGTTTCACTAGGCTGCCAAAGGGGTCCATACCATAAAAAAAAAACAGGTAGTTAGCCTCATGCCTCAAGTGATGCCCATCCATGGGTTTCATGTCTAAGTTTAGCTAAATATCAGAAATTTGCTGTACTGTTTCTGCTAACTTATGATCTATGTCAAAATTCTACCTTCAAAAAACTCTAATTGTGAATTTTAAAGCAAGAAACTATCCTCCTACTAAATGAAGCTTACTTCCAGAATTAACCTATAGAGAGGTTAGACATGGAGTCTTGTACACACACACGTGTGTATATATGTGCATATGTGTGTATGTGTGTATTCATGTATACAGACATATATGTATATTACTGTTCTAGCACTTTTGTATGCATACATACATATTTTTACGTGTATGTATGTACATATATGTATATGCACACACACTGCTCTTCTACTGCAATAGAGATTCTCAAGGCTGGAGTATGTGACTTCGAGTTCTGTTATCAAGAGAAAATTACATTTTTTCATTTCCTATCATGAGAATGGACAGCTACATGGTGCAGTAGATAGTGTGCTGGGCCTGCAGGTAAGAAGAATCATCTTCCTGAGTTCAAATCTGGCCTCAGACACTTACTAGCTATGTGGCTCTGAGCAAGTCACTTAACCCTGTTTGCCTCAGTTCCTCATCTGTAAAATGAACTGGAGAAGGAAATGGAAAATTACTCCAGTATCTTTGCCAAGAAATCCCCAAATGGGGTCACAAAAAGTCAGGCATTACTGAACAACAAATTATGAGAATGATATTATTTTAAGAGCCTCTTTATGAACTTCAAACGTGATGGAGAAGAAAGGACACGGGAAAAGTTATCTACAGGTAAGTCATTTCCATGTAGTCTTGGCAAATCACAGTCACAGCTGCCTGACTGTCTTCTTTATGTTGCCTTGTGTTATAGATACAGCTCTTCCATTAAAAAATATCAGTCAGTATGCTAGAGACAAGGGTTATTTGTTTTGAAATTTGCATCTGCATTACCCAGTCTTCCTTTTAGAGGGGAATTCAGTTTTAATGATGTAAATAAGTGAAGAGTTTCTATGGAAAGAGTGTCCACTAAATCTCCCCTTAATCAATTCACATTGGCCTACAACAAAAGCAATCCTATTGCTTGCCGCACTACCAAATCCTGAACGAGAGCATGCACAAGATAATGAGGGTTACGGAGAATTCTTTTGATAGATCAAATAAAAAGTCATCATCTCAATATCTGGTGTCCATAAGTGCAAGACGCTTTATTAGGCACTGTACATGATCAATTACATTGGAATAGTTCGGACTGTGTAGCTATGTAGGGGCTTTTTATCTAAAACTAACAGTATTGATTCAGGTTATTGAATTCCTCAAGGTCAAAAGGCACTGAAAGAGACACAAAATAAATGATCATAATTTCTATCCTTAGGATTCTTACAGTTTGGTAGAATAAATGAATTGACAGTGATCATATCAAATAAATTATTTTTCTTAACCTGGAATCTGTAAACTTGTAAAAATATGTTTTCATACTTACATTTCAATATGATTTCCTTTATAATTCTGTGTATTTTTTGCACTTGAAAACATTGTTTAAGAAGGGATCCATAGTCTTCATCAGATTGCTGAAAGGATCTCCAGCACAACAAAATGTCCAAGAACCTTTGATATAGATAGTGTTTGTATTCCAGGTAGAAAAAGAGTTCTTTTTTTCCTCTTTAGTGTCATGTGGGTAGTAAGAGATTTATGTTCAAGTAATAAAGTGTCAGGAAAGAAAGAAATTTCTATTTCTATATTTTTAGTGTCAAATTTCCAGTATTTTGTTATTTCAGATTAAAATTTTTCTAGAAATGGAATTCATAGGTTGCATTCACCATTGATAGCCAAAGTGACTGCTGAGACAATATTTACTTCATTCTACAGCAATAGAATTATTTCCTATCACATTTTGACTTTATTTCTTACCCATTTCAGCAATTTGATCAATTCCAAGGCACTAGTTGGTTATTATGGCCCTGACCTGACACTAAAGACACTGAAGGACAAGGTGTATTATGGAATTTATTTATATAAAAGCCAAAGTCTACTATAACAAACCAAAAAAACCACCTCTAAAGTTGCTAAGGGAAAGTGTCAATATGTTAGTGTATATTAATTGAATTCTAAAATTTTAGAGTTTGACCAGTTCTTAGAGATCATCTAGTCCCTCTGATGAAGGAATTCCTTTTATAATATGCCTGATAGGGGATCATGGAGCCTTAGCTTCAACACTTTCAGTGACAGGCAATTCAAAACATCCCAAGGCAGCCCATTTCACTTTTGGACAGCTGTGACTGATAGCAGGTTCCTTATGTTGTTGAACTAAAATCTGCCTCCCTGTATCCTTCCCCCACGTGGGGTCCTAGTTCTGTTCTCAGAATCCACACAGGAAAAGGGAAGTTCTTTTTCAGTGTGACAGTATTTCATAGATCTAAGGAAGCTTTCATTCCTCATAT
This sequence comes from Phalanger gymnotis, assembly GCA_028646595.1. Classification (NCBI taxonomy): domain Eukaryota; kingdom Metazoa; phylum Chordata; class Mammalia; order Diprotodontia; family Phalangeridae; genus Phalanger; species Phalanger gymnotis. The sequence goes on along the minus strand of CM053622.1, from coordinate 740,426,985 downwards.
TCCAGGCTCAAAATGATGGAATCTCAGGGTTAGAACTGTCCATCTAGGCCAACCCACACCTGACCAAGAATACTTATTACTGACAAATGGTCATCTAGCTTCTTTTGGAAAACATTCATTGCAGAAAACCCACAGTGTATTGAGGCAATCCTTTCCATTTTAAAAAGTCTCATTGTTCAGCATATTTTCTTAGCTAAAAACTAAATTTTTTTATTTGCAACTTCCATCAGTTATCCTTGCTTTGACATATAGGATCAAACAAAACATGCCTTCCATATGACAGCATTTATAATATTTGTAGGGGTGTGTGTGTGTGTGTGTGTGTGTGTGCACCTACTGCATGCCAGGCACTGTGCTAGGCACTTTACAAATATTGGAGATAATTATCATGCCATGGATCTTCATATTTCTTCTTTTCTAGCCTAAACATCTCCAGTTTCTTCAACTAATTATTCTATGGCATGGTCATGAGGACTTTCATCATACAATGTAGCCTTCTTTAGACTAACCCCAGCTTGTCAAGATCCTTCCTAATGTAACCCAAGGTTCGAAGTTGGTACATTTGCATGAGACTTTTTTCATTGGTGAATAGAATGCTTGCGGGAGAGCAGAAGTTGGTGGAAGAATTTAGTAGAGAAAAATATTCTTTCTTCTTTCTTTCTGGAGAGGACAAGCATAGTTCCAACCACTTTGGGAAGAAATCTGAAAATAAAGAGAACAGAATTTGGGAGCCAGGCATGCAGAAGAAAGCTAGACCCTCTATCTTCTTTGCCTCTCTAGGGACTTTGGGGAATTTCCCCTTGGTGAGGTCAGAGACTCCATTGGTTAAATTAAGATATCTGGCCCCCAGTGAGAGAACTCATTCACTCTGGGTTTTCCCTGGCATATTTTAATCTATATAACTTTTAAATTTCTGTCTTCTATTTGTTTGGATAAATTAATTTATTTGCTATTCACTATTTATGATGATCTTTTGTGTACCCAGCATTTGGTGGGAAGGAATCAAGGTTTTAGATATAAGCTGCACTTCTTCTTTAAGGAACAGCAACCATAGAAGCAGGTTAAAATTAAATATCATTTCTCCTAGACTAATGCTATTTAAAGAGAAGATAAAATTCCAATCTGTTAATTCCTCTGTGGGGCAGCTAGTGGGTGCAATGGATAGAGTGTTGAGCCTGGAGTAAGGAAGACTCATCTTCCTGAGTTCAAATCAGGCCTCAGATACCTACTAGCTGTGTGACCCTGGGCAAGTCGTTCAACCCTGTTTGCCTCATTTCTTCACCTGTAAAATGAGTTGGAGAAGGAAATGTTAAACCACTCCGGTGTCTTTGCCAAGAAAACCCCAAATGGGATCACAAATAGTTAGACATGACTGAAAAGACCAAACAACAACAACCCGTTTGTGTGATTAGCTGTGTATCCAGCCCATGGCCCCCTTTCCTACTCCCCTACAGTTAGTAATCCAAGTATCGCTTAGAGAGGGATGAACATGTTTTTCAGTGAGTGAGTTGCACTTTGACAACCCATGTGGATAACCTCATGACCTACATGGACAACACATATCCTACACTAACATGTGCTGTTTAGAATTAAACACTCTATATTTGAGATAATATGACCAGGGCAAGGTATGATAAGACTATGCCTCTCAGTGAAGCTGAAGATTGTATCGCTTTTTCCATAGTACACTTGGCAAGTTTATCTTTGAACAAATACATTACTTTGAACTCATCATCATTAAAATTCACTTTATTAGAACCAAACACTCATTCTGTTATGTCAAGATCTTTTGGAGAAGTCTTCTCCTTCACAGGCTAAGAATCTTCTTTTCCTCACACTGATCTGTTTGTGGATGACATGTTCCACTTGGCCCATGCCACATCTGTGCTTAAGTACAAGGGTGACTATGTATGTATAGGATGGGGGAACATTGTCAGCAAGCCATGGTCTCAGTTGAGATCTAAACTGGGGGGAATTTGTCATTGTATCATACACATCATCAACAATACAAATAGTTGGGATTAGTTAGAACTCGTGCAGATCTAAAGGCAAAGAAGCAAACAACCAGTGGGGACAGGGTATCAGTCAGCTTGGTTTGAGTTCAAAGTGGGTACCTTGTAAACAAGAGAAGTCAAAACAAGAGTAGGAGAGAAAATGGAGACCCTCCGAGGAACACTATTGGCCACAGGAATGATATTTTTTTTATCCCACATGCCTACTTTTGGCATCATCATTTGTGTCAAATGGGTCTGCTAGCCGTGTCCCTCAGTTCTGCTTGTTACAGCACAGTTTCGGGCTTATATGATAACATGGAGTTCAGTCCCCTCACTGTCTTGAATGTCTTCCTTCAGACAACTAAACTAGGTTGAGGGTAACTGATGGGCCTCAAACCTGTGGATGGTTTTGGGGGTTGTCTACACCAAGCATGTGAAGACTTCCCTGGAAGAATAGGCAGATGTGAACAATCTGTTCCAATGGACCACGAAGGCAACGGAAGCAGACACTGTGGAATCTCACTTAGACATCAAAGACTCCAAGCTCATCCATTGCATCCTGAACTATCACCAGTCATCTTGACTTTTGTCTTGCCACTGGACTTCAAGGACTCTGGAAGACAGAGTGAAGCCAATGACTTCATGCAACTCTGCCTCACTTAAATCCAATTTATGCACGAGTCAACAGACATCATCCGTACACTTTATCATTTTTACCTACCTTGAAGTCCCGTGGCAATGAGCAAGTATAACAGTAATGGAACGGGAAGATCTTTCCCAATCATTAATAGGCCTATGTGACTTGCTTCGATCCTGGGTCACATGGAAGCCTGAGTCACATGACCCTGAGTGAGTCACATGAGCCTGTGGTGGGAGGAGCTTGCTGAATGGGTGGAGCAGGAAGGGGTGGAGCAGGAAATGAGGTGGTGAGACAGGGCAGACAAAGCTGCGAGAGAGAGGACAGAGCGGCTAGCATGAGTGGGTGAGAGAGGGGGCATTTTACCAAAAGGAGCTTGTTTGTTGGGAGGCCTGATGGAGGGAAGGCTTGGGGATGGTGGTGCTCCCTGCAATGGTAATATGTAGACACTTCTTTGTTACTATGATGGATTTGTCTTTCTGGTGTTTGAATGAGTGTCTTGGTTTTTGCAATTCAAACCTGGGAATATGCCAGCATATTGGTAGCAGCTGCTATGAGTATCACATTGGTGATATGGCAAGTGATGAAGCAGCAGATATAGATACAATGGGAACTGTAGTCACACCTGTACAGAAGCAGCCCAGACCATAGAGCCATTTTCTCACTGGACTGAAGCGGCAGTGGGATTCATCAGCCTTCTGGGTGTCTGAGCAGCCTTTTTGAAGGACTGCACTGCTCACCTCCTGGTGTAAGGAAGGAGTTGGATAAGATTACCTAAAAATTGCCTGCTTCATGTAACCCATCCCTGACCTGCTTACTTCATCAGGCATGGAACCTCTTCTCTAGTTGAAACACAAAAAAGTACAAAAACTTTTGTGAAGATGATGTCACTTATCATTGGTACATGGAGTGTGTGCATGCTTATGCACAACATAAAATCCAGTAGACTTAAAAGGTGAACATCTTCTGTTACAGGAGAACTCAGCAGGTATGGCATCCAAATAGCAATCTTGAGTGAAACAGGCTGGCAAATTAAAGCCCAGCTTACTGAAATCAGAGCTGGATACACATTCTTCTGGAATGGTTGCCATAATGAGGAGTGCTATGAAGATGACATAAGTTTTGCAATCCAAATTAATCTAGTCAACAAGTTTATATGACTCTGAAAAGGAGTGAATGACAGTCTGACAATAATGCAATTGCCAGTTGTAGGAAAGCGTCATAACATTGTCATCAGTGCCTATGCTTCTAACATAACAAGCCCTCATGAAGTCAAAGAAAAATTTTATGAAGACCTGGAGACCTTGATCAGCAATGTGCCAAAACAAGACAAGCTTGTAATTCTGAGTGACTTTAATGCCAGAGTAGGGATAGACTATCAAATATGGCAGGAATAGAGACAGAAACAGTAACAGCAATGGTCACTTACTACTGAAGACTTGTGTGTCTCGTGACCTTCTCATCACCAACATTGTCTTCTGTTTATCTAAATGCAATAAAATTTCATGGATGCATCCTCACAACAAACATTGGCATTTAATAGACTATGTCATTGTAAGGAGAAGAGACAAACAGGATGTGAGTGATGAAGGTGACATGTGGCTCAGAATACTGGACTGATCATAGACTTATCCTCTCTTAGCTAGACATTCACATTCAACAAAAGTGGCCACCCCATGGCAAGATGGCTACTAGAAGACTTACCGTTAACAGATTAGAGTGCTTCTCTGCTCAAATAGTTTCTTGCTGACTTGGAGGGAAAGTTGAGCTAGTGCACAGTTAGCAACGGTGGAACAGAAAAGGAGTGGGCAGCTTTCAGAGATTTGATGTACAGCACTGCATTTACTCATCTGGATCAGAACACTCACAAACATCAGGATTGGTCTGATGAACATGATAGGAAAATTCCTAAATTACTTAATGAAAAATTAGACTTCCACAAGGTTTACCAGCAGGATAGTTTGTCTGTCTCTAAGAAGGCAGCCTGTAATTCTATCAAAAAGTAAAGTATGAGTGAAGTTTAGAGAAATGCGGGATTCTTGGCTCAGTAAGAAGGCAGATGAAATTCAGTTTTATACTGATACTAACAAACTGGAGCACTTTCATCATGCCCTGAAAGCTATATATGAACATATGGTTCATCTCAACTACTCATTGCTAATGGAGCCACATTAATTAGTGACAAGGACATGATCCTGGAGAGATAGGCTGAACAATAATGTTGTCAACATTTGGTAATCAATGCTGAAGGCATTGATCATATGCCTCAGTTTGAACTCAGTCCCACTCTATCTGAACTTCCAATTGAAGAAGAGGCTTTGAGTGCCATTAACTTCCTTTCATGTGGCAAAGTGACTGGTGCTGATTCTATTCCAGCTGATATTTACAAGACAGGGAGTCCACTGCTCACACAAAAGCAGACTGAAATCTTCTGGGTTCTATAACAGAGGAGGTTATCCCCCTTGAGTTCAAGGATAACTCCATCATCAATCTCCATAAAGAAAAAAAATAGGTTGTCTTGTGACAATCACAAAGAGGTCTTTTTCTTAGTCACTGATGGTGTGATTCTTGCCAGAGTCCTTAATATGCTGATCCTTCACCTGGAAGATGGTAATTTACTCAAGAGCCAGTGTGGCTTCAGAAAAGGCTTAGAAATGGTTGTTGTGGGTGTTTGCTGCTTGACAACATCAGCAGAAATTCCAGGAGCAGAACAGAGGTCTGTACACAACATTCATCTATCTGACCAAAGCTTTTATGGTGTCAGTTGTGAAGGCTTGTGGAAGATCATGGCAAAACTGGTTGCCTGGAGAAGTTCATCAGTATTATATGCCAGTTTCATGATGGCATGACGTAATATTAATTAAGTTGGGACTTTTTTACTCTTTTAGAATGCTAAATTAATTAAGTGTCTTTGATTGAGTCTTATTAGGTGCTAAACCCCAGGTCCACACCCTTTTACTTCTAGGTTGCCTGCCCCAGGCTGGTTAGCAAACTAGCTAACTAGTTTGAGAGAGGTGGGAAGCCCCCGGGGCCCTAAGGGGAGTTGCTAAGACCAGAGCCAATAGTAGGCGCCTAAGTTCTGGTGGCTCCGATGACATTTGATGATGGCTAAAGACTGTATAAAAAGAGAGAACAGAATTGTTTGCTTGGGGCTCTAAGCCACAGGAGGAGTGGTGTGTGACTCTGGGCCAGCCATTATTAAGAGCTTCCCCTCAATTTCCAATTTTTTCTTCCCACAACAAAAAAGCTGCTATAAATATTTTTGTATATATTTTTCCTTTTTAATTTTTATGTCATTAGGATATAGACCTACCAGTGGTTATTGCTGGATGAAAGGGCATGTAACATCCTTTGTATAGTTATACAGTCTTTTGGGTATACTTCCAAATTACTCTCCAGAAAGGATGAATCAGTTTACAACTCCACTGACAATACATTAATACCTCAGTTTTTCCCTATCCACTCCTACATTTGTTATTTTCCTTTTCTGTTATATTAGCCAACCTGATAGGTGTAGGGTGGTACCCAGAGTTGTTTTAATTTTCATTTCTCTAATCGATAGTGATTTAGAACATTTTTTCACATGACTAGATAGTTTTGATTTCTTTATCTGACAACTGCCTATTCATTTCCTTTGACCATTTATCAATTGGGGAATAGCTTATTGTCATTAATTTGACTCATTTCTCTATATATTTGAGAAATGAAGCCTTTATCAAAGAAACTTACTGTAGTGTTTTTTCACAGTAACTGTTACTGTATATTTTCCCTCCATCCTACTTCTCCCTTGCTTATCCTACTCTCTTTCTCCTTTCACCCTGTCCGTCCTCAAAAGTATTTTGCTTCTGACTACCACCTCCCCCAAATTGCCTCCCTCTTTTTCCATTTGGTCAATTCTGCTTTTTAAGGAGTTCTGTTCTTTAGTGGATTTTTGTGCCTCTTTTACTGTTTGACATATTTTGTTTCTTAAAGTGTTATTTCTTTCAGTATTATTTTTTTGTGCTTTACCATGCTATTGACACTTTTTTCATGATTCTCTTGCATCAATCTCATTTCTTTTCTAATTTTTCCTCTACCTTTCTTATTTAGTTTTTAAAATCCTTTTTGAGCTCTTCTAGGAACTGTTTCTTGGGGACTGAGACCAACTCACATCATTCTTTGAGGCTTTGGATGTAGTAGTTTTGATTTTATTGTCTTCTGAGTTTCTTTTTTGATCTCCCCTATCACCATAGTAATTTTCTGTGGCCAGATTCTTTGCTGTTGTTGTTGTTGGCTTATTATTTTTTTTTTGTTTGTTTTTGCTTACTTCTTAACTTTTAATTCTAAGTTAAAGTGGACCTCTGCTCATGGGGTGGAGTTGATACTGCCCCAAGCACCAGACCTTTCTAGATGCTACTCTCAGAGATATTTCTAGGGGTCCATAAGTTTTCAGTTCTTCCAAGGTGGTATGATCTAAGGAGAGGTGTGGTTACTGATCTTCTGGCCTGTACTCTGGTCTGTGAGCAACCACAAGCATTCTTTTCCACTCTGGAACTGTGACCAGGGTCTCCACTTCTTTGTGGCTATAAGCTCTGAAGTGCTAGTGCTCATTCTTGGCCTGTGACTATGACCCAGGATTGCAACACAAGACTGTAACCTGGATCCATGTATGGGCAAAACAGAGTTCTGCACTCAGTGCCAGCAAAGGGACACCTGTAATATTTCTGACCAGTCGTCCAAGCCCCTTACCTTCTGTGGACTTGGAACTCTGGAAGCCACTGCTGAATCAGTCACGTCCAAGGTCTGCTGCTGGTTTGCTGGAGCAGACACAGGCTGAACTGGACTATACTCCCCTTTCACCCTGGAGCAACCGACCTTTCCTGCCAACTTTCTAAGTTGTCTTGAGATAGAAAATTGCTTCATTCCATCCTTTTGGGGTTTTTCTACTCCAGAATTCATTTTGAGGTGTTATTTAAAGTGATTTGGGAATTTGGGAGAGCTCAAGTAAGTCCCTGCCTTTTCTCTCCCATCTTCAAACTTGCCATCCTCTTGGGTTAATTTTGGCTTGATAATTAACACCAAGAAAACAGAGCTTCTCCACCAGCCAACACAAACCACCCATACGTGAAGCCTCTGGTTACAGCAAATGGAAAAATTTTAAATGCTGTGGATAAGTTCACTTACCTTGGCAGTACACTTTCCAGGGATGTCCACATAGATGATGAAGTTGATGCACACATTGCCAGAAATAGCTCAGAGTTTGGGAGGCTCTGAAGGAAAGTATGGGAGACAAAAATGGCATCTGCACTGATGGTAAATTATTTAACTTTAAAAGGCTATAAGCCAAGAGGAAAGTGGAGGGAGAGTTGGTGTATGCCTTTTTGTTCAGATGATTGTGCACTCGGTGGAGTCTCTGAGGCTGAGATGCAACAGAATGTGAGTTGATTCTCTGTCTCTTGTGCTAATTTTGGCCTGACAATGAAAACTATGAAAACAGAGGTTCTCCACTAGTCAGCACCATGTCATACATATGTGAGAACCATTGATTATAGCAACTGGGGAAATCTTGAATGCTGTGGATAAGCTTATTTCCTTGGCAGTATATTTTCCAAGGATGTACACATTGATGAGGAGAGGAGGTTGACACACACATTGCTGGAGCTAGCTCAGTGTTTGGGAGCCTCTGAAGGAAAGTGTGGTAGAGAAGAGGTACTAGGCTGCCTACCAGATTGAAGGTCTGTAGAGCCATTGTGCTATCCTCATTGTTGTATGCCTGTGAAACCTGGACAGTCTACTAAGACCAAACCAGGAAATTAAATCACTTCCATTTGAATTGTCTTAGGAAGGACGTGAAGATCGCCTGGCAAGATAAGGACTCTGAGGTTCTTTCTCAAGCTGAATTGCCAGGCATTCAAATTGAAATGAAGAGAGCTCAACTCTGATGGGTTGGTCACATTCTTCAAATTCCAAACATAAGTTTGCTTAAAAGACTATTTTATGGAGAACTTACACAAGGCAGGCACTCACAGTGGGAGGTTAGAAGTGATATCAAGACACTTTCAATTCAATTTTGGAATCAATTATTAGACATGGGTGACACTGGCACAGGACTGCCCAGCATGACATACCTGCATCAAAGAAGTCACTGCAAAGCAGAATTGCAGTAGCTTAAAAGAAGCACGAGATGGACAAATTTAGAGACATTTCCATTCTGAATGTTCATACAGACTATTTGTGTCTGACCTGCGGTAGAGCCTTCTTAGCTTATATTGGTCTGATCAACCAGTTGGACATACTGTACAATGACCCTAATGTAGTAATGTCATTTTGGTCCTCTCCAAATACGAAGGAAAAGACCCAATATTTTTCTATTAATCATTTTAGTTATTGTGAATATAGGGAATTGCTAAATTGTTATAGGGAACTGTTAAAATCAGTAGCATATGTTTCCTTTTTTAAAAGAAAATAAATAAAGGAACAAAAGTAGTGTTTTTAGGTGTCCTATGGAATAATTTCCTAATAGTAGCAATAAAACAAGTTCTTCTAACATTTCCTAGAAATTAATAATTAGTACAAGAAAGGCCTTCATTCAATCATAAATCCACAAAACTGCCCCAGGCCTGTTTAAACATTTTTCTTTTTATATCATTATTTAGTCTTATTTCTTTGCATGGATGTATGATTATATTTGATGTATGATATTTATTAACTGGAAACTCCAAAATATACAAGCATACTGTGGTTTGATACCTGAGTGGAATTTTACTGAGTATATAAAATTGAAAAAGAAAAGTTTAAGGAAACTAAATGCAATCTAGATTGAAATGCAACCTTAAAGAGGAATATTATCTACCATTATGTAGCATAGCGTCTTAAGAGATAACTAAATGCCTTCCAGAAACTCTTTGTTTCTTATGGGCTAGGCTGATGCTATGGAGGAACTTTTCTCACACAAGAAATAATAGATTTAGAAGTGTGAAAGGGTATTAGTTTCCACTATGGAAATGAAAACACGAGGGGGCGGAGCCAAGATGGCGACTGGAAAGCAGTAACCGGCGTGAGCTCCCCTCCAAGTCCCTCCAAAAACCTATGAAAAAATGGCTCTGAACCAATTCTAGAACTACAGAACCCACAAAGGGGCAGAGGGAAGCAGGA
>CM053622.1:740381808-740416720 GCA_028646595.1 Phalanger gymnotis | reverse complement strand
AAAAGACCACTGAAGAAAATACTAGCTTAAAAACTAGATTGGAGCAAGTGGAAGCTAGTGACTTGATGAGAAATCAAGATATTATCAAACAGAGCCAAAGGAATGAAAAAATGGAGGACAATGTGAAATATCTCATTGGAAATGAAAACACATTAAATGTAGAATAAGAGCAAATAGACTAAAGCAACCTCTTCCTTCTCCTTCTATCATTTCAGTTGTGTCCTGCTCTTTGTGCCCCCATTTGGGGTTTTCTTGAAATGATGCTGGAGTGGTTTGCCATTTCCTTCTCCAGCTCATTTTACAGAGGAGGCACTGAGGCAAACAGGGTTAAGTGACTTGCCCAGAGTCATACAGCTAGTAATTGTCTGAGGTCAAATTTGAAATCAAGAAAATGAATCTTCCTGATCCCAAGTACAGTGATCTATCCCCGGAACTGCCTAGTTGCTCAACTTCTTCCTAATCCTTTATTGAAGTGTTTCAATCAAGATGGGAGTTGATCACCATCATTTTCATATTCTTTGAATCTTTAAATTGCTCCATCAGTTGAAAAATACTAACGATGATGTTGGCAACTTGAGAATGAGTGTAGATGTCTTAAAATGCCATATTACAAATAAGAATGACATTAGCTGACACCATTTATTAAGCACCCACTATAAGCTGTGGGAAATGATGCAAAAAAAAATGATGGTAACTATCATTCTAAAGTCATGTTAATGACCTTCTGAACCAAGAATTTTGTTGGTAGAAGAATGAGATCTCTTTCTCTCCCTCTCTGACTCAAATAACTCAACGGATCTTTGTTCTCAGTTTTCCAGGTATTCTCTCCAGTGGCATGGATTCAAATCTATCCAAACCTTCTTGTCCTATCTAGTTCTTATTAGCTTCTTTCAATCACACTATTGTTCCAGAGGCATTCCCCTACATCTTTTAACATTTCATGGGTGCCATTGCAGCCCTTGGGCCATCTATCTGGTCTCCCTCACTTTTTCTAGATGCCCTCTCCTGTTTCCTTTGTGATTGTGTATTTCCCTGATGATATTTCTTATGCCACTTCTGGCGTGCATATTATTTCAGGTGGCATAGTGACAGCCCCTTAGGCCTGCCCTGCATCTCTCTACTGAATGTGCTGTCCCCTTAGGTAACTATTGCTCTTGTTGTTCAGTTGTTTTAGTCATGTCTGACTCTTTGTGTTCCCATTTGGGATTTTCTTGGCAAAGGTCCTGGAACGATTTGTCATTTCCTTTTCCAATTCATTTTATAGATGAGGAACTGAGGCAAAGAGGGTTAAGTGACTTGCTAAGGGTCATACAGCTAGTAATTGTCTGAGACCAGATTTGAACTCAGAGAGATGAGTCTTCCTGACTGTAGGTGCAGCACTCTATCCACTGTACTACCTAATCACCCAATTGTCACTACATAATTAATTAATAATTTACTGAATACAGTAAAATTCTGTTAGAACTTTGGCAATAGAGTACAAGAATAATTGTCACATTGAAGTCTCTTTATTTTAACAAGAGTGATGCTTTGTACATCAACCTGTGCCAAGAGAACCTCATTTAGCCTGTAGTGCCAGCAGGTAATTACAGGGCATTTTGTAGGCAGATCCTAACGTGCCATCTTAATTGTAAAGTTAATGTTACAATCAGTGGTAGGTTAGACACTGGGACAGATGGGCTCAATATGAATTTAAATCAAGTCAATTTAATAAATGTATAGCAAGTGCCTAAATGTACACAGTACTGTAGTTAAATGCTGAAAGAGATATAAAGAAGATGCAATTCTGCCCTCAAGGAATTTAAAATCTAGCAGGACAGATTAGGCATGTGCACAAATAGCCTACTAAAAAAGTGAATGCACTGATTATATGGGAAATACAAGCAAAATGGTTTGCAAGATCAGAAAAGAAAAAACACTTCTGGTGGAGGAGTCAAAGTGGGCTTCAAAAAGTGGAAGCTCAACTGGTCCTTGAAGTATCATTAGAATTTTAACATGCAGCAATATAGGGGTGGTGAGGAAGGGCATTCCAAATGAGTGAAATATCATAAGCAAAGGCTATGGTGGGAGAGCTCAGGATGCATTTGGGAAATGGTAAGTTAAACAGTTTGGTTGGGATATAGATCATGTGAAGAAAATTCTGAAAAGATAGGCTGAAGTAAGATTGTAGAGATTTTTGAATGCCAGCTAGAAGAAGATGAATTTTATGTGATGGGCAGTGGGAAGCCCTTACAAGTTTTTGAGCTGGGAGGAAGTGGTTGCCACAGGCAGATCTATGTATCAGGAAGTTTGATCTGGCAGTATTGTGTAAGGAATGATTAGAAAAGGGACAGACTCAAGACAAAGAAACCAAATAGAAGGCTACTATAGTATTTTTGATGTTTATAAATGCCATCTTTGAGAAATTATATTCTACATGTACATATATTACTTGGTGATATTATATTAAAGTTAGCACCTAGTTTGAATGGCTAAGTACTTAATTTTTCCTAGGAAGTATCTACTACTTGTCACTAATAGTTATACTTTTGGACCAATTCCATATGCCTAATTCATTGCTCTTACCTTTTCATATCTGTCTAGCACAAGTGAATTGAGAGTAACACCAACACTTAGGTGGTCTAGAAATCGTCTATCACTGTTGAATTGTGGTTGACCCTACTGGGTGGCTGGGAAATGTGATTGTTACAGTTAGCAACCTTTTGCTTTCAAGAAATCACACAGACCACACAGCCCTTCATGTAATTACCTAGCCTAATGGGATACAAACATGATAATGGTTTCTTCAAAGAAAGCGATGCTTATTAATGCAAACACAAGCTGTTGGGCCTCAAGGAAAACAAATATTTCCAAAACACTGTCTGAGGTTTTTACTTCAGGCAACAGACAACCTTAAGAAAGTCATGTTGGTCAAGTAAATTGATTTACCATCTTATTCACAGGATCTTCATTTCTTCTTCTGCAGTCATTCTGATCTCCATTTGATTGAGTTCCACATGCAACCTTGTGTTTTTTCTTCATGCCTGTGATCACCTGGGTTAGGGCCATGGATAAAGAAATCAAAAGTGAAATGAATTTAGGTCATGAATATGACTTTACTACAATTCAAATCAGGATTTCTCTAAGAACGACAATCAAGTGAATGAATGCCAGATGGAAAATACTCCACTGATGGACTATGGGCATTAGACATTGTACATGCTGTCAGACTCAACTGATGTATCAGTTAGCTTTCCTGAAATGCTTCCCTTTTCCTTCGTTTCCTTCATTTCCTTCGTTTGTTACAAGGGATGGTTTGCTGTGAAGGAGAGGGGGAGAAATAGTATAACTGGAAATAAAGGTAATGTAAAAACAAAAGATGTCAATAACATTTTTTTTGAAAAAGAAACCATATGGTACAAGCATGAAATTGCAGGACATTTTGCAAGCAAATAACTCCTTGCCCTTTGCTCCTAGTACTAGGGCAACCACAGAGATTCTAGTCTGACTTCACTTGAGAGGAATTTATCCATTTTACCCCATTACACAGAATTGTAATGAAAGGAGGGACTATAAGAAAGATTTAACTTTGACATTTATTTAGAGAGAATCATAACATTTTTGTGACGGGAATTTTAAAGAGCATTGCTTCTAACTCTCTCCTTTGAAAAATAAGGACACTGCGAGCCAGGGGTTAGGTGACTACATAACTAGTTAAGGTAATATCCATAGAGCCCAGTACTTTTAACTTCCAATCTAGTTCATCTTACAACAGTCAACATTACACATATAGTTTATGGCAACAGCAGCACATGTCATTCTTTCTTCAATTCCAAAGCATTTCCAGCAGAACTAATCTCAACTAACCAACACACAATATATCACTGCCAGAGACTGAAGGCATTATTGCCTGGGTTTTAAGGCTATCAGGTTGTGCCTGTCTGTCTAATTTCTCCATGTCCCACTATAGTACCAAGGACTGTACTTATTATGTCTAGAACAAGCTTGTTATCTTTTCCTCTAAGTCTCTGACCTGACTTAATGTTTTTTTGGGGGGGTTTTTTTTGGTTTTTTTTTTTTTGCGGTGGGGTATGGGCAGTCAGTGACACCATTATCCACCCTCTTCTCTTGTGGGTAAAATTTTGGAGTTACCTTAGAAAACTTTTGAGGTTATCTTTGACTTTGCCGAATCTTTTATATGCAAAAAGTTGGTAAAGTTGCCATGATATCTTTCTTATTACCCTCCACTAAATTCCCACTGCCATGACCATAGTGCTGACCCTCATTAGCTCTCCCTTCATCCCACTATTAATAGCTTCCTGGTAATCTTCCTGCCTTCTCTTTCCTTTAATTTATCCTTGGTATCACTGGAAGTAATGAATGAATTAAAGAACATTTAATTGCTTGCTATATGACAAACACTAGGCTAAGCACCAAGGATGCAAATGAAGAGAATCTCTTCTCTCAAGCAGCTTATGTTTTAATAGGGGGAGGCAGCATATATAAAGGAGAAGTGCACAGGGAGGGATATTTTATTTTGGAAACTTACCAGCAAGGTGAATGGAGCTAAGAGAGAAAGGAAATAAACATTTATATGGTCCCTATTATGTGCTAGACACCACGTGAAGCATTTTCTTTTACAAATATCTCATTCAATCCTCACAACAACCCTACAAGATAAGTGTTATTTTTATCCCAAATATACCATACAGTAAACTGAGGCAAACTGTGTTTAAGTGACTTAGCAAGGTCATATAGCTTGTAAGTCTCTGAAGCTAGACTTTAACTCTGGTGTTCCTAAATTCAATGATCTATTCCCTGCACCACCAGCTGCTGATGGTACATGCTTTATGGTAGAAATAACAGTACAGATTTAATTGTGGTTCCAGATCTGGAACAGGAGGAGGGGTAGGAGTGGTAAGAGTTCATGCACTGGAAGAAAGACAGATAAGAGAAAATGCCTGAGAAGCAGAGCCAAGATGGAAGAGAGAAGCCAACATGTCGCCTGAACTCTCCCTACTTTCCCTCAGAAACAAAATGAAATCAAGCCTCTGAACAGATTCTGGAGTGACAGAACCAACAAAAGATGGAGTAAAACAATTTCGCAGCTTAAGATGACTTAGAAACATTTCAATAAAGGTCTGTCTTATTTGGGTAAAAGGTGAGTGCAGATGGTGTCTGGGCAAGCCAGTAGGAGGCTCTTAGCCTCATACTTAGCACAGCACAACTGAGGCCCATTAGTCCTGGATGAGCAAGTTAGTGGTACAGCAAGTCATCTATGAGGCCTCCAGCACCAGTGCATAAGGCAAGTTGACAACCCTGGAAACCAGGCAAAAATAGACCGGGCCACCCCAGCATAGTGAGCAAACCACCAGCAACTGAGGCCCCAGTGCACAAAGCCAGCAACCAACAGCCTAAACCCCAGCACAAGAAGCTTGGGACAGTGCCCCCATGTCCAAGGAGCAGAGCTCAATTTTAAAAGCCTGAACTATGCCCCCCCTCCCAAAAAAAAATTGAACAAGAAGCGAAAATGAACATGGATCATAGAAAATTACTATGGTAACAGGGAAGATCAAAACACAAACTCAGAAGAGGAGAACACTGTAAATATATCTACATCTGAAACCTCAAAGGGGAATATGAATTGGTCTCAAGCCCAAAAAGCCTTCTGGAAAGGCCCAAAAAGGATTTTAAAGTAAAATAAGAGAAGTGGAAGAAAAAGTTGGGAAAACAAATGAGATATATGCAAAAGACAGTCAGTAGCTTGAAAAAGGAAGGACAAAAATTGACTGAAGAAAACAATTCCTTAAAAAATACAGTTGGCCAAATTGGGCAAAAATGCACTGAAGAAAACAACTCCTTAAAAATTAGAATTGGCCAATGAAAAAGGAGTTACAAAGGGAGATACAAAAGCTAAGTGAGGAAAATAATTACTTAAAAATTAACATTCGGCAAGTGGAAGCTAATGACTCTATAAGATATCAAGACTTAGTCCAATAAAATCAAAAGAATGCTTCATTGGAAAAAACAACTGCCCTAGAAAATAGAACCAGGAGAGAGAATTTAATAATTATTTGACTGCCTAAAAGCCATAATCAAAAAAACAACTTGGACAGCATCTTTCAAGAAATTATCAAGGAAGACTGCCCTGGTATCCTAGAACCAGAGGGTAAAATAGTCATTGAAAGAATCCACTGACCACCTCCTGAAAGAGATATCAAAATGAAAACTCCAAGGAATATTGTAGCCAAATTCCAGAATTATTAGGTCAAGGAGAAAATATTCCAAGCATCCAGAAAGAAGCAATTTAAATATTTAAATATCAAGGAGCCATAGTCAGGATTATACACGATTTAGCAGCTTCTCCATTAAAGGATTTGAGGACTAGGAATATGATATTCCACATGGCAAAGGAGCTTAGATTACAACCAAGAATCAACTACCCAGCAAATTGAGTGTAATCTTTCAGAGGAAAAGATGGATAGTCAATTAAATAGGTGACTTTCAATGATTCCTGATGTAAACACCAGAGCTGAACAGAAAATTCAGTCTTCAAATACAAGACTCAAGAAAAGCACAGAAAAGTAAACAAGAAAGAAAAAAAAACATGTTATTCAATAAGGTTAAACTGTTTACATCCTCACATGGGAAGATGATATTAGTAACTCTTGAGAACTGTATCTTTATTAGGGCAGTTAGAAGGTCTATACATAGACAGAGAGTGTGGGTATAACTTTGATGTGTTGATATTAAAAAAATTAATTAAGAGTTGAGACAAAGGATTGTACTAGGATAAAAGGAAAGGGGGAGGCAGAAAAAGGTAAATTACATCACAGAAAGAGGCACAAAAGATCTATTAGAGTAGAGGGAAAGAAAGGAGGGGACTGAACTCTCATAGGATTTGGCTCAAAGAGGGAATAACATAGACACTCAGTTGGGTATAGAATCTTACCCTATAGGGAAGCAGGAGGAGAAAGGGGAAATAAAAGGGAGGGAGTCTGATCAAAGGGAGGGCAGATTGATGGAGGCAGTTGTCAGAAGCAAAACACTGGTGAGAAGGCAAAGAGTGTAAGGAGAGAAAAATATAAACACGGGGAGGGAATAGGATGGAGAGAAAGACACAGTTATCAATCATAACTGTGAATGAGAAGAACTATCCCATAAAACAGAAGTGGATAGCAGTGTGGATTAAAAGCATAATCCTACAATATGTTGCTTACAAAAACCACATTTGAAGCAGAGAGATACACACAGAGTAAAGGTAAAAGGCTGAAGCAGAATATATTATGCTTCAGCTAAAGTAAAAAAAAAAAAAAAGCAGGGGTAGCAATCCTGATTTCCAACAAACAAAAATAGAGCTAATTAAAAGCGATAAGGAAGGAAACCATCTTGCCAAAAGGTACCATAGACAATGAAGTAATATAAAACTAACCGTATATGCGCCTAGTGATAAAGCATCCAAATTCTTAGAGGAGAAGTTAAGTGAGTTACAGGAAGAAATAGACAGCAAAACTATACTAGTGGGGGACCTCAACCTTGCCCTTTCAAAACTAGATAAATCTAACCATATAATAAACAAGAAGGAAGCTAAGGAAATGAATAGAATTTTAGAAAAATTAAATATGATAGGCCTCTGGAGAAAACTGAATGGGGATAGAAAGGAATATACTTTTTGTCAGTGGTATATGGAGACTACACAAAAACTGACCACATATTAAAGCATAAAAATCTCACAATCCACTGTAGAAAGGCAGAAATATTAAATGCATCCTTTTCAGATCACAGTGAACAAAAATTATGTGTAATAAAGACTCATGTAAAGATAGACTAAAAATTAATCAAAAACTAAATATTCTAATCCTAAAGAATGAGTGGGTCAAACAACAAATCATAGAAACAATCAATATTTTCATCAAAGAGCACAACAATAAAAGACAACATACCAAAACTGATACAATGCAGCCAAAGCAGTTCTTACGGGAAATTTTATATCTCCAAATGCTTGCATAAATAAAATAGAGAAAGAGGAGAGCAATGAATTGGGCGTGCAACTAAAAAAGCAAGAAAAAGAACAAATTAAAAATTCCCAATTAAATACCAAATTATAAATTCTGAAAATCAAAGGAGAGATTAATAAATTGAAATTAAGAAAACTATTGAACTAATAAATAAAACTAAGATCAAGTTTTATAAAAAAAATTAAAAAGATAAAGCT
This sequence comes from Phalanger gymnotis, assembly GCA_028646595.1. Lineage (NCBI taxonomy): Eukaryota > Metazoa > Chordata > Mammalia > Diprotodontia > Phalangeridae > Phalanger > Phalanger gymnotis. Next base: position 740,408,526 of record CM053622.1, on the reverse strand, counting down.
TTGGTTATAAAAGCAAATGTTGACAGCTAAAAAAAAAATTAATTAATTTTAAAAAAGAATGTAAGTTCCAAGGGACCAGCACAAATAGCCAAGTTGGAAGAAGAAGTATAGCCCAGCTCCCCAACAATTAGGGAAGGGAATAAGCATTTATGTTGCGCCCATTGTGTACCAGGCACTATGCTAAGCACTTTGGTTTAACTTACTCAACTAATTACTCTAAAAAAAATCTAAGAAAAGTACCAGACCAAGCAGTTCTTGGGAAATCTAAACATTTTTCCACTCCAGGATCATAAATTTCCCCACAGGCAAATGAGAAAGGCAGGAATTATGGAAAATAGTGAGTCTGGAGCTCTATTGATCTGATCCAAGAACAAGACAAAAGGACTCAATCTCCTGGCTCAGACTAGAGATAAACTGACATGATATATGGCTTTGACACCAAAATGAGAATCTTAGACTCAGCCCTTGGACTCAGATCAGTGGTAGGTTTGATGGTCTATTGTTCTGACCCAGGCTGGGATCTCTAACTCAGCACCGTGGCTCAGACCAGGGACAGAATGTTTATGCTGTCACTATGAATGTGAAAAGCTTTATAACTAGCTGATAGGGCCTGAGACCTAAATGTTTACTGGTGCTCCATACAAAGACAAGTCTGTAGTTGTATTGCCAAAAGATAAACTAAACTCTGGACCTGGAAATTCCCAGATGGCAACAATCAAACTCAGGCCTATATCACACATATTAGAGTCCACTGTGAGTTTGCAGCTTCCTCATCTGTGCCACTTTTGTAATCCTTGAAAACCATACCCCTCAGTACTTGGAAAGGGAAGCCACAGGATACCATTAAATAGAAGCCATGACCAAAAAACACCATGCTATTCTTTCTATGAGTGTATAGAATCTGTCCTTAAGATAAAGTCTCAATCTAGGAAGTAAGACTGGAATAATGAATATGCCATCACTACTACAACAAATAACAAATGATTCCCACCATAAAGAGATGATTTAGGAGATGCTCAAGACACAAACTCAAAGAAGATAATAACTCCAAAACATCTACAAGCAGAGTATCAAATAAAACCAAACTTGGCCAATTGGTCAATTAGAATTTCTAGAAGAAATAAAACAGGAATTTCAAAAAAGAATTAAAAATATTTTAAATGAAATTAAACCACTTTAGGAAAAGTGAGAAAATAAATGATAACTATGGAGGAAAGACTTGGAAAAAGAATTAAAAGCATAATAAGTACAAAACTTTGTTCAAGAAGCAGACTCTGAAAGCTTCAGTAGAATAAATTGAAATTAATGATGCCATGAGGTAACAAGAAACATTAAAACAAGATTAAAAGATTAAAGAAAAATAAAGTATCTCTCACCAAAAAAAATCAGCCCGGAAAACAGATAAAGAGACAAAATTTAAAAATCATTTTACTACCGAAAGCCATGAACAACAAAAACAAAAAAAGAATCAATATATCTTATTTCAAGAAACCATGAAAGAAAACTGCCCTGATATGTTAGAGCAAGAGGGCAAAGTGAAATCAGAAATAATCTACTGGTCACTTTGTAAAAGAAATCTCAAAATGAAAGTTCCCAAAAACATCATAGCCCAGAGTTTCTAGGTCAAAGGGAAAATGATACTATGGGCAGCCAGAGATAAAGAGCTCGAGTTGAGAGAGCCATAATCAAGATCATATAAGGTTTAGCAGCTGCTGCTATAAATAAGTGAAACAAGTAATATAATATTCCAAAAGGTAAAAGAAATAGTTTACAGAAAAGAATAGCTTATTCAGACAAATATAATCTTACTGAGGGAAAAATGGATTTTTAATGAAATAGAGAAGTGCCAACCATCTGTGATGAAAAAAGAAACAACTGAATAGCAAACTTGACATACAAACATCTGACATCACAAGTAAGCTGGTGGAGTGTATGTGTATGTGTGTGTGTGTGTGTGTGTGTGTGTGTGTGTGTGTGTGTGTGTGTGTAAGAGAGAGACAGAGACAGAGAGACAGAAAGACAGAAAGAGACAGAGAGAGAGAGGGAGAGAGAGAGAGAGACATGCTGTCTCTACTGAAGACAGCAAGAAATAAGTTTTAATGACAGCAAGTGATTTGAGTTGGTTATATAGTACAAGGAAAATGTTTTTACTGGAATATTTACTGAGAAGGATTGTGGAATCATTTTCCTAAATTCCTCAAGCCAGCCTCTGACCTTCGCCCTCATTTATCTACAATGACGTTGGTGCAAGTATATATAACACTAAACTTTGAAGTGCCTCATCCCTAGCTTCATGATTCTATGATTTGAATATGCACAATTATTTATAATAAGACATAAAATCCCACCAAAATTCCCATGGCCTTATCTATTGAGCTCTACATTTAGGTCCAGGGGCCTTTCTACTCCATCACTTCAATTGATGCTGAATGTTTGCATTTCTAATTACAATTTATCATCTTTCTGTTTATGACATATTATACACACATATATACAAACACACACGTAGGTATTAACAAAGTCACCCATGCTATGAGAGGCGGCTTGGTGCAATAGCTAGAGAGCTAGACAAGCTTATTGGGGTTCATGTTCTGTCTCTGACACATAAGGACTATGTTACTCAGAGCAAGTCACTTAACTACTCACTGATGTTCACTGTTCTAGGCAATTCTCAATTTCACCAAATGAGCAGATATTTGTAAAGCACATAGCAGGCAATTAATAAATGCTTATTCCTTTTTCTTTCCCCCCACTACCCTAAGACCATAAATTGCACAGAAGGTGCTAATCTGTGTTGGGCTTTCCTTCACTCTGCAAATGAAATGACAGGTTAATTCCTATCCTTTTTAAAATTAATATATAATAAAATTACATGATTGGCAACTGAGTAAAACCCATAGTCAAATCTAAGGACAGAGGAAGTCCCATCTTGTCCTACTGACAGAAAATAAGGTGAACACTCACATAACAAACCAACCTCAAGACTTTATGTCTCTAATTATGGTTTGGAGAACATGATTTGTGCCATGTGCTATGTGTATCCATGCAAGAATAAATTATGCTCTAATATGCTTTCATTTATGCTACGTATACAAGCACACATAGAAGACTAGAAAGGGCATTAACTTAGGTCCTATCTCTTCCCTCAGGAGAAGAACCAGTGTTAATGTCCATCCTAGTGCACACCAGCATACCTAGGCATTCCTGGTTGATACTATCATCATACCTATGACCATGTAGCTGCCAGTGTTATAGTGTGTACCAACCTTTAATGTAGAGATCTGAAGTTGAGGTCTCAGTTCATCGATCCACACCACATTTGATCACAAGGCTATACCAATATTTTTAATAAATACATTTCCAATGTAAATTTGCAAAGAACATCAGTTTAAAAGATTGTAATTTTGAATGAGAATGGAATGAACTCACTCATGAAATGGAAATGAATAGAAGAGTGAATTAAGAAACAGAATCCAAGAATATCTTGTTTACAAGAAACACATTTAAGAATGACAGATACACATAGGTATCTATGCAGGGTTGGAGTAGAACGTATTATGCTTCAGCTAATGTAAAAAAGGCAGGGGTAGCAATTATGATCTCAGACAAAGTTATGGCTAAGATAGATTTAATTAAGAAATGAACAGGATAATTACATTTTGATAAAAAGTTCCATAGACAATGAAGCAACAGCAATACTGAACTTATATGCACCAAATACTATAGCATCTAAATTTTTGAAAGACAAATTAAATGAATTGTAAGGGGAGATAGATAGACAGTAGTATAATGGTGGATAGATAAATAGAATTAAAATAAATATAATAAATATAATTTAAAAATAAGAAAGAAATCAAGAAGTGAATAGATTTTTTTAGATAAAGTAGATATTTCTCTGGAGAGAATTGAATGGAAACAGAAAAGAAAACACCTTTTTTCTCAACAGTTCATGGTACCTTTACAAAGACGGATCATATATTAGGATATAAAAATTTTACAATTAAGAGCAGAAAAGAGGAAATACTTTTAAAGTATCCTTTTAAGATCATAATGCAATAAAAATTATATTTAATAAGAAACCACATAAACACAGATTAAAAACTAATTGGAGATTCAACAACCTAATCTTAAACAATTAGTGGGTTAAAGAATGTCATAGAAATAATCAATAACTTCATTAAAGAGAATGACAATAATGAGACAGTATATCAAAACCTATATCAAAAATACAGCAAAAGCTGTGTTCAGAGGAAAATTTATATCTCTAAATGCTTGCATTGATAAATTAGAGAAAAAGCAAACCAATGAATTGAGTAAGCAATTTTTAAAAATTAGAAAAGAATAAACTAAAAATCCCCAAATACTAAATAGGTAATCTTAGAAATTAAAGGTGAGGTTAATAAAATTGAACATAAAAAACCCCTTGAATTAATAAACAAGGAGTTGATTTCATGGGAAAAATAGATAAATCACTGATTAATTTGATTAAAAAAGAGAGAGAAAGAAACATCACTAGTATAAAAATGGATAGAGTGAATATGCCACTAATGAAGATGAAAGTAAAGCAATCATAAGGAGTTATTTTGCCCAATTATATGCCAATAAATTTAACAACTTGAGTGAAATGGGAGAATATTTATAAAAATATAAATTGCCTAGATTAGCAGAAGATGAAATAGAATATGTAAATAGATCTGTTTTAGAAAAATAAATTGAATAGGCCATGAATGAGCTTCCCAAGATAAAAGCACAAGGACCAGGCAGATTAACAAGTGAATTCTACAAAAGATTTAAAGATCTAATCTAAAACTAAATCCAATCTAATCTAAAAACTAATTCCAATATTAAATAAATTATTTGGAATAATAGGCAAATAAGGGATCCTACCAAATACCTTTCATGAAACAAATATGATACTGATACCTAAACCAAGAAGAGTGAAAAAGAGAAGGAAAATGGCAGACCAATTTCATTAATCAATATCGATGCAAAAAATCATAAATAAAATACTAGTTAAAATATTACAACAATATACTATAAAGATTATACTTTATAACCAAGTAAGACTTATGCCAAGATGGTTTAACATAATGAAAACACAACACAACTGATTATGTGTTTTTGAATCATATGATTATATCCATAGATGTAGAAAAAGCGTGTGATACAGTACAACACTCATTTCTATTAATAACACTTAAAAGTATAGGTCTAAATGGATTTTCCCTTAAATTGACAAAAAGGCATTTATCTAAAACCATCAACAAGCATTATTTGTAATGGGGATAAACTAGAAGCCTTCCCAGTAAAATCAGGTGTGAAATAAGGATGGCCCTTGTCATGGATATTATTCAATATTGTATTGTAAATCCTAGCATTAGCAATAAGAGAAAAAGAAATAGAAGGAATTGGAATAAGGAATGAGGTAATAAAACTATATCTTTTTGCAGATTATATTATGATATACTTGGAAAATCCAAAAGACTCAACTAAAAAGTTAGTTGAAACAATGAATAATTTTAGCATAGTAGCAGGATATAAAGTAAAACCACATAAACCATCAGCATTTCTGCATATCACAAACAAAACCTGTAAGAAGAGATAATAAGAGTTACTCCATTTAAAATAACTTCAGATAGTATAATTCTGATGAAAGAATATAAACAGGCAGTTTCCCAATGAAGAAATCAAAACAATTTATAATCATGAAAAAATTCTCTAAATCATTATCAGTTAGAGAAATGCAAATTAAAACAACCTCAATATGTCATTTCACACCTACCAGATTGGCTAAAGTGATTGAAAGGGAAAGCGACAGATGTTGGAGGGGATGTGAAAAAATTGGAACATTAATTTATTATTGGTGGAATTGGGAACTCATCCAGCTATTTTGGAGAGCAATCTGGAATTATGCCCAAAGAGTTATTAAACTGCCTATACCCTTTGACCCATCAATGCCACTACTAGGTCTATTTCCAAAGGGAAGAAAAGGAAAAGAACCTTTATGTTCTAAAATGTTTATAAGCAGCTCTCACTGTGGTGGCAAAGAACTGGAAATTGCAGGGATGCCCATCAATTGGGGAATGGCTGAACAAGTTGTGGTATATGATTGTGGCGTAATACTACTGTGCTATAAGAAATGATAAGCTTGATGATCTTAGGAAAACATGGATAGACTTGCATAAAATAAGAGTGAAATAAGTAGAACCAAGAAAAAATTGTACGTAGCAATGGTGATATTCTTTTGAGATAAACTTTGAGTGAATAAGTCTTTTTGACCCATTACAAATACCCAAATTAACTACGAAGGACATATGAAGGAAGATACTATCTGCATCTAGAGAGGGAACTGATAAATAGAAGTATTTATAGAATGATTTCTCTCTCTCTCTCTCACACACACACACACATACATTTGTGTCTCATGGTAGCACCTCTGGGGTAGGGTTTGGGAAGGAAAAAAAGGGAAAAAAGAAATTTTAATGAAAAGCTTATTATATATTTAAAAGGAGCAGCAAGTTGCACATAACAGATTTGCAGTTTAGTGTGCATTCATCTTATTTATGATATGGAAATATTTGTTTTATTCCATAAATTTAAAATAAAATAAATAAAAATTTTTAAAATGCCTCTCTGTAGCAGAGATTTTGTGAACAGGAATCAGATTCCTGACCCCACCCCTTCCCACACCCTCCCAAAACCTTCAGAGTTCCTAAGCAAGAGGTAAAAGGCAAACATTGTCTGGAACAAGTTTCTTAGTTCTTTAGTATAGCATGCTCTGTGCAAATATTAGATTCATAACATTGTGAATAATTTAGTGCTAAAAGCAGGTGTATTTGGCTAGAACAGGGAAAGCAGAGAAATGCAGCAACTGCATTCCATTCTTAAAGAAGAAACATTGAAAAGACCTGTTACAACATGTATCAATTATGTTTATAATGCATTCATTACTGAGCTAGAATGTCAGCGATATTGAAGAATACAGTATATGTCAAGAGATAATGACATGCATTATTTCTTCCTCCATAGATATTCCAGAATAATAAAGAGGTTGCATTCCTTGCTAAGAAGATGCTAAGAAAAATATGTTCTGTATGACCTTTCGGTTGACCAGAAAATGTAAAGCTCCCAGGTCTTTGGAATCTGGTGCCCAGGCTGACACTTGAAAACATCAGAAAGTTCAACAATTGTCCTTCTGGATTCAAGTCTCATAAGAATAAGTCACTTTGACTTTGATTTCTTGTAACATTCTAAAACATATTGCAGAGGTAGTTAGTTAATATCTAGAGAAGGAAAGAGGGACCACAGAAAGGCAGCACTGGAATCGTTAAGAATAAATGATGCCAGACCAACTTATTTTCTTCAGATTTAGACTCCCACAACCAAATTCAGCAACTTATACAAATATTTATTTTTTTATCTTTGTATATTTAAACTAGCAAGAGTTGGTTGGCTCTAAAAACATGTTCATGGTTTTTAAAGTGACTAAAGGAGAAGAAAAAAAAAATATCTCGCACTCTTGGATACTTGTTCAGGTACAGTTTTTCACTATAGGATCTCTTTCAACTCTAACACTAATTCTATGATTTTAAAAAAGCATTTAAAATATCTTTGCCATGGTACCATTCTTACATTTAATGTCTAAAAAGTTCCTGAATTGTTTTTCAGAAACCTTAACAATAATGAGAATTCACAGAATACTATCAATTTTTGTAGCATTGTAAAGCAGAAGTAACCTCTCAGGCTTTACACTTTTGCACCAACACTTCTCTAAGACTCTCAAAAGTATCTCTGTTACATAGACTTCAGATAGAAGGAAGGCAGCGTACAGGCTATATGTCTTTGCAAAGCCAGAAACTACAGTAATTAAATTACTGTTAATTTATATATTCAATTAAACACAATCAAAGTGATGCCTCCAAGAATTTTTGTTCCATGATGCTCCTTCTGCCTGAAATGTCTTTCTTCCCAACTTCCAGCCTCTTTATCTCTTATTCTAGCCCCTAAATACACCCTAAGCTACACCTATTCAATTATTTCCTATCATTCAATGGCCAGCTCAAGTGGCATGTCTGCCAGGACGTCCTCTGTCTTTTTTGTCATAGTTTCACCTTCAATTTTTTATGCTATTTATGTTCATGTCTTGTTTTCCACCTTCCACAAGAGACTGTGAGCTCCATAAGTGCAAGGATTATGTTTTATTTATCCTTCTATCCATCTTGCTCATCACATGCACTCAACATATGTCTGTTCAGTGATTGGATGAACTGTGCCTTAAGCTTTCAGTCACAGACATGGAAAATTGAATGTCCAGCGAATTACTGAGAAATATATTTAGAAAATCAATCAATCACAAGCACTTATTAAATGTATTTGAAATTTTATATTAAATTTTACACCAAATATATTTTGTTTATAAAATACGTTTATGATTACTATGTATCAGGTAGTATACTAAGTGATAGGTATACAAAGACAAAAGTGCCTTCAGGGAGCTTAGTCTTTCTTACAAGGAGCTTAAAAAGAAAAACAAAAAAGGGAAAAGAAAGTATTTAGAAGGTGGTTGCAAAAGAGCTATAGGTAGAGCTTTTACCTAAGAAGCCAAGCCAAAGAAAATTGAAAAGAGTACTCTTCTGGTATAAGAAGACCCAATTTCAAACCTCACCTCCAACATTTACTACCTTTGTGTTGTTTGGCAAGTCATTTAACCTCAGTTTCCTTATCTGTAAAATCAGGAAATTCAATGCAATGGCCTCTGTGGTCCCTTCCACTCTAGAATTCTGATGGGATGATTTGATATTTAACAAGGGAATTTACTTATTCCCTTTTCCTTTAAATCTTTAGAAGTAGAAATTTAGGTGTTTTCTGTCCTAGAAGTGAGAAGATGATCTTAGCCTCCAAAAGCTCCATAACAGATATCCGTGGGATTTCATGGTTTTCTCTAGATGCTTTAAGTAGTTCTCTTCTAATCATATTTCATTATGTGGAAGCAAGCCTAGGGGGTCATATGAATTGGACAGTGTTTGTGTCAAAAAGAAGAATTTAAAATTTGATACCCAGTAGCAGGGGTGAGAAGAATGTCTAAATGCTTCCACAACTCTGAGCTTCAGAAAGGCTTCAGAGCTACAAAGTTCTCCTGGCACCTACCAATGAGACAGGGCTAAATGTGCTATATAGCACAACAAACCAAGGCAAGAGGCTGAAGTTAGGGCTTCTTACTTAAAATGAATGTCTTCTCCCTCCTCCCCTCCCCCCGCCCCCACCCAGATTCCCTGCATGTTCTTCCAAATAAATTTATATTTATTCAGTATTTTATATTTATATATTTATGTACATGTTATTTCCCCCAAAAGAATGTAACCTCCTTCTGGGCAAGGGACTGTTTTATTTTTTTGTATCTACAGGCTCATCACCCAGCAAGAAGACTGGCATGTGTGTAGTATTAATGTGATCGAAGATCTTCCCCACCCATTCAGCAGGCCTCAGGTAGGCCTAGATGGGAAAACTTGATTATATCTTTGTTTGTAAGTAGGCCTAAAGCCCCTACTTACTAGGTGCTAAGCCAATGTGGGTGTGAAGCCCTCAGGACCCTAAGGGGAGTTGCTGGGACCAGAGCCAATGGTATGTGCACCAAGTTCTTGTCAATCATGAATTCAGCCAATCAGAGACCTGAGTTCTAGCCAATCAGATGCTGGCTAGGACTGTATAAAAGGAGAGCCCAGAGTGTGAGAGAACCAGAATTGAAGGTGAGGAGAATTGAAGGAGAAGTAGAACTGAGAGCAGCAGGGCTGAGAGAAACAGAACTAAGAGCAGCAGGACTTGAGAGCAACAGAACTGAGAGGAAAACATTGAGGCAGCAGACATCGAGGGCACTGAAGAGCAGACATTGAGAGAATCAATGTCAGTAGAGCTGCAGAAGAGAGTGCTGCACAGAGAGTTAGGATTCATGAGTGATTGTTTACAGGAAGGCCCTAGCAGGGGGAAAAGTTACAGGATCACTTGGTTCCTTGCTATAATACTGTGTTATAATTTCCTTGTTATTATATTGAGGTGTGCTTACTGGTTTTGGAATGTAATTGCTACTATAGGGAATTTGGGGTATTGGTTCTTGGATTTCATCCTCTGGAGTCTAAATAAATGTTATACATCTTCTGCCTTCAACATAGAGAGTTTTTCATACTTCAAGATTCTGAACCATTCAGGAATGTTCATGGTCATCCTCTAGGTTATGGATCTTGCCTTACTGATATAGTGTGGTAGATGCTTAAAAGAAATTTGGCTAGTTGCTGAGTTTCTTGCTTACTGAATGAATGGATGGATGGATGGATAGATGGATAGATGGATGGGTGGATGGAACTGCCAGTTTCAAAGCCAAATTTTATTGTCTTGTGTCTTAACTCTTTTTTTTTTTATTAAATAAGCATTTATTAGTTGACTAGGATGTACACAATACCATGTTAGAAGATGAGGAAGGCATGAAGGATCCAATGAGCCTATGATCCCTAGAAAATGAGTTGTTCAGAGGATAATTTAGTGCTGAAAATTTAGTGATAGTCATCTAGTCCAATGCTATTATTTTACATATAAGAAAAGTAAGACTCAGGAAGAGTAAATAACTTCACTTGTCTAAGGTCACACAGATAGTAAGTGGCAGAGCTGGGCCTCTTTCCACTCCCTTCTACTAAAATCTCTTCTTTTACTGGAAGCCTTCCTAACCCCTCTTAATTCTGGTGTCTTCCCTTTGTTAATTATTTTCTATTTATCCTATATCTATAGCCTGCTTTGTATATATTTGCATCTTGTCTCCTTCATTCTATTGTAAGCTCCTTGAGGGCAGAGACTGTCTTTTGCCTCTTTGTTTATCCCCAGAGCTTACCATAGTGCCTGGCACATGTTAGGAGTTTACGTACTGATTGATTTTAGGTTCTGTGGGTATTTAGAAAGTATACTTCTTCTAAGGCATGGGATAGAGATAGGAACTTGGCCTCTAATTTCATGGATATTGTGAGATTTCAACTTAAACATTGGGTAATTGCTAATAATAGTCTACTTCCTTTAGGATACAGATAGATATAAAAAAAGAACATTTCCTTTAACCCCCCAAGGCGGTAAATATGCTGACTGGGCAAGAAATCACTCTTTAGGCATACAGTGTCCAATTAAATCAGAGATCTTCCTCCTGGATTTCCTTTAAACTTCTAGATCATAGGCTTTAGCCGTCTCTGTATCCTTGTAGATCCAGTGCTAATTTAAGTTTCATTTCTACATAGACATCTCCTGAGTCATGTCTATTTATGACCAGTCTGTTTGTGACCAAGTATATCCTTAATCCTTACACCTCAGCATGTTAATTATTAATGTCTAGAAGAGTCTTGGCCTGTATGCTCTCAGACCAGCTGTCATTTCCTACCAAGTTGTTTACTAAGAAGGATTCTTTTTAATCCAGTTTCCTTTTTGTTCCATGGCCAATGGCTTCATTCCTGAGAGTCTTCAGGAATGCCTGAATGAAGAGAATGTGAGTGTGCATTCTGTGTCTTGTCAGAGCCAAGGGTCCCTAGCTTCCAGTTGGATGTACACACCAGTAGGTTAATAATCCTTGATATGCTTCTTCTGAACTTTCTTTCTCTTTTGCATGAGATGTGTCTGGTGGTGTATAAATCCATCTAAAACTGGAATGGGTCTGTCATGGTTTGATTACTTGATTCCTTTAATTTTTTTTTTCCTAACAGAGAGTTAGAGACGATTGTCAAGCATGAATTACAGATTGTCTCCAGCATTCTCTCCTCATGTGCTTGTGTGGCACTGGGTGACTCGGCCAAATCAAAGAAATACTCATTGTAACCCGCCAGAACTACATACTGCTTGCTATTGTGTGTAACTAATTTCACCTTCATTTAGTTTCTAATAGTTCCTCCTTCTGACGAGACCAAAGAGAAAATATATTATCTTAACTTCTCTTTGAATCATCTCTCTCTAATCCACCACAAATGTCACATTACATATGTTGCATTTAGATGTGGCAGTCCACCTAGAAATGTATTGAAATACCTGATGCTCGTGTATTTATTAGTCTTTGCCAGATGTTTCACCAGCTGCGGCTAGCAAATCTTTGCACAACGCTACCACTAAGAAAGAAAAACTGTATTGTGTATTAACACTGCCTTTTGAGAAAATCTTAGTTGATCGTAATTTGCTTAATAGTATTTGTGAACATATAACATAGGCTACAAGCATTTATTAAGTGCCTTCTATATGAACATTGGTATCCTGGGTATAGATTTTTAAAGAAACCTAAGCAGTGGGTGTACTAGAGCCCACTTGAACCCGCCAGCTAAAAGAGCTTGTTAAATTTTCAGAGCATTTACACCTCAGAAATCTGCAAACCTGCAAACGGGCCTTGCTTGATTTATTGTTTTGTTGATTGTCTAGACTTAACAAAGTAATGTAGAAAATATTAATAATGCAGATTAGAGTTAAAAGTGCATCATCAATAAACTTCCCTTCACCAAAGCTGGTTGTTAAACATTTACCAGCACATTTATGCCCAAGAGGCCATTTAGTCAAACTCTCCCATCTTACATGTGAGAGTGTATGGTGCATTAAGGAAGGACTAGCACCTCTGGTGTGAGGCTTGCCAACCCCTTTCCAGGGCTGCTCATCTACCTTTGGTGTCCACCTTCACTCAACTATTGCCTGTGGCTCCAAGGAGCTCTAGCATGCCCAGCAACCATATGATAGTAAAACCATCTTAGCAGATAGCAGATGGCAGATGGACTAAACCAGGTTGAGGGTAACCCACAGGCCTCAAACCTGTCGATGAGTTAGGGGGATGTCTACACCAAGCTTATGAAGACATCTCTCAGTGGAATGGGCAGATGAGAACAATTTGTTCCAACAGCCCCAAAGGCAGCAAGCTCCACGAAGCTGTTAGAGCTTGGTTAGGTATCAAGGATCCCAAGGTCATCCTCTGAATCCCAGGTAATCGCTAGTCATCTTGATTTTAGTCTTTCCACTGGAATTCAAAACTCTGGAAGAGAGAGTGAGGCTGATGGCTTTGTGCAACTCTGCCTCACTTAAATCTAATTCATGTGCAAATCAAGACATCACCCCATGATGTTGTTGGTCCTTTTTGAAAATGAAAGATAAACAACAACATATAAGGAAACGTAAGCCCAGGGATGTTAAGTGACTTTCTAACAGTCACACAGGTAGGAAAAATCAGATGTAGAATTTAAACTCATGTCATCTTACTCCAGAACAACAAAATCTCTGTCCTTAAATGGATAATCACTGGGAGATAAGGGATCAGACATTTTATTTTTGTCCACAATGTTTCACAATTTCTAATTAATTTTTATTTAATTAATTACATCTTTTCACAAATTTAGGATGGGTCATAAGGTCATAGAGGCTTTACAGTGTAGGGAAAAGACCAGTGGCCCTGAAGTCAGAGGACCTAGGCTTAAATCCACTTCTAATATTTACTAATGATGTTACTGCAGCTAAGTTACTCCTTTAGACAAGGTTCCTGAGCTATAAAATGAGAGGGTTGGGCCAGAGAGTCTCTGAGGTCCTTTATGGCTTTCTATCTATGATATCTGATTGTAGAACTAGAACTGAAAGAAACCTCATAGATAATCTAGTCCAAACACTTCGTTTTACACATAGAGTCTAAATGACTTGCACAAGGCCATACCTGTATTTCACAGCAAAGGCAAGACTGGATCTCTGGTTATCTAACTCCTAATACGGCATTCTTTTCTTTGCATCAGTTAGACAACAGACATAGACCATGGATTGAGCATGAAATCTTAAGCTGAAAGGGACCTTGACGATCACCAATTCATCTGCATGTCCCATTTTAAACCTCCTAGTCCCATGTTTTGCCTCACAATCTTGACTTTGGAGTAGCAAATCTTCCAAGATTGTGCTGCTTCATTTCCTGAACTAAATCATGAAAGTATCATAGCAGCATTGAAAGGTATCCTATAGCTTCACCAGAATAGTGTCCAATGTTACAAATATTGCCCTGCAAAAGGATTTGGGGGACACAGTTCCTGCAAAGCCAGTAACTTCCAAAACAGCAAGGTAAAGTCTAAGAAGTTAAAGCAAAATAGGACACTATAGCGGTCTTTCATGAAATAAAGAGAAGCAAGTCAATTAAAGAGAGAAGGAAATTAGTAGCAGCAGCAGCAAAAGTAGTAGTAGTAGCAGTAGCAGTGGTGGTATTGGTAGTAGTAGTAGTAGTAGCAGCAGCAGCAATAACTAGCATTTATATACTAGCTACTATGTGCTAGACACTGTGCTAACCACTTTCCAATAATAGCTGCCTCTAATAGAATCTAATTCAGGGGTGAGGAACCTGTGGTCTTCTAGGTTTTTGACTAAGTCCAAGCCTTTTGACTAAGTCCAAGTTTTTACAGAATAAATCATTTTATTAAGGGGATTTGTTCTGTGAAGTTTGGATTCAGTCAAAGGGCCACACTTGAGGACCTAGACAGCCACAAGTGCCCTTGAGGCTGCAGGTTCCCCACCCCTGATAATTGTTGGCATTTACATAGCATTTTAAGGTTTGCAAAGTGCTTTACAACTGTTATCTCATTTGATCCTCAAAATAACTTTGATAGGTAAGGCCTATTATTATCCTCATTCTATAGATGACAGAACTCAGACAGAGGTCAAGTGACTTGCCCAGGTCACAAATCTTGGAAGTATATGAAGCGCAGTTCAAACCTAGGTCTTATTGACTTAAAGTCCATCACTATACAGTGCACAATGTAGACAGGAAAGCACAGTGACTTTCAAGGAAATGTCTAGCTCCATAGAAACATGGAAAGTTCCATCACAAATTACGGATATAATTCTTAGCAATAACACCAAAGATGCAGGTGCGTAACTTTATATATACATATATGTGTATATATGCATATACGCACGTATTACATAGGAGGAGCCATTTCCTCACTGATATCTCTTCAGCTTACAATCCTAGCAATCATATTGTTAGATCAAGGGGCATGTATCTAACATAGTTTTATAAAGAGACTCTTTTGTTGTTCTTTAAATAACTCTCTTTAAACAGGGTCCAAGACAGACCTATTTCACATTTAATTTCATATAGAAGAATTCAACTTTGAGCATCTCATTTTATTTTAATGAGTAGCAACATGGTGAGGTCTCAGAATATGAAGATTAAAATTAGGGGTCTGTCCACTAACACCTTGGTTATGCTTTCCTGATTTCATAGTCTTATACGGTATAATCAGAAAATCTGTTCTAAGGTTACATATTTTCAGGATTCTAGTAGGTTTGCTATAATTTTCCCTGTAGTTCTCTCACATTCCCTATTTGCAGAAGCTTATTTTCAAAAGATATTTTCCAAAAGTTGGTTAAACTGAATATTCTTGAATTTGGAGATCCCACATATGATATTTTATCAGCTATTCAAATAACAAAGTTGAGATGAAAATGTAATCTTGGTTATCATCATCTATAAAACTATAAGCAGGAATTTCTTTTCAAGTCAGCAGAAAGGCAAAAAATTCTAGGAAGGCTATTTAAAAGTTCTCTTCCTTCAAAAAAATAGATCATCTTGAATAGAAAAGACCCATTAGTAAATTCATCATAGAATTGTTTATTGGTGGGTAGTGTCATGAATCTTCAAGGGACTTCAGAGCCCATTTAATCCAAACCCTTCCCCTTATTTTACAGATGAAGAAGCTGAGGCACAGAGAGATTATGTAACTAGTCTAAAGTCACACAGAGATGGGATTTAAATCCAGGTGCTCTTCCTTCAGAACCAAGGCTCCTTCCAGTGCCCAATATTGCCTCCCTGAATTATAACTGAATAGTTTCTATTCCCATGTGTTTCCATGGACCAATTATGCATCACCAAATGGCCAGCCCATTGACAATGAATGACTCCATACTTAACGTGGGACAAACAACAACAACTTAATTAGGCTGCTTCTCAGAAAATAGACTCAGTCCATTGTTAGGACAGAGCTCAAAATCTTTTCAGTATGGTAGACCCAGCCAGAGCTTGTACTCCCCTGGCATAGACTTTGAACACCCAGGGTCACCTCCACACTACGATTAAGCATCAGAGCAGGACTTTGTAGGAGAGCAAGAGATATCAAGTGGACAATTCGAAGACTCAAAGTATTTAAGGAGGTTTAGGCTGTCTGCTGAGCCAGTTTTACTGGGGTAGTGGCTGCTGTGCCTGTTAGAGCTCCTTGGAGCCACGGGTGAGAGTTGCGTGAAAGTGGATGAGCAGCCCTGAGAAGGGCTTGTCTAGCCCTCATGCCAGAGGTGCTAGTCCTCTCTGAATACCTCTTATGTCCTTTACAACATCATAAGAAAGTAAGGCCCTTTTTGAATTTATGGGATGATACGTACAATACTTGTCCGAGATCATCAGGTATGGACTACATGTGATCTGCATCCCTGGAAGAATCACTCAAATCAATGAGATTACAGATCCATCTGAGTATTATTCCAATAGAATTATTTGCATTTGAAATTTGCCTTATAACTAATAAATTTAATAATCATCTTTTCAATGCCTACTGTGTTCCAGGCACTCCATTAGGCCCTAGAGATACAAATGCAATGAATGGAACAGTCCTTACTCACAAGGAGCTTATACTCTAATGGAAAAGACTATAACTACATATATAATAAGCATGTATAGAATAAACATAAAGGAATAAACACATTGTCATTAAATATAAAGTAGTTTTGGAGAAAGGGTACTAGAATTTGGAGAATCAGGAGAGCATACACGCAGAAGATAATGCTTCAGCTCTGTCTTGAAGGAAGAAGAGACAGAGGTAAGTAAGAAGTACATTGTAGGTATGGGGGATGGTTGGTACAAAGCCAGGAAAAAGTGAATTCATTTCAATGGTTAACTACAGGCTGCACTCTGGGGATTGAGGACAATCTGTGTAAATTCACAGAGATGAAAAATAACACATCAAGTGAAGTAATATAAAATAAGAATTGAAAGCAAGGCTGGAGCCAGATTGTTCAAAGTTTTAAAGGCCAGGCTGAAAAGGTTGCATTTTATCCTAGAAATAATAGGCAGTTATTGATTGTTTTTTTATCAGGGGAATGATATAGTCAAACCTGTGCCTTAGAAATACCATTTTGGAAGCTCTATAAAGATGGACTAGAGAGGAAAGGGACAGGAAGCAAGGAAACTTGTTAATGGCTTATTGCAATAGATCAGGAAAGAGATGATAAATAGAGATGATAGACAGGACTCCAAACTAGGGAGGTGTTTAAGTAAGTAGAGAGGAGAGAGATGTGAAATGTTATGGAGGCATTATAGAATACTTAAGATGGCAGATGAATGGACATAAGGGGTGAAGGACACGAAAGTGTCTAGAATGACCTTGATGACTTGAAGGTTGGGAAGTATTAAGTGAACAAGCTATGCCCTTAAAACAGATATCTATGCTTGAGAGAAATGATTATTTCTCTCTCACATTAATAGCCAATTATTAAAGTTGGAGAGAACACAACTTTATTTCCACCTGTCCTATCTCTCCTCATTCTGTGTATCTCTACTCTACCCAACTAGCTCAAGGTTGGGTGGAGGATATAGATATTTTGTCTAAGTTGCCCAAGGCTGGGGGTGGTGCGAGTATAGGGGTAGTCTCTCTGTCCAAGAATGACATAGTGTCATTCTCAGGCCCTCCTTGGAGTAAGCTCTCTTCTTTTTGTAAAGTCCACCTCTCATTAATTGTTAACCAATCAAAGTTGATTGCCACCCTCAGGAAGATTCCTCTTCCAAGGGCATATAAGCCTTGAGCCTGATGCCATGAGGGTCTTTGACATTTGAGAGTGCCACAGACCTCCTTTTATTAAAATACTAGCATTTATTCATTCATTTTTTATTTTATTTAAGAGCAATTATATATAAATAATAATAATTTATTAGAAAATGGCTAATTACCCAGAAATTGTGTCTTGAACTTTTTAAACACCACGTGCTAGATGAATAAGTGTTATCACTGCTTTTTCACCAAAGAGTTGTCTAGGCAAGTTCAGAAAAGACCCCAGCACCTGACAATTGTATACCAAATTAGGATCAGAATTTGATTCTTGGTCTTAGTTGAAATGTATTCAATTCTAGCACCTCAAATACGGTATAGTGGATGTTATTGGCTTTGGAGTCTGAAAACTTAGATTTGAATATCACCTTGGTAATTTTCTAGCTGTGTGATCATGGGGAAGTCATTTGACCTCTTATAGCCTCAACTTCCTTATCTGTAATATGGGGATAATAATATTTGTACTATGGGGATAATAATATTTGTACTACCTGCTTCTGAGGATTTTTATAAAGTATTTTGTAAACTGTGAAGTATTGGTAAACATGAGTTGTTATTATCTAATTCAGCCTTCAACCTATTGTTCAAAAAGCATCTTTAGCCAAAAGTATACCTCTCTAGGATTCTTCCTGCCCTTAGTTTCTAGCTTCAGCAGAAGTTGTCACTCCTGTCTCTCTATAATCTCTGGAAAGAGGGGATTGTTCTTAGTTAAAGGAAGACTGCTGTCAGTTTCCTACACCCACATGAGCAACATTTGTTCATACTTGTTTTAAATGTAGTGGTTGATTAGTCACTGAGATTCAGAAAGCATATAAATATGGGTGTGTTTCTTAAGATTTAGCTTTTTATGACAGACAGAGACAGAGAGAGAATGAAAGAGAGAGAGAGAGACAGAGAGACAGACAGAGAGAGACAGAGAGAGACAGAGACAGAGAGACAGAGAATGAAAAGGAAGGAAGGAAGGAAGGAAGGAAGGAAGGAAGGAAGGAAGGAAGGAAGGAAGGAAGGAAGGAAGGAAGGAAGGAAGGAAGGAAGGAAGAAAGGAAGGAAGGGAGGAAGGAAGGAGGAAGAGTCAAGAATTGCAATCCAAGACATTACAAATTGATGGCTATCTTTCACCATCATTTCTCAGTGAGTCTATTGTCTTGTATTCCATTGAATATCTTCATGTAGTCTTGTTCTCAGAAGATGTCAAAGGACAATAGCTCATGAATGTCTTGGGATGGCAAATAATTACAATGAAAGGAACAAGGAAATTGTAAATGGGTGGGATAAACCCCAGAAGAGTCTGTTTTTCTTTCTCACCAAAAAATAGCCAATTAGCAATAGAAACTATACTCAAATATCTGTTTTGTCTCTAGACCCTAATTAGCTGATCTCTTTGACTTTTTCCTTTCCCAATATATTGAGTGTGTTCCAAAATCAATAAATATTTGATTTTATTTAATTTCATTAGTTAACTATTTTGGTGTTGTGTAAATAGCAGTTTGGCTTCTCATTTAGCTGAACATCAGATTACATATGATTTCTAACACAAAGTGCAAAGTGGTATATGTTGAGGACAGGGAGAATATATCTAATTATATCTGTAGGTTAATGACATCTAAACTTTCAAACTATAGCCAGGAAAGTAGCATGGGAGGGCAAGGAGATTATTGCCAGAAGACAAAAACATAAGCACCACAAAAATGTGCCGGAAGTTATATTGGAAACAAAACCTATAGGTTGTTGATAAAGAGAATGAATGAAAGAAAAAAACAAACATGGTATAGTCTTATATAAATACACTTACACACCACAAATACACTTATGATTTTGTGTTGTATTCACATCATTCATTCATTTCACTTATTGAGAATGCCAACTGAGTTGGCACTGAGACATTCCTTTTTGCTAGAACTGTAAAAGGAGCAGTTATGCATCATAGTGGATAGAGTGCTAGGCATGGAATCAGGAAGACCTAAGTTCAAATCCAGCTTCAGACACTTACCTGGACAAGTCACTTAATCCTGTTTGTTGCAGTTTCCTGATCTGTAAAATGAGCTGGAGAAGGAAATGGCAAACCACTCCAGGATCTTTGCCACTAAATCCCCAAATGGGATCACAAAGAGTTGGACATGACTGAAACAATTTGACACAAAAGGAGAAGCATTTGCAGAATCCGAACCAATGAAGTTGTTTTTTTTTTAAATCTCAGGCATAAGATTTTAGAAATGTGCTTATCTCTAGCATATTTCACATTCTAGCTTATTTCATTCTTAGGATCATATTTTTATGGCTGGAAGGGTTCTTAGAGGTCATCTAATCCAACAGCCCTTGTTTTGAAGATGAGGAAACTGGCTTAGAGAAGTGTGTTAAAAATCAACCAGAAATAGAGCCACAAAACTGTACATAAGAATCCCTGTGGTACCATACTAAATTAGAAAACTACATGTTACCATCACCTATGTCCTGTTGTATTTTGTTTATTTTCTTAAATATTATGATCTGATTTGGTCACTCAGGACAGTTGTGGGCCTTATGTTCAGCGTTTGACACTGCTGGCTTAGAATGACGTGACTTTCCAGGTTGCAGTTAGTGAGTGGCAGAGTCAGGATATAAACCTGAATCCTTGGTACTCTTTGCAGTCTACCACACTTCCTCCTTCTCTTGATACTGATTCTATCAATCAGCATGTTAGCTATCTCCATACTATGGCCAACGCTTCCAGGCAGCAGGCATTTTTCACAAGAAGGGAGGGAGTCCAGTTTCTCTAAGGGTGACAATGGCAGTGGTCCAGATCCAGGTCCTCAGAGAGCAGCAGTGTTATTAGTGGTAGGTTAGGTCTTTGATGGCTGCAGTAATGACTTACAAATGGGAGTAAAAAGGAGAAGGGCTAGCGATTCCAAGTAGTAACAGCGGCTACAAAAGGACTTCCTTGAAGGCAGTAGAGTTAAAGGTGGGGGTGAGACAGAGACAGAGAGAGACAGACACAGAGAGACAGACAGAGACGGACAGAGAGAGACAGGCCATCAGTTATAAATAAAGGACATTGACAGATTAGAGACTCTCAGTATTCTTGCCAGAGAAAACAATACTTTCACTTTTTTGATGTCTTTTGATGATAAGTGCTTCAAAAAGTTCTCATTTCAGCAGTCTAAAAAAAACAGGTAACTACAAAAATAAATATGTACATTTGTTTTTGTTTAGTTGTGTCCAATTCTTTATGACCATATTTGTGGTTTTCTTGGCAGAGATACTGAATTTGCCATTTCCTTCTTCAGCTCATTTTACAGATGAAGAGACTGAAACAATCAGGGTTAAATGACTTGCCCAAGGTCACACAGCTAGTAAACATCTGAGGCCAGATTTGAATTCAGGAAGATGAATCTCCTAGATTCCAGGCTGGGCCCTCTATCTAGCAGTGCCATTTAGATGACCTGAAATATGTGTATATCAAATGTCAATTTATAGGATTGATGATGAGAAATCTCTGATTCAGACAATACTGAATCAATTTGTAAGTGATTAGAAAGTAAACAAATGTACTTAAAAATATTTTCTCTCTCATATCCCTTTTTCTTTTTCATATTATTTTATTTGTGAGTGGTGGGAATGGGAGTAGGGAGGAAAATAAATTTTCCTCCTTTATTCATTGGCACTGTGATTGAGGACTAATGAGATAATGCTTCAGTTACTTTCAGGTAATGATTTTAGGAAGCAGATGTCAAAAACTAATTCCTGTTGGCAATTAGGAAATGAGTAGCAAAGAAAAGCTATTGTCTGCATATAGCTGAGACGACTGTAGAATACCATGGAACTGGAGCATTCATTCCCCAGGAGGGAAATCCTGAGTAAAGCATATCCGTGCTTCAAATCTTGAATTGAGAACAATTCAAAAAAATTCTCGTAAGACTAGCCATGCTAAAATTAATTAGATTTAATTATTTCAAGGCATTTTATGGGATTTCATGAAAATCTTTAGTGCTCATGAAACTGCTATTTCATTAAGCAGTACTGTTTCTTTGGAGCCAGTAATTTAATCTAATAAAGGGAAAGTTCTTTATGTCCTTTATATATCACATTGCAAATGAGAAGACTATCAGATATACAAAACCTTCAAAGCACTAATACCTCCTTCAATTTCCTGCCTTCTAGTACAGCAAAAAGCATTCACTTAGCATGCTGGAATATAGGTGGCAATAAAACAAGTATGATAAAGACATGGATAGGATCTGAATTTCAACTATGCAAAAGGGACCAGTAGATACCAGATGTTGAATAGACAAGAGTTTAATTCCTGATAGGCAGGCAGGGCTAAAAAAAAGAAAGTGACTACCCAATAACACAATAGACTAGGTGGTAAGGAATTCAGCTAAGCCAGGAAAGTTCAAGTAGATACTCTAAGTCTGAGAAGCTTCTCAGGTAAAGGTATCTAAAATATATATTTTTTAAAAATTTATCAAATCTATAAGAATATGAGTCATTCCTCAATTGATACATGGTTAAAGGATATATATGGGAATTAAAATTGTCCAATCTACAATAAAAGGGACTGAGACAGAGCACTGAGCCAATGGTACTTTATTAAAGGATCCATGGCCCCCTCTAACAAAGAGGACCTCAAATCTTCCTCAACATCTAAAATGCCCCCTTCTTCCAGGACCTTGTTTTTATGGGGTTTCCAAATATGCAAAAGAAGCATGGTGAAATACAAAATCTCATTGGTTGATAGACCTTGTTCTTCAGGGCCAAAAATGACATACCAGCAGAGGGGTCACAGGTTGGCCAAAGCATGGGGCATCTTCACAGGCTAAGTGGTCATAAGATGGACACTTGCTCATGCTGGACAAAAGAGAGTAGTCCAGAGGTACAAAAACAAATTGGATGATGTAAAATTAATGGGGAATAAGATCTTCCCCGCCTGTCAATAGGCCTCATGCGGAACCCATTAAGAGAAGCTTGCTTGCTTGTAGGAAGGCTTGCACACCTTTTGTTAATAAGCTAATTAGGCAATGAGTCAGGTTATGATACCTTCTGGCTCTGAGCCTATTAGCTGAAAGAGTATATATTATGAGAAGTGAGCTTTTGCTTTGGGGGCTTGCTTATGAGAAAAAAGTTGTGATTCCCTGGTTCAGACTCTGAGGGGCTGTTCAGAACTCCCTGACTGTTCAGAGGTAAAGACTCTCTTGATTCAGTGGTGGATGTAAAGCTTTGATTCAGGCAGTAGAGGAATGTCTGCTGTTCTTTATTTCTCTTTTCTGTATTTCCTGTGTTTGTATTTTATGTGATTAAAAAAGAAAGATTGTTGACCCCTCAAACAGCTATCTTTCCTTAGTAAAGCAGATAAAAGAACCTGCACTAACAGCCATCCTGGGTGTGCCAGCATGGTTGCCATCACAGAAGACTTTCCCAAGCATCAAGGTATCCCACCCATGCAGGGTTTGGACATGGAATTTGAGCAAAACAAGAAGGAGATATCTTTGTCAGCATTCCTGTGGTTGCGCAAGTGAGTCTCATAACTTGGTAAACAAGTAGTGAACATTACATTAAAGTTTGAGGCCTACTATAAGAACCTATACACCCCTATATGAATTATGTAATATAACAAAGTTATTGAATTATTGTGGGGTCCAAATGAATTATTTTTCACATATGAATAGGCAGTTTTCCAATGAAGAAACCAAAACAATTTATAGTCATATGAAAAAATGTTGTAAATCATTATTGATTAGAGAAGTGCAAATTAAAACAACCTTGAGATATCATTTTACACCTATTGGATTGGCTAAAATGACTGAAAGACTACCCTTCTCTTTTTACTCCTGTTTTTTGCTATTAGCAAAAAATGAAATTTATGCGATAATTTTTCATATTTATTAAAAGGAATAGAAAGTTGTATGTAGTAGATTTGCAGTTTCATACGCAATCATCTTTTTTTACTATACTGTGTTATGGAAATTCTTGTTTTATTCCATAAATTATAAATAAAAATTTAAAAAATTAAAATAAAAAAGGGCCTAAGGAAATAAAATACAGTGACTAGGAGATCAGAGCATTAGCCATATTTGCTTTCTGTCCTCTTTTGTCTTGTATACTAATGGCCAAAGTTTTAATAGATGTGTACTTTCAGACAGAGTCCTCCAAGATGCTGTTTACTTCTGTTAAATGGAAGAAGGGGGAGAGACACAGAGACAGAGACAGACAGACAGACAGAGACAGAGAGAGACAACATGAATGTGGAAGAAAAAGAGAGAAAGAGATGGACAGAGTTGTTAATAGAGCAGGTTGGATTAGATGGCCCCGGAGGTCCCTTTCAGCTCTTGATTTATGATACAGTGGCCAACCAACTCTTTCTTCTCCTCTGTTTCCTTCTTGTCCCCTTCAGGTGAGACTACCTGCATCTCTGGATGGCTGCACCCCATCTAGCAACATGGCAACCCTATATCTCTTACACTTGGGCAAGGTGATTAGAGAGCAGAGGTCCCAGAAGTTCAAACCTCAACCTCAAGCTAGTCCTTGTGAAGTAGGATCTACTTAACATCTGTTTTGGTCATTCTTCCTCAACCATCTAGCCAGTGACAAAAGTGGAACTTCCCCTCTTCATCATCCACTTCTTGTGTTCTCCTTACCTGACTTCTACAAATTAAAAGGGGTTTTGGTGGGCTTTTTCTTATTAAACATGATTGACTTCATCATAATAAAAGAATTCATTATAATTCATAGAATTCATTGGAATTCATAATAAAAAAATTCATTCTCATAGTATTTGTTAATTGAAGGGTCGCTGGGGGCATTCAGCTTATTCATATTTTCATTGTCTTGTATTTTTATTGTCTTGTTATTCCATCTTTTATATCCACTGAATTAGTTAGGTTGAATGAATGAATAAAAACTTATTTATTAAACACTATGTGCCAAATTGAAGCAGCTAGGTGGTACAGTGGGCAGTGCCGGGCCTGAAGTCAAGAAGACTCATCTTTGGGAGTCCAATCTGGCCTCAGACACTTACTAGCTGTGTGACCCTAGGCAAGTCACTCAGCCACATTTGCCTCAGTTCCTCATGTGTAAAATGAATTGGAGAAGGAAATGTCAAACTACTCTAGTATCTTTGCTGAGGAAATCCTAAAATGAAGTCGCAAAGAATGGAACATGACTAAAATGACCAAGCAACAAATGTGACAAGTATTGTGGCAGTCAAGCAGTCAATGAACATTTATTAAACTGAGCAGAGGGGATGCAAATACAACAGTGAGATAGTACCTGCTCTCAGGGAGCTTATATTGTAATAATAGGTGTCAACACGTATAGCAAAGTGGTGATCAAAAAAAGGGAATTTGACTCTAGAATTCATAGGGACTATGAGTGGAATGTTAAGGCAGTCAATTTCTAATTTCTAATAATAATAATAATAATATTGAATTGATTAGTGTTTCCAGAAGAGTAGATATGAAGTGTGGGTCTGGGAATCAAGAAAATATGTACATAGCCAGTAATATGACAAGATGTCTTCACAGTGGATGGCTGGATGGGATGCGAAACATGGTCTGGAGTCAATTAGACATGATGGCCTAGGTGAATTTTCACTCACTCCCCAATCAAACTTCAGACAAAGTATCAAAGCTGAGTGGATTTCTTTAAAATTCTGGCTTACAGAAGTAATAAACTGGGTGAAAAAAAGCTATCAGGAGAGATCGTTCAAAGTAAGGAAACACACCCATATACCACATTTGTTTTTACTAGAAATAAGTAGAGAGGAATGAAATGTTAATGGGAGACATGATTAACTTTTAAGAACAAGCTGAAAGGACAACATGAGAAAGGATAAAAAAATGTGATATAGAAACTTATTATTCAGGTCATCCAATTCAATCAATCCAATTCCTCACAGCATATGTTTAAAGTTGAACTATTTAACGGGCATCTGGAAACACCAATCTTGGTTGACATTAAATTAGACAGATAACATTTTTAGGTTTGGATTTTTCTGCATTCACATAGATGCTCTCATTATTGTTGTTCAGTCATGTCTAACTTTTTGTGACCCCATGGACCATAGCCCTTCTCTCTGTAATGGCAAGTAAAATGGGACTTTTTGTTGTCTTTTGTTTTGGAGTTGCTTCTCAGCACTAAGGCAATCAAGTGCCTTTGAGACTTGCCTTTGTTTCAATCAAGAGTCTTTGATTGAATTGGGAGTCTTTGATGACCTGTGGGAAGGCTTAGGTCACATGGGTTTGAGTCACATGGTTATGATGCCCTCTGACCCTGAAGAAGTGTATACATACTCTGATGTTAGCTTTTTGCTTGGGGCTCACTCACTGGAAGAGTGTTGTGTGATTTGACTAGACAAGACCCTTGTGGGGGCTGTTGGAGCCCCCCAGCTTTGAAAAACCCAGATGTTGGTGCTTCTCTCTCTGGTAACCATGTATGTAATGTCTTTGACAGACAGCCATAAGTCTGTCTGCTGATTTGTGTTATTTTGCTCTGTTTATATAATTTCTGCTTGTAATTTCTATTTGTGTTGTCTCTGAAGTTCAGGGTGCTGACATTTTCCCCTGAACTAAGTGAACTATATATGTATGTTTAATTAAAGTGAGATTCAAGTTGCTTTTCTTAGAAAAGCAGATCAAAGAACTTGTGCTAGCAGCCAGTCCTGATGTTATTGGTCTTACACAGCCACAGTAGTGGCAAAAGTAGCATTGTTGCACTATCCTCTACTCTCTCTCAAACTCTGTCCAAGCTCATTTCTATTGCTTGCATGACAGCATATAGCCATCTCATCCTCTACCATCCCCTTCTTCTTCTGCCTTCATCCTTCCCCTACATCAGGCTCTTTTCCAATGAGTCTCATCTTCTTATTATGTAGCCAAAAATATAATGTTCAGCTTCAGTATTTAACCTT
>CM053622.1:740294620-740381308 GCA_028646595.1 Phalanger gymnotis | reverse complement strand
ACAGGTTCTTTTGATCTGCCTTAATAAGGAGAGCAAGGTGAAGGGGTTGGCAAGCTTACTTTAATTCAGCACACAAATATCATTCACTTAGTTCAGGGGAAAAAGCCAGCACCCTGAACTTCAGAGCAAAATACAAGCAAATTACAAACATCAACAGACAGACCTTGTCTGATTCAAATCCCAATACATAGTTACCACAGTTCAACAAAGTCTCAGCATCCAGGTTTACAAGCTGGAGGGCTCCTTAGCTACAGCTGCTGGGAGTCTCTTCATCAACACCATCTCAAGAGCCCTTAAACAAATTACAAACAGACAGACCCAAAACAATTCATAGTTACCAACGTCTAGGTTCAGCCCTGGGAGCTCAGAACAAGGGCTGGCCCAAAGTCACACGCCACCACTGCTGCAGCAAAGAGCTCCAAGGAAGAAGAGGCCAATCTCTGGTTTTATGTCTTTTTCAGAGTCAGGGGTGAGTCATACATGCGACTCACTCACGTGACCTAGAATCACCACAAAGAGTGACTTAAATCCACTTGGTCTAAAAGCCTCTGCTGTCCCAGACATGTAAACTAGGCCCTTCCTGGAGTTAGCCCCACCTTGGGCCCCACCTTAGTTGCCAATCCACACCCACATAGGTTTTACACCTAATAGGGGTTTGGGCCTGGGGCTTAATGCTTAGTAAGATTCAATGAAATAGCTGAATTACTCAAAGCAAACAAAAGCCAAACTCTTCAAGGGCACTTGTTGAACTAAGTGCTAAGGAGCCCGTTTTGCTTCCCAACACACTATAGTAGGTGCTTAATAAATATTTATATATTGTCAGGGCAGATAGATGGCTCAGTAGGCAGAGTTCCAGACCAAGGGTCATGTAGACTCATCTGAATTCAAATCTGGCCTCGAACACTTACCAAGTCACTTAACTCTGTTTGCCTCAGTTTCCTTATCTGTAAAATGAGCTGGAGAAGGAAATGGCAAACCACTCAAATATCTTTGCCAAGAAAATCCTGAATGGGGTCATAATAAGTTGGACGTGACTGAATAATAACAACAGATAAATATTTATTGAATTGAATTGAGCAATGGCTAGGATATCCCAAAAGTCACAGTGCATTTTTCAGCTTTAATAATTTCAGAAGTAAAGTGCTACAAACTTACGAAAATTATTTGAAAGTTTAATTATTTAAATTTAATTTGCACTTAACTTTAATGTTATAAATTATGAAATTAAAATTTTGAATTTTAGCAAACTTGGTCAACTTACCATTATGCATTGAACATGTTAGTTTCTGGATGACACAGTAGAGGATGTCTTCTTGCTTTGCCCTCTCTGTCTCCTGATACTTCCATTAGACTTTTTCTGGTGAGATTATGACAAATCTGTCCAGTATGCATCAAAAACCCATTCTTTTGATGAACTTAGGGCTAGGGTTACACATGCCATCCTTTCAGTTAATTAGTAGTAGGTGATGGAAGTTTTTTAAAAGTTTCAAAAGTTACTAAAGCAATGTATAGCATAAGGTTGTAGTTATTTCAAATGATAATAATAAATATGTCAATATTTTAAATCTCATTTGTTATAATTTTGTAGCATTTATACTTCCAAAGTTATTAAAGCTTAAGAGTGGAATAAGACTCTAGGGACACATTGTATTTACATGATAGGAACCAGGTAAATAATATGTTGTATTCTTTAGTTTAGAAATTTCTTTTCTTGAAAGAGGTTCTAACAAGACCAAAGACTATTTGCAGATTGCATAGATCTAACTAAAACATTTTAAAGAGGAAAGATATTTATTATAAATTTATATTGTAAATTTAGCTCAGGGAAATGTTAATTTCACTTAACAACCAAAGGGATGTGTGTGTGTGTGTGTGTGTGTGTGTGTGTGTGTGTGTGTGTGTGTGTGTGTATGTGTCTAAATCTTCAAGAAGACTATATATGTTCAGGAATACTCCTTAAAAGATTTTTACAACCATGTCAGATGAGCCAAGATTACATGATGCTCAGTGTTGACATAGAAAGTTAATTATAGTGTCTAAATGTCTAGGCCTCATTCTTTCCTTAGACACTTGGAGACAACTCCCATAGAAAAGAATGGCAGTTGTACAAGTCTCTTGGGGGCAGGGGGGAAATTGGCTTTGGAATCATGTATTGATATATGTGGGCAGAGTATGACCCAGGAGCCTCTCAATCCAAAATTTACTTCCTATTCTCCTCCAAGACACTACCTGCTTGAAAACCTTCAGGGCACTGTGCAAAATCAGCTCTTTGCTTTTAAAGATTTGAGGGTGAGAGGGAGAAGGGACACTCAGAGAAAGGAGTGGAATTTACCCAATTTTCATCCAATTATCAAATGTCATAGTTTTTAAAAATGTTATTTCTGTTTTATAGAAATTGGAATCTAGGTACCTCATAAGGAAGCCCTGAATCACAGAGTATTTCTACCTTTTTACACTGAAAGTATTAAAAATATGTAGAAGGTTATGATTCCTTTGAGTTTATATCTATACAGCACCAAAGAAAAATATATTTAACCACTTTGTAATTAGATTGGCTCTAACGTAACAGAAACATTTATTTCTAGTGTGAGGGATTGCTGAGCCCTTTTCAGGGCTGCTCATCTACTTTTTGTGTTGACCTTTCATCCAACTCTCACCTGTGGCTCCAAGAAGCTACATCATGCCCAGTGGCCACACCCTGGTAAAAACTGCCTTGACAGATGGTCTAAACCAGGTTGAATTGGGAGGATGTCTACCCCCAAAATGTGAAGATTTCCCTTGGTGGAATGGGAAGATAAGAACAATTTGTTCCAATGGCCATGAAGGTGGCCGAAACAGGCACTGTGGAACACTTAGCGCTTGATTGAACACTGAAGATGCCAAGGTCATCCACTGATCCAGGGCCATCACCAGTGGTCCTAACTTTTGTCTTGCCACTGGACTTTGATGACTCTGGAGGAGAGAGTGAGACTGATGAATCTGTGCAGCTCTGCCTCACTTAAATCCAATTGTCAGGCAGGTTGAGACATCACTCTGTGATGTCACTGATCCTCTTCAAAAAACAGTAATAGAGTACCAAGAAAAAGAAATTTGACCGCCTTGTCATTCGTTTAGACTGTCTCTAATTTAACAGAAACATTCCAGTAGTGTTTACATGACATAAATGAGTTGTTAATACTAACATTTATAAAACATTTGAAACTTTGCAAAGTGCTTTTTTATACATCAGAGAGGCAGCTAGGTGTCAGAGTAGAGTAATGGACCTGGAGTAAGGAAGGTTTGAGGTCAAATCCAACCTCAGACAATTATTAACTATACAATCTTGGACAAGTCATTTAAGCTTTGCCTGCCTCAGTTTCTTCATCTGTAAAACAAGGATAATAATAGCACCTACCTCCCAGGGTTGTGGAGGTTGTATGGATCAAATGAGATAATAAATGTAAAGAACTTTGCAAACTTAAAAGTGATATATAAATTCTAGTTACTATTATTATCACTTATGAACCTCACAGTGATCCTTCAAAGCTGATACTGCAGGAATCATTATTGTCATTTTATAGATGAGGTGGTTGGTGTTTGTCCTTTGTTTTCAGAAAGGACAAATGACCTCAGGCAGATGTCTTGACTCATAGATGAGGTAACCAAGGCACAGATATAGTTAGTAATTTGCCTGAGTCCACATAGTTGGTAGGTGTCAGAAATGGGATTTGAATCCCGGTCTTCCTACCTTGAAATCCAGCATGGTAACCACTGTACCAAACAGTCTTCATGGTACCGCAGTGGTGGGTTCTGATTACTTCAGTTTTGATCAGCATTCTGCCAAATCTAATCGAATTGATAATGATAGCTCAAATAGCTAACCTGAAGCCCATTAGTCAGCATTATTGCAGACATCTTGAAATCCAGTTATTTTGGCTAGATTAATGACTAATCTTGATCACTTGATGCCCTAGGCAAATTTCTAAGACTATAAATTGAGGAGCAGGTACCAATCTGTGCTGGTAGAAGGTGTTTCCTCGTTGGGACTTCCCTGTATTAATGAAATCACAGTTCCAATCATTAATTAAAGTCCCGAAATAACAAAATTATTATTTAGATACAGTGTGATGTAACGGAGAAAGAGCCAGACTAAGAGGTTGAAAAAAATGTGTTCCAGTCCTGTCTCCGATGCATACTGGCGTTTCGCCCTGAGTAAGTCAGTTAGTTTCTCAGTGCCATAAGCAACTCTCTAAAAGTATAAATTGTATATTAGTCATTGATCTGCATTGGCAAGAGGTATTGCCACACTGACAGTTCCCTATGCCAACAAAAATTATAAATTAAATTGTTTTAACGGCTTATTAAGCTGAATGACACAATTATTGACTTTGAAATGATGAGACATTATAGCCAAAAAACAAGGAGAAAGAAAAAAAAAGTGAGTTGATTGCATATATCACTTTTATCCTTCCTTCAGATATAGTCTAAATGTCCCTAGGTATTAAGATCTGTTCTAAGATCTGATCTAAGGCTTGAGATCAGTTCTGCTGATAGTAGGAGAGAGAACCTATAAGACTAAAGGGATTAGTTTCAGAAAGCACCACCCTATGCAAGTGAAAAAGCTAGCCAAGTGTGAGTAACAACTTAGTGTGAGTAATAATTCATTCCTTGGCATATTTTACATTTACTGAGTGTTGACAAGGTCTGAGGCTCTATACAAAGAAGCCCAGAGAACTCATAGCCCCTGGGCGATGAGTATTTTCCCTTTCCCCACCCTCATAGAAGCAGCTCCGCCCAACTTTTCCCCCTCAGGCCTTTTCCTTCCTAGCCTCCTGCATATGCCAATGTCCCATAAGCATAGAGGACAGAAAGCAGGTACATGATGCAACTATAAAGTAACCAATGATTCAGTTGTTTCTTAAGATATAATTTGAGAAAGAACTTGAATGGGACCAAATGGAGTCACAGCTATCTATCTCTTGCCAGTCGATGAAATGATAAATACATGACTTGGTCTGATTATGCCCAGACTTTTTTTTCATACAATAATCCACATGTCTATCATGCTTTTAAGCTTTACAGTTAGTGGTTTTCTTCCAATGGGTGAGTGAAGTGGGCATTGAGATGACTATTACCAACTGAGGAATGCAATGCTGAAAAGTTGAGTCATGAATTTGGCTTCTAATCATAAAAGAGGTTTCCCTCCCTCTATCAATTCTTTTCTTCCATTCTCTTTCTCTTTCTCCGTCTCTATCTCTCTACCATCTCCATCTCTCTACCTCCTCTGTCTCTTCTCTTTTCATTTGTACCTTTTTAAAAATACCTTCTAGAGCTACCCTTGTATGTTCATCATTTTTCCTAATATTGTATCATCCTATTATCACTGGTATAAATCCCATCTGGTCATGATGAATGATTTCTTGGATAAATTTCTACAGTCTATTTGAAAGTTTTTTATTTAAAATTTTTGATTCTATATTCATTACTTATTTTGTTCTGTGTTTCTTCTTTGCTTTATCATTTCCTGCTTTTGTTGTTAGGACTATATATTTGTCTCATAAAAAGTTTGTGGTAGAGTGCTTTCTCAGTGTTTGAGATTAATTTGTGTAATACAGGCATGGGTGAACTAATAAATATTTAACACCTGGTTCTCTGGAAAAAATGTACAATTCACACTTTTAAATTTAATCTTTATTATTAACATTTTCTTCTTCTCTTTCTTAAGTCTAGACAATCAACAAAAGAATAAATCAAGCCCTGACATACCGATTTGGAAAGTGTAAATGCTCACACTGAAAATTTAACTATCAGTTCATAAACCAGTCTGAACTGGCTCCAGCACACCCCTGAATAGATATTGTTATTTAAAAGTTTATTAGAATTTTCTTGTAAATACCTTAGCACATAAAATTTTCTGCTTATAGTAATTCTCTAATAATTAGCTCTATTTCCTTTTCCAAGAATGGACTATTTAAGATCTTTTTTTTGTGTGCTATCCCAGTTTGAATATTTTATATATTTGAAGGTAAAACACTCTTTTTGTGTGTTCTCCGTTTTATTGACATATATCTGTGCATAAAAGGCTTTGATAATTATTTTTATTTCTTTTAATTTTGCTGTGATTTCATGTTTTACATGTTTTTAATTTAATTAATTTAGTTTATTGCTATTTTTTAATCAGGTTGAATAAAGACAGGGGGTTTGGTGGGTTTTTTTAGCTTTTTCAAACAACCAACTTTGAAATTTTTGTCTATCTTTTCCATGGCTTTTTGATTTTAGTATTATCTATTTCTCCTCTAATTTTTAAGACTTCTTCCTTGATGTTCATTTGATGTATTGATTTATTCAATTCTTAATTTTTCAATGCATATGTAGTCTTATTATCATTATCTTTCATATAATAATAATTTCTCTGATTTGTTTTTTAACCTGATATTTAGTGAATTTTGGCCCAGCCCCTCATTTTTATTCTTGTTCCCGCTGCCTTTTGGGTCTTTTCCTTATAAACAAGAGATTGTGAAATTTTTATTGCTGTTTTCTTATGTTTTATGTCATTCCCTTTCATTTAATTGTTTAATCCATTCATGTTTAAAGTTTAAGAGATTTGTGTTTTCCTCCATTTGTATGTCTAATTTTTTTCTAAATTAGGATTTTATCTCTTGTTGTCAGTACTGTCTGCCTTGTATGTTTTGCTTAATATACTTTAATGTAATCCTGTTCCCATAGTCTTCCTTCCACTCCACCCTCCACTTCTACTCCTTCCTTAAGTTTGAAGCTTTATTTTTAATTTTTCTTTCTTTTATTTAGTTTTATAACTTCACTTCCTTTCTTTCCTTTCTCCCTTCTCAGTTAAGTGATTAATTCATAATCCACTAATCCTCTTGCCACCTCTATCACTTCTACTATGTGGCAGTTTAATTTTTTTCTTTTTCTGTACTTTTCTCTAAGAAAGATTTTTTTACCTTAGTTTCTTCATTTTTCTCTTTGCTCTGTATTCTAAACTTTTACTTTTTTGATCCTGGACTGTGTGTATATACATTCTTTCTTCCACATTTTTGCTCCTTGGAATCCAATCTTCTGAAGTACCAAATTTAAGCTCCTTCTCCTGTTACTGTCTTTGAAGATCTTGCCCCATAATTCTTTGGGTTCTTTTTTTTTCTGTTGTGCCTCAGTCAATCAATTGATTAGAGAAATAATGAGGATAGAACTATTATCTATCTAGAACAATAGAACAATTAGACATAGAGAGGCCACTAGGTATCACAGTAGTTAGAGTGCTGCACTTGGAGTCAGGAAGATCTGAGTTCAAATCTAGCCTCAGACACATACTACCTGTAAGTATTTTCAGGGTAAGTAACTCCAGCTCTGTCTGCCTCAATTTCTTCAATTGGTCCTCCTGGGTAGGCCGAGCTAACATAATAAAAACAACAATTCTACCTAAATTAATTTACTTATTCAGTGCCACACCAATCAAACTATCAGAAATTATTTTATGAAGAGAGGAAAAATAATAACAAAATTCATCTGGAAGGACAAAAGGTGCAGAATATCAAGGGAATTAATGAAAAAAAAATGGTAGGGAAAGTGGCCTAGCCAACCCAGATCTTAAACTGTATTATAAAGCAGCAGTCATCAAAACTACTTGATATTGGCTAAGAAATAGAGTGGTGGATCACTGGAATAGGTTAGGTACACAAGACACAGTAGTCAATGACTATAGTAAGCTACTGTTTGATAAACCCAAAGACTCCGGCTTCTGAACTCACTATTTAACAAAAACTGCTGCAAAAACTGGAAAATAGTATGACAGAAACTAGGCATAGACCATCTTCTCACACCCTATATACCAAGATAAAGTCAAAAAGGGTACACGATTTAGATATAAAGGCTGATATGAGCAAACTAGGAGAGCAAGGAATAGTTTACCTGTCAGATTTATGGAGAATGGCAGAATTTATGACCAAACAAGTGATAGAGACCATCATGAAATGCAAAAGGGATAATTTTGATTACATTAAATTGAAAAGTTTTTGCACAAACAAAGCCAATGCAACCAAGATTAGAAGAGAAGCAGAAAGCTGGAAAATAATTTTTACAAGTAATGCGTCTGATAAAGGCCTCATTGCTAAAATATATAGTGAACTGAGCCAAATTTATAAGAATTCAAGTCATTCCCCAAGTGATGAATGGTCAAAGGATATGAGCAGGCAGTTTTCAGATGATGAAATAAGTTATCTATAGTCATATGAAAAAATACTCTAAATTATTATTGGGAAATGAAAATCAAAACAACTCTGAGGTACCACATCATACCTATCAGATTAGCTAACATAACAAAACAGGAAAATGATAAACATTGGAGAAGATAGGGGAAAATTGGAACACTAATGTATTGTTGGTGAAGTTGTGAACTGATCCAACCATTCTGGAAATTTGGAACTATGCCCAAAAGGCACAGTTATAAATTGTGCATATCCTTTTGACTCAGCAATACCACTTCTAGGTCTGTATTCCAAAGAAATCATACAAAGGGGAAAAGGACCCACATGTACAAAAATATTTATAGCAGTTCTTTTTGTGATGGCCAAGAATTAGAAATTGAGAGGATTCCCATCAATTGGGGAATGGCTGAACAATTTGTGATATATGAATGCAATGGGATGTTCCATAAGAAATGATAAGCAGATGGACCTCAGAAAAACCTGGAAAGACTTACATGAACTGACGCTGAGTAAAGTGAGCAGAACCAGGAGAACATAGTATACAGTAATAGCAACATTATGTGATGAGTAACTATGATAGACCTAGCTCTTCTCAGCAATGTAGGGATCTAAGACAACTCCAAAAGACTCATAATGGAAAATGCTATCCACATCCAAAAAAAGAACTATGGAATCTGAATGCAGATTGAAGCATACTATTTGTGCTCTCTCTCTCTCTCTCTCTCTCTCTCTCTCTCTCTCTCTCTCTCTCTCTCTCTCTCTCTCTCTGTCTCTCTCTGTCTCTTGCTCTCTCATCTTTCTTGTGGTTTCTCCCATTGGTTCTAATTCTTCTTTAAAACATAACAAATATTAAAATATGTTTAATATGAATGGATATGTATAGCCTATATCATATTGCACACCATCTTGGGGTAGGGCATGGGAAGGGTTGGGGAGAAAATTTGGAACTCAAAATCTTAGGGAAGTGAATGTTGAAAACTAAAAATAATTTTTTTTTAAAAAATTCTTCATCTGGAAAAGCCAGAATAATAGTAGTACCCACCTCACAGGGTTATTATCAGGATTAAATGAGATAATATTTGTAAAATGTTTAGTACAGTATATAGCACATAGTAGGTACCTAATAAATGTTTATTCCCCCTTAGACATTGCTCTTTATTCCCAACAATGTAATTCAATTCTACCCTGTCCTTCCCATAATGATTCTTCTTTAAATTTCCCATAAAATATTATCTTTGGGTTGTCTTACCACTCTAGGAGGAAGTTGCCCCCAAGAGCTACAATTTTCCATCTTCTGAGGCAGAATGCTGTTCATGGAGTGGCAATATTCTCAGGGGAAGTGTTTTCCTGGGTGTATCAACACACACTAGATTAGACCCATAGTGCATCCCCCATCTCCCATTATAGACATATACTTCTTTCAACTGTTAGTGTTCTTCAAAGGGACTGCCTTTCTCCATTGAGTAGAAATCTTTGCCTTCCTTTACTGCTCTTTCAATCCCTTCTTTTTGCTTCATCTTCCATTCTCCTACAGCCTCTTTTCTTCCTGAGAGACTAAAGAAATTATCTTCCCTTTGTTGCTCACCCAGACATTTGATTAGGATACATCACAAATTCCCCTCTGTCCTCTGTTTCCCTTCTCTCTTCTGAACACTCATCCATTCTGTAATTTGTGCTCACAAAGTACTATGATTAACCTGGAAGGAAGCTACCATTGTGAGATTTTAGTTCATGGTGTTTCAAACCTGTTTATCAATCATCACTACTTTTATCTTTAAATTCCTTTTTCATCCTTATTCCTATGTGTACTTTTAAGGAGAATTTAGTTACCCCTCTGTTGTTGTGGCCCAATAGGAAACTTTTGTTCTTTTAATAATTTCTAGAGATGGGGTGTTTTCTTTTATTATTTATTTTTCCATTAGTTGTGTTTATTTACCTTGTGATTTTGTATTTTGGGGTGTTTGCAAATATCACAATCTTCTCACTTAAGGTTTCAGCACCCCTACCCCAGGAATGGTTCAAATGTTTCTCTTTTGTTGAGTATCATCATTTCTTATTGATTCTTAGACTCAGGTTTTCAGGGTATGTCTTTTTTGTTTGCATCCTGAAATCCTTAACTTTTTGGAATCTATTATTCAATTCCCTTCTGCAGTTTCTGATGACTATGCAATATGAATTTCTCTCCCTTTATATCTGAAAATTTCTCTCTTGACCACTTGGAGAACTTATTTTTCCTTTAAGT
Source organism: Phalanger gymnotis (assembly GCA_028646595.1). Classification (NCBI taxonomy): domain Eukaryota; kingdom Metazoa; phylum Chordata; class Mammalia; order Diprotodontia; family Phalangeridae; genus Phalanger; species Phalanger gymnotis. The sequence continues at coordinate 740,370,865 of CM053622.1, read as the reverse complement.
TACTAAATTTGATCACTTTGTGTCTTAGAGTTGGAAGTATGCTTTTCCCCTCTTAATGGTAATCTGTAGATTAAGTAATCCAATTGATGCTTCATTTTATGTATTATGAAGTTCAATGAAATTTGCTTTTATTACTTTCTGTATAATTCTGTTCAAGTTTTTTTTTTTTGTTTGCCATTTTCTTCTTGGCAACCTACTATCCTTAAATTGCCTCTATGCATGCTGTCTTTGAGATCAACGTGCCCAGCTCATATAGGAGTCTCCTTTTAATGTGTTGCCTTTTGCTTCTCTTCTTCCAGATTGTCTTCCACTGCCATATAATTGTATTCCTGATACGCTGTTTTTACTTTTTTTGGGGGGTGGGGCGGAGATACCACCATGGATTCAATTTTTTTAATCTACTTATTATTTCTGCTCTACAAGCCATAAGTTCTGCCATTTATTCCCATCTACCTTCTCTCAATATTCTTATTTCTATTTTAGATCATTCATCAAATCCAGCCAAGTAAAAAAGCATTTATTAATAATTATTATGTGCCAGGTACTATGTTGAGCACTGATTATACAAAAAAAGGTAAAATTAGCCCCAGGCCTCAAGTAGACAACATGAAAATGACTATATATAAACAAGATTGATACAGGATAATTTGGAGGTAATCTCAGAGGGAAGGCACTAGAATTAAAAGATTGTAAAAGTATTCTGCAAAAAGATGGAAATTTAGCTGAGAATTAAAGAAAGCCATGGAAGCTTGCAGACAGAGATGAGGAGAGAGACTAGTTCAGCTATTCCGGATTGGGCTTGACTCAAGCTGGTGCTCTGGTTGTTTAAGTTCAATATTGGAACAAAATGAATCTCTTAAAAGTTATTCAATGGTCAACATAAGGAGATTCACTTAACCATAGCAGAGCCCTTTGAGTTGATTCAACTGAGGAAAGCTCCTGTCATGATCCAGCAGCCAAGCCTCTACATCCCTGTGGCTGCTTTGTACTTAGGTGATGAGAATGTGATGTCAACAGTCTGAGTCATTATTCCCTTGGGCCAACCAAGTGTCAAGGAATGTGTCAATACCTTTTACAGAAAAACTAGCCCAATCTGCATGGGGTGCAGTCTTAGGACTTTGCTCGTACCATACCAGGTATAGGAGACACTTCCTATTATGGATTCATACTCTTTTGGGGATCCAAAAGGAGTTTTGTATTCCATCATGTGTCAGTCAAATTTCCTTTTTTCTTGTAATATTTATTTAGAGAGGTTTGTCATCTCTTGGATGTTTTGGTACTCATCCTTCAATTGAATTTTAATATCTTTATCATTGAATCCTCTCTTTATAATCTGGATTTTTAATTGTATTTTGTTCCCTTTTAAATCTCTGGCAGGTTAAGACTTTTTTCTTCATATATACTATAGATCACTTTATGACTTCTCTCACTTGATGGAGGGTATTCCTTTCAGTCTCAACCATAATAGTACCTCAATTTCCCACTACATTCTGGAATTTAATTTTCAAGTAGCTTCTAGGGTGAGAGAACTGGCCCCAGATGAATGCCAGTACCTTTTCCTTCAGGTCCAGTGAAGTTGCAGATATCATTCCCAATTTCCTCAATTATTTAGTTTTGTGGTTGGGATGAATCAATGTGTCACTTTTTACAGTATTGAGAGAAGATGTGTTGAGTGTCCTGGATTTCTGCCATCTTGGAGTTCCCTAATCTAAGGGTTACTCCAGAGAAAAGGAAGAATATTATCCAACTCTAACATCTCCACCCACACATGTCTACTTCCTTTCAGGGTTGAACAGAGTTGAAGTTCACTTCTTGTTGCAACAGGACAATGGGAGGGGAAAGGGTACAGCATATCACCAGAATTTTTGCATCAATAGGCAAATGTCTAAGTGGCTTCCAGTATGTTTGTCCTGATGGAGCATGAAGGTAATGGAGGAGGGGTATTGAGTAAGCATCTTTAAGGACTGGTAGTCTCCACAGTTAATTCATAAAGCTGTTGTTTTGTTGAGCTTCTTGCTTTTTTGTCCTGGACACTCAGATGTAATTACCCTAGCTTTGGTACATAATTTCATTTTCTCTCTCCCTTTCCCTCTCCCTCCCTCTCTCTGTAGATACTGGTGAAAATATCTAGTTGTCTGTCTTGTTTGTCACATGACCTCTCTTCTTGTTTCTATTTGACAGAAAAACAAGTTGACTAAGGTTGTAACACAAAAAAGAAAAAAAAGTATTTAATGATTATTAAAAACAATTGGTAAGTACAGCTAAGTGGTTCAGTGGATAGAGCACCAGACCTGGAGTCAGGAGGACCTGAGTTCAAATCTGGCCTCGGACATTTACCAGCTGTGTGACTCTGGGCAAGTCATTAACCCTGTTTGCCTCAGTTCCTCATCTATAAAATGCGCTGCAAAATGGAGAAAAAAATGGCGAACCACTCTAGTACCTTTCCCAAGAATACCCCAAAATGTGTCATGAAGGATCAGACATGACTGAAATGACTGAACAACAACACCATCTAGCACAGAGCATGGCATATAATAAGTGCTTAATAAATGTCTATTGATTGATTGATGGATTAATGTAGGTCTCATTTTTTTCTCCTTTTATCTCTAGTGTTATCACTGGGTTCAAACCTGACACAACTGCATAACATGCTCTTTATTAGTGGAGAGATTGATGATGACTTGATACCAACATGTGGGTAAGGGAATGAATTATAGTGAGAGCTTGGGAGAAGAGAAATCTTCTTCCTTCCTGGTTCAAGAAAGAACACACATGGTTCCATATTTTCTTTAGGGAGAAATCCAGAGAGAAAGAGAACAGACTTTGAAAAGCAGACACATAAGGCAAAGCCCTTGTTTCAATATCTCTTTGATTTCCAGCTTGCCTTCCTAGAGATTTCAGAGAATTTAACCCTGGGTAGGATTGTGGACTCTCTTTTGGTTAGGATAAGATATCTCATTCCCAGTAGGAGAGTTCATTGTTCTGTTTACTGTCTATTCTGATCTGTATAACTTCTCTGATTTCTATTTGCTATTTTCTTTGATAAATGGATTTACTCACTATTCGCTATTTGTTTTGGCCTTTCGTATAACTAGCATGTGATATGAAGAGATCAAGACTTCAGATGTAACCTTGGGACACACCCCATCCTTTAAGTAAAAGGTATTATAGAAACAACTTGAACCTAAAAAACATTCACCTAGACTAATAACATCTAAAGGATGGGGGTGGGGCGGGATACAGATAATTCTAGTTTGGTAGCTTCTCTGAGGAGAGTAGAGCATTTAGTCTCAAGGCCCCTTCTACTGTTCCCTTGAGATAAGAATCAAAGTCTCCTTTGAAGAGCTGAGGATGAGATCCTCAAGATATTTACCAAAGTCTTCATATCATCATCATTGCTAACATTTATATAGCACTTATTCTGTGTCAGGTACCATGCTAAGCATCTTACAATTATTGTCTCATTTGATCCTCACAAAAATCCTGTGAGATAAGTGCTATTATTATCCCCATTTTACAGATGAGGAAACTGAGGCAGACATCACTTAAGTGATTTTCCCTGAGTTACATATCTATTAAGTCTGAGATCATATTTGAACTCAGATCTTCCTGACTCTAGATTTTGTGCTCTGTCTACTATACTACCTAGCTGCCCCTTCCACTTTTAGACAAACCGATGCGGAAATAGAAATAACCTACAGGGGCAAAACACACACATACACACACACACACACACACACAAACACACCCTACAAGTACTAGCAAAAGTCACTAGATTTAAGTGTCTAATACAGATATGCCTTGACATGCAAATTGTCTTCTCCCCCACCCACACTCCCCAGTGTTGAACTAAGGATTCTGATAAGTTTTCTTAGTGAGGCAATATGGTATGATTGACTGGATGCTGGCCCTTGACTGCAAGAGCCTGGATTCTAAACGTAGCTACAAACTGTGTGATTGGCAAAGTCATTCAAGCTCCTTGTCTTTCATTTTCCTCTTCCATAAAATGTTAATACAAGCATATCTACTTCACATATCCTCCTGGGGGAATGAAATACCACAGGTATTGTATCCAATTGTCTTTTGATGAAAATTTCTTATTTGAAGTTCTAAAGAAAGTTTAGTTGTTAGAATCAACAAACTGGAAACCTCTGCAGTAGCTAATGTACTGCCTGCAGCATTGAGAACTTGTATCACTTGGATACATAAAGATGTGAGAGAAGACTATGTCATGCAGAAATGCTCAATGACCAAATATATCACACTGTTTTCTCAAAAGAACACATACATTTCTGTCTTGAATGAAAAAATTGTGCTAGACGTGTTATATAAATTTTTTCCCCACATACCTTCTGTTAGTCTCTTAAAGTATTCCCTTCTTTTACTGTAACATTTGCTTCAAAAAGACAGAATATGCATTGTGAATTAGATGACAAAGAATTGATAGCGGCCCTGTCTACAAACATTAAGTGGCAAATGAAGATGATGTCTAGTAAATTCAGGCAATATAAATCTTTTTACCAGAATGTTCAAGATACTGTATTAAAGGTAATACTGAATTGGAACTTATGTATCTCCATTCTCCTTTAGGGATGAAATGGAGGCAGGGAATTATACTGGAATTTATAAGTTTGAGGCCATTTTACTATTAATGCTTTAGAGGGAATTTTGCCTAAAACATACTAAATCCTACTGTTCTCTTTCCTGCCTGGTTAAAAACTTGCTTCTTCAAGTGTAAACCATCCTCAGGCTGAATGACAAAAAAAATTTAATATAGTTCCACAAGTCAGAGAGTGCAATGTAGCTAGTTAAATCATTTGAACAATTAATGGGATTAAAAAATATGGATGGATATTTTCTTTCATCCATTTGACCAATTATTTTCATTACCCCAGGATTCTTCCCTTTGAAAAAGAATTAATTTGGTGGTCCATGTACTGATCATATAAAGGAATTGGATGTGTTCACCCTGAAGCAGGGAAGACTTAGAGGGGAAATGGCAGATACCTTTAAATATCTGAAGGGCTGTTATATTAAGAGGAAATGGAATTATTCTGTGTAGTTTGAGGTGGCAGAATTATGAACAGTGACTGAAATATTACAGGAAAACTAGATTCTGGCTATATACAAGAAAGGATTTCCTAGCAATTAAAGTTGTCCATAAAAAGAATGGAATGTCTCATTAGCGAGTTGTCCATCATGGGAAGTATCCAAGCAGAAGCTGATGACAATTTATCAGGTATATTCCTGAGACAGTTCATGCTTAAGGAACAGATTATAAAAGATAACCTCCAAGGTCCCTTCTGACTCAGAGGTCTAGTAATGATAGCTTGATTTTTTTCTAGGGCTTTAAGGTTTACAAAGTGTTTTCCCAATAATTTGACAATAATAATAATATCTAGGGCTTCGTGATCTGCAAAATGTTTTACAAATATTATCACATTTGGTCCTCATAAGAACCTTGGGAGTTAGGTACTGTATTCATTTTACAGACGAGCAAACTGAGGCAGAGAGATTAAGTGACTTGGGCTATTACATGTCTGAAGCCATATTTGACCTGAAATCTTCCAAGCTCCAAGGAGAGTACTCTATTTATTATGCCACCTAGCTGCAGCAACCCAAAAAAATTCCTCAAAAACAAGGCAGTGCAAGTACTATTATCCTCATTTTAGAGAAGAGAAAAATGAGACCAAGAAGTTCAGCAACTTATCTAAGGATATATAGTCAGTAAATGTTAGAGCTCTTATTTGAATCCAACTCTTCTGATGCCAAGTCCAAAGCTCTCTCTTTCCCCTGCTCTTTGCTACTCCTCACCGCAGAATTTCTTTAAATAAAAATTCCTTGAAGATTAAAAAAAATACAGATGTCTTGTTGTGGGAGAGGGACTCACATTTCAGTAATGGCCAGATATATATTTATTGGTAAGGGAATTTCCATAAGCTCTCGAGCCAGAGCCTTTCACTTTCTAGGAGGAAACTGAGAGGAAGCAATTTAACCATGGTTAAACAGGCTTGACCATCCCCTGCTTTCCAATATGTTTCAATATTCTGAATTTTTAATTTAGGCAAAATTATATCTAGTAATGTGTAATGACTATGATCTTTACTGGGTTAAAAAGTGGGGACTTTGATGGTGCATTGAAAATCAAATTGGATTGGGAGTATCAGTGCCCTCCCACAAAGGTCGATCTATACTTTTGCCGAAACTAATAATTGACCTTTGGTCTTTCAGGCTTGGAGGATATTCAAATCTGTTTCATCATCCAGACTGAGGATTGACGTCTGAGAAAGAGAGTCTTTAGCCAAGGAGTGAAAAGCAGATAATGATGATTTTTCCTGTGAACCTCCTTTTTCAAATCTGTAAAGTAGAGGCATCAGAGGAAGCAACAAAGTTCTTTGTACATTTTATTTTATCTTACCAATAATGCTGGCTGGTTATGTCTTTTTGTCAGTGTCTTTTTGTGTATTCCTTTTGACATTTAGTCTGAAGGCAATTTCCTACCCTGTCTTATCCCAGTAAATCCTTCAGTCCCCCAACCAATTTTAACAATTCCTGAATGCGTGTATCACCTCACCTTTTACACTATTAGCACCTATTTTGATAGGCTTCTATCTTGACAAAACCAGGTTGGAAATGAATCATGTTAAAACTGCTACAATCATGGAACAGTAAACTTATCAGTGAGACAAATGTAGTGTCATTTACTAAGAATATTTGAGTAGATGGGTCCTTGGGGGGTTTTCAAGGGGTATAGTTTTGGAAGAGTGATGGCAGGAATGCTGCTGCTGCTGCTGCTGCTGCTGCTGCTGCTACTACTACTACCACTACTACTACTACCACTACTACTACTACTACTACTTATACTAATAATAATAACAACAATAATATGAAGGAAGAGAATGATTTACACTTCTATCGGGAACGCACAACCCCAAGTCCTACATACCTCCACCAGAATAAATGGTCATAAAAAGATTTACTCCTTGCTCAGAGGTGCTGGTGTTCAACACTGGTGGTCTCATGAACGGCCTCAGTACTTTCCCCATTGAAAGACTGAGAAGTCTAGCTTGCCATGCCCACTTCTAAATCTAGTTTCCTTTTATAGAAAAGGGGAGAGGGAAACATTTATTAAGTACCTACTATGAGCCAGGCACTTTACTAAGCACTTTTCAAAGAATCTCATCAAATCCTCACCACAACTATGTAAGATAGGAGCTATTATTATCCTCATTTTATAGATGAGGGAACTGAGGCAGATAGAAGTTAAGTGACATTCCCAAAGTCACACCACTAGTAAGTATCTGAAGCCACGTTTGAACTCAGGCCTCATTAGTTCCAGGTACAACAGTCTAACTATTGTGCCACCTGGCTGATTTATCACAAGAATACATGCCATACCCAAATCCACTAGTTCTTGTCAAGAAAATGTTTGATACCCGATAGAGAGATCAGCCTTGTACAGTAGGAAAAGGTTGTATAGTTAGAATAAGATGACCTGTATTTGAAGTCTGCTTCAATAATTATGATGATGATGATGATGATGATGCTAATAAATAGGCATTTAAGTAGCACTTTAAGGTTTGCAAGGAACTATATCTATTATTTTATTTGCTATTAAATCCAATAATGTAGGAATATCACTTTCTCATTTTAATTTCAATTACCCACTGTCGACCCTAAAAACAAATGACCAAAGAGTCACAGAGGTTTTACAACCACTATTAACTCTAAAAATACCCAAGAGCTCACACAGGTTCTCACAACCACAGTTAACTCTGAAAAATAAAATAAAACTAAAGAGATAACAGTAGTCACAAGGAAAAAGCTTTTGGAGAAAGGAAACCAGACACATGTGCCAGAGCCTCTAGTAGAAGATCTGCTTTAGTGTGGACAAATCTCAGTACATATACTCACAGCTAAACACTGAGCTATAGCCCTGACAATGAGGGGCAACAGCAATGATGAGACACGTTTGATTTATAGCAAGACTTCGTAATGGGAAAATGGGTCCTGCAGGTGCTTGTCTGAGGGACACCTGGTTCTGGTGTGAAACCATTCTGGGATTTTGGTGTGACTAAGTTTATCCAGAGGGTGAGCACAAAGGATTGGTGTTATGCCAAGCTCGGGCCCAACTTGCTTGCTGGGTGTTAGCTCTAGAAAACAAGATGTCTCCTAATGGTAAAAAGAGGGGAGTAAAATGAGAGGGGTGGTCTTGGCATGGGCATCCTGATACCATCTAGAAAATGAGAACAATAAAAAAGGAATGAAATGCTTGGTACACCTTAAGCAATCCTTCCAGCATCACTGCTACACGTGTTCTCTAAGTTTGAGCCCACTTTGTATATAATTTTGGAATAGTTCATCCAATACACATTTATTTAACACCTACTATGTGCTAAGCACTAGAACAACTCTTGTAAATAACCACATTAAATGTGTAGTTACCAGACACTTTAATTCAACCAAAGAAAGGAATGAATCATACATTGGCTGAACTCCCAAACTGAATATAATGTCATAAATGTTAATAACAATGACCACCATTGACATATAGCTTTTATATTCATCATTTCCCTTGATCATCAGAACAATCCTGTGAGCTAAATGTTAATTTTCTTCCCTCTCCTCTCCCACTTGTTAGTTTCCCTGGCTTCCTAAAGACTCAGTCCAAATTCCACCTTCTGCAGAAGCCCTTTTCTGGTTTACCCAATGTCTAACATGATCCCCTCTGTGATTACCTTCCATTTATCTCTTTATCCATCTCTATATCTATGTGTATTTTTTCTCTCTATCCATATCTATAACTTATACACATGTATGTGTGTGTACTCATATGTACTTATTTATGTTAGAATGTGAGCTCTTTGAGTACAGGGACTGTTTTTACCTTACATCAAGTGAGAATCTGTTTCTCTACAATTTTCCTCCATTGCTTCTAGTCAAAAAAAATCTTCTAATCCTGTGTCACAGAGCTGTGTGACCCTAAGCAAATCATCTGACTTCTCTCAGCCTCCGTTTCCCCTCCTGAAAATATGAATAATAAAAGCACCTCCTAGGGTTGTGTGCATGTGTGTATCAGATGTGATAATGTATGTTAAATGTTTGCAAACTTTAAAGCACTGTACACATGCTAGCTATCATTCTTCAGTTTCTTAAGAGTTTTTAAAAAGTTGGGTAATATTTAAGATTCTCAAGGAAAAAACAGTATGATAACTAATAACGTCACACTGCCATTGCTGGACATGTAGTAAGAAAGACCTAGATTCAAATCTTTCTTCAGACACTTCTCCTAGTCTGTTTCCTCATCTATATAAGTGGGGATAACGAGAGCACCTACTTCAAAGTGTTGTTAGGAGGATCCAATAAGATAACACATGTAAAACATTTTGCGAATCTTAAAGCACCCTGTGGTGTAAATGCTAGCAATTTTGGAAGTCCTCCCATTAAAGCACGTATATTTTGTAATATCAAAACCACAATGAATGGTTTGGCTACAAGAGCAATCCAGTAGTAAGGACCCAAGAGGGAAACTAAATAGTGAGGATGTGTCATGAAGACGTACAAGTTTCTTTTGAATTAGCAGGAAGAAAGAACAAAAAAGGAAATCAAGATTTCAGTGGGAAATCCTCATTTTCCCCTTTGACATTTCAGAGGAAAATTGTTGATTCATTATACAAGTTAATTAAATCAGGTTAAGCCTGACCTTGTACCATCATACTGACCCTTTACTCTCTTGCTAATAGTTTATCGTGGGGTTGTTTTATGTAGAAAAAAATAAGGTGGATGCAGGAACAGTCAATGATGATTATATCTGTACTTTCCCCTGTAAAATATATAGGTGCTGAGTCAAGTCAACAAATATTTATTTAGTGCCTACTATGTGCCAAGAACTATGCTAAGCACTGGGGACAGAAAGAAAGTGAAAAGGCAGTCTTGCTTTCACAGAAAGCAATGCAGAATTATTTTGGGCAAAGAGGACAAAGGAAAATCCTATTCCAAAGCCATAAACACCATAAATTATCTCTGAATTTAACTCAGATCTCATCAGCAAGCAATGCAGTCAGACTGTTCTTTTTTCTTTCCATCTTTATAGTTAGTGTTAGCATTTGAGGCAGTGTTACTGATAGCTACAGATGGCAATTAGTCATTCTGAGAATAAAACTGAAGTGATTACTAATGTCCCTTAGATTACAGATTTGAGCTTGTTTTAATTAGAATCTCTACTTTGAGATACCCCAAGAATTTGCTATATTTTATATTTTGTCAAAGTCATACCTCAGAAGGAAAATTGTCTGGAGAGGCAATATATTTCACAGGCTCCTGTAATTAAAATATAAAGGTTGCACCAAAGAGAAGCCTGTGGCTGCCAAACCTTTCAGTAGTAGAAAGGAGCATCAGAAAAAAAAAAAGATTTTGGCAAAGTTTTAGTGCTCACTCATGAACCCTTTTGGGTTGCATCTGTGTTCTCTCAGTTTAGCATTTATAATTGTCTACTAGTTATCCATCATTTATACTAGAAAGACCCAAAGCTATCTTGGTATCCACAAAATATTAAGAGACCTAGAGAAAAACCTTCCACACCCAGAATATGTTGTTTATGTAGGATTTATGGGAGGACATGGACAAAATTAACAAGAACAAAAGATCACAGATCTAGAATTTTAAAGAACCTCGGAGGCCATTTAGGCCTGCCTCTTGCTTTAAATCTTGTTTTGATATTGTTGAAAAAAAAACATGTAAAATTGCAATATCTTCAACCTGACAATAAATGCTGAAATAAGGGAAATGGAGCATGGAAAAGAGGTTGATGTGGATAATGACCAATGTAAGTTTAACTTATGAAAAAAATTTCACCACAAGGAGAAAGCCAAAACAGCTCAGAAACTGAATCAGCCAAGAAATATTTGATCTCCTTTATTGTGGCCAAGAAGATCTAGGTAGCACAGTGGATCTAGGCCTAAAGTCAGGAAGACATGAATTCAAATCTAGCCTCAGACACACTTATTAGGTGCATGACCTTGTGCGAGGCACCTTTCTCTTTGCCTCAGTTTCCTTAACTGGAAAATGAGGATAATAATAATTATAGTACCTACCTCCCAGTGTTGTTTGAGGATCAAGTGAGATATTATTTGTAAAGCATTCAGCACAGTACCTAAATGCTAGTTGTTTAATCATCGTTACCATCAAGGGCAATACTGGCTGAGAATAGAAAACTTCACAAAATTTATGGTGGAAGATGATGAATAATTAGTAGACACAGACAGAACAATGAGAAACACCAGAGGGAACATGAGTTTGCAGAAAGCTTGATGTGAATCTTAATTAAGCTAGATAACACCCAAGAACATCTAAAAACGAAAGTCAAAGGACAATAAATAGTTGGGAAACAGAACAAATGTGTTCACATTTGGATAATTGTCTTCATCAGTGAAAGTAGAGCTACCACATATGCACTCTAATATTCCACTCTCTAAGTGGAAGGGGCATTGGAAGAAAGGAAAAGAAAAATGGGAAGAACATCTGAAGCAACCAAGTATACATGGAAGAAATCTGTTTTGGGGATGACGCAGTTTGAAGATGCTGAAGGATTAATTATCAAGACAACTGAAAGAAGAAAATCTCAAATGACTATAAAAAATGCAATATTAGTGACTCCCCCCCAAATTTGAGAGAACATCAATAAACTCTAAATTACTAGTTTCTCATTTTTTATGAAATATGTGAATCACCTACACACATATTAAAGATACCTTAAATTAAAAAATGAAAAGGCAAGTTTTTCTGTAAAATTTATTATTGAAGAACACATCTTCATAGTGATGCAATTGATAAAACAGTACAAAGGTCTGTATATACACACATCTGCTAATTAAGCACTTATTTTGATAAAATATTGCCCTGTGGTCTTTCCCTTAAAAAAACAGCATTTCTTATGTATATGCGTAAATAATCTTTGATAGATGCTTCATCAAAGACAGGTTCATTTGATATTCTTCTAAGCTCGAATAAGGAATAAAATAGAGATATGTATTCTCACCAAAGATGTTTTCCACTATCGTGAGAGAGGTCCAAAGAAGAGTTTAAATGAAAAATAAATTAAAACAGATGATGAGACCATCTAGACTCTAGAGGATCTTGTTTTCATATAATATCATACAACTTAACCCAAGCTCCGGAATACAAGAAAATCTACAATACTACAAGGCTCTCCTTAATGAAATTCACATCCAATTTTTAAAAAATGTCAGAATAAGAAACCATATTGCGGGAAAAATCAGTACGATAAAGATGCCAATGTCTTGACTATGACATGCAACAACCTACTGAGCTGGTCAATCAGTATTTCTATGCTGGACAGACATTGCACATGGACAACGAGCTGGCTTCAGAGCCTAGTTGAAAGTGAACAGTAACAAGAAGGTAAAGATGGCCATCTCTCAACACAATGTACAGTATTTATTATATAGGCTTTCTTGAAATGGAAATTTATTGCTGTATATTTTGAATCCTCTCATGTTCTGCTGTGCACATGGCAATGCTTTTGTTTTTTTCTTATTTTGTTTTTAAGTTTTGATATTTAAGTTTATAATATGTTTCTTTTTCTTTTCTTATCATGTATTTAAGTTTTAATATTTAGGTCTAAAATTTTGAAAAATGTAAAAAAGAAAGTTGATAGTAGGTATTTCCATCCTTCCCTGTTGCTTTTCTCTTTTTTTCAATTTTTTTATTTCAGACTTAAATACTGAAATTTAAATATACAATAAAGAAAAAGACATATAAGTTTAAATAGAAAATAAGAAAAGGGGGGGAAGCATTCATGTGGACATGAGAGGATTCAAAGTATGTAGCAATAAATTTACATGTCAAGAAAGCCTATATGATGAATACTATGCATTGTGTTGAAAACTGTCCATCTTTGCTTTCTTGTAAGTTTTCTGTTCTCTGCTGTGCACTTTTTATTTTGTTTTTTTCTCCCCCCCCAAGGCTACAATTAGGCATGGATATAGATATATACATGGACATATATACATACACATACACACACACATATATAGACATATACTTTCCCTAACAAATTCTATCCTGATCTTTTTTTCCGTGTTTGTACATATCTCTTATCTTCTATCCCTCCTAACTCTTCTCCTTTACTTCTACCCACTCTCTTGCCCTCCTATTACTTAACCTATCCCCCCACCAACCAAGGATCCCTCTCTTATCCTCCCATTCCCATAAATTTAAACATCTTTCTATAGCTGCCGTTGACCTATTCCCTCACTCTCCCCTCTAAAGATCCCTCCCTTATCCTTCCATTCCTATTAATCTAAACACCTTTCTATGCCCCCTTTTGACCTATTCCCTCACCCTCCCCTCCAGAGATGCTTCCCTTATCCTCTCCCCCCTCCCTATCCCTTTAATGTTTGATTTCTTTCTGAATTTCTTTCTGAATACTTTCTAGTTATATATGTATTGTTCCCTCTTGAACCCATTCCAGATGAAAGCAAGTTTCCGGAACTAACCCCTGCTGCTTTTTTCAAAATGGGAGCCTGTATTTTCTAGAATCTTAGCTCCTTAAGTGACTAGAAGGATGTCATCTTCTGTAGAAGAGCGTCTATAAAAGCCTAAGTGGAATTTTTTTCATATTTTTCATCAACCAGCATTTCAAACTTCAATGGGTTTGCAAATAACCATACCTAAAGACTTTATAGAGATGAAAGAGTAGGCATATGTTTCAACAGTAATTAATAGTCACAACCATTTTTATAATAACAATGGTTTTCATGGCTTTTGCTATTAATTTCATGTCTTCTCTTAGCTGGAACTTGAAAAATGATCTCTTGATAGAATCCAATGAAAGGTTTTTGTGCCTGGGAATGACATCATCATATCTGAGCACACAAGTTTACTCAGAAAGATCTGGGAGGTCATTGATCGGGGAGTTTACTCCAGTGGTGTAACTCACAACCCATACATGCTGCTCATCCCTATATGATTCTTGTCTATGTCCTCTCCTAAGTTTATCTCTGAAGGTCTACCTGAAAGGCTGGAAGCTTTCCTTGATTTTTCCTGACTTTTTGAGTAGTTCACGCTGGCTAGCTACTTTCATCTTTCAATCTTCTCTTCCTAGCATATAAAATTCTTTAATCATCTCTTAAGTTCCTTTCCTTTACCCATCTTCTCTTCCTATCATACAAATTTCTTGATCATCTCCTTTACTCATGTCCTTCTTTGAAATTCACCATTGGTCATACATGGAAGCCTACTCACAACTACTGAGTTAACTATATTACTCTCCATGTGATTCTTATTTATAATTATCCAGAGGCAGTACTTTTCCCAGGATTGATGTCATATAACCACACCAGCAGAATTTCAGTATTGAAAAATACTAAAATCCTTGGAAAAATACTTGGAAAATTTGGGGTCGATTAAAGAACTTTGCCCCATCCTGAAGATAATACAATCTACTTTCTTTCCCTTCTGCTGCTAGACTCTGGGCTCAAATTGTAGTCAATCTGTACTAGATAGATTTACATATGTTTGGACAAGTTCTACAAGGGGCTCTAAATATGTTTTGAACTCTAGGTAAAAGAAGTTCTTCATCTACTTGGTGTTTTCTGAGAGGATGGATGTGTCAAATTCCTTTCAGCAATTACATCTCTCTTCCAGTAGGCTTTGCAATATTCTGGGAGTTCATACAATTAGCACAATGTCATCCTCAAACAGGGACATCTGAAGGACTTCACCATCTATAGGAAATCCTTCTTCAATATGAACTCCACATTGGATCTTTTCTGTCACAGAGGCAAGTAATTTTGGTTAGCATATACCTTTTTATGCCTTGTAACCCATGAAACCAAAATCTAAACACAAGGACAAACTGGCAGTGTTTTTATTATTTATTTTTAACATTACTTATTTTTTTAAATTTTGAGTTCCAAATTCTCTCCCTCTCCCTGCCTTGCACACTCACTGAGAAGGCAAGCAATTTGTTATCAATGTTAATTCATGCAAAACATTTCCACATTAGCCATATTACAAAAAAAGTAAAAAAATAAAGTGAGAAAATTATACTTCAATTTGCGTTCAGAGTTCATCAGTTCTCTCCCTGGAGGTAGATAGCATTTTTTCATGGAGTCTTTTGGAATTGTCTTCACATTGTATTCACCAGATTAGCCAAGTCTTTCCCCTTCGTTTGCATTATAACATTACTGCTACTTTGCACAATGATCTGTTTCTTTTCACTTCACTTCCCATCATTTCATATAGGTCTTGGTATGTTTTTTTGAAACTACCCTTCCCTTGTCATTTCCCATAGCATAACAGTACTCTATCACAATCATATGCCAACTCGTCCAGCCATTCTGTAATTGATGAGCATCCCCTCAATTCATTCCCACCACAAAAAAGAGCTGCTGTAAATATTTTTGTACACATAGGTCCTTTTCCTTTTTCTTTAATCTCTTTGGAATATAGGCTTAGTAGTGGTATTTCTGGGTCAAAGGGTATACACAGTTTTATAGCCTTCTGGGCATATTTTCTCCAGAATGGTTGGAGCAGTTCACTATTCCACCAGCAATTCATTAGTGTACCTATTTTTTCCTCAACCATTTCAGCCTTTATCATTTGGTGTGAGGTGGTACCTCAGAGTTGTTTTAATTTGCCTATCTCTAATCAATAGTGATTTAGAGCATTTTTTGATATAACTATAAACAGACTTGATTTCTTCTTCGGAAAATAGTATGTTTATATCCTTTGACTATTAATTGAGGGGTGGCTCTTATTTTTGTAAAATTGACTCAGTATATATTTGAGAAATGAGGACTTTATCAGAGATAGTTGCTATACAATTTTTGATATTACTTCATTGTATATGGCATCTTATCATAATGTAATTTCCTTGATTATCTCTTTTAATTAGGTCTATTTTTCCTTTTTCATTGTCTCAAATTATGATTGCTAGCCCTGCCTTTTGTACTTCAGCTGAAGCATATTAGATTCTGTTCTAGCCCTTTATTTTAATTCTTTGTTTGTCTTTGTATTTCAAGTGTGTCTCTTGTTCTGATTTCTAATTCATTCTGCTATGAGCTTTTATTTCCTAGGTAAGCCCAGACCATTTACATTTACAGTTACAAGTATTGACTGTGTATTTCTCTCCATTCCATTTTTTTAAAATTTCATCCTCTGTCTCTCTTTTTAACTTGTCCCTCCTCAAAAGTCTATTTTGCTTCTAACTACTGCCTCCCTTTATCTACCTTTCCTTTTACCATATTCTCTTTTTCTCTTATCCCCTTTTCCTCATATTTCCCTATTGGTTGTTACATTTCTATATACAACTCTGTGTGCATGTATTTCCCCTTTTGAACCAATTCTGGTGAGAATGAGGTTCAAATTGTTTTTCAAGCCTTCCACTTCCGTCTAATTCCCCCTCCACTCTAAAAGTTCTTCCTTGCATGCCTCTTTTTGTGAGAAAAATTTCCCCAATCTTCTTTTCCCTTCCCCCTTCTCTCAGTGTATCCTTCTTCCCCACCCCTTCATTTCTTTTTTTTTTGGAGGGGGGGTCATTCCAACATAATCGACTCACACCCATTCTCTCTATATATATAAACTCCTTCTGACTGCCCCAATTATGAGGAAGTTCTTAGGAGTTATATGTCTCATCCTCCCATACAGGAATGTAAACAGTTTAATTTTATTCAATCCCTTATGATTACCTTTTCATGTTTACCTTTTTATGCTTCTTTTGAGTCTTGGGTTTGAATGTCAAATTTTCTATTTAGCTCTGGTCTTTTTATCAGGAATATTTGAAAGTGCTTTATACAATTAAATATCCATTTTCTTTTTTTGCCCTGAAGGATTACACCCAGTTTTGCTAAAAAGGTTATTCTTGATTGTTATCCTACCTCCTTTACCTTCTGGTATATTGCAATCCATGCCTTCCTCCTCTTTAATGTTAAAGCTGCCAAATCTTATGTGATCGTGACTGTTGCTCCACAACATTTAAATTATTTTTTTCTGTCTACTTGAAGTATTTTCTCTTCTATCTGGGAGCTCTGGAATTTTGCTATAATATTGCTGAGAGTTTTCATTTTGGGATCTCCAGGAAGTGATTGATAGATATTTTCAATTTCTATTTTACCCTCTGAATTGAGATATCAGGGCAGTTTTCTTTAGAATTCCTTGAAATTTGATGTGGAGACTCTTTTTTTTGTCATGGTTTCTCAGTAGTTCAATAATTCTTAAACTATCTCTCTTCAATCTATTTTCCAGGTCAATTGTTTTTCTAATGAGATATTTCAGATTTTCATTTATTTTTGTTATTCTCTTAAATTGTTTTATTGTTTCTTGATGTCTTATGGAGTCATTAGCTTTTACTTGCTCAATTCTAATTTTCAAGGAATTATTTTCTTCAGTCAGCTTTTGAATTTTTTTTCCATTTGGTCAATCCTGCTTTTTAAGGAGTTCTTCTCTTCTGTGAATTTTTGTGCCTTTTTACCATTATGTCAATTCTGTTTCTTAAGGAGTTATTTTATTGATTTTATTTTATATTATTTTATTATTTTGTACCTTTATTTACCAGGCTATTAGTTGTCATTTCATATTTTTCTTGCATCAATTCCATTTTTCCCAAAATTTCTCCCTATCACTCTTAGCTCTTTCTTTAACTCTCCCAGGAATTCTTGGTGGGGTGGTGTCCAATTAGCATTTTTTGAGGCCTTTTTTAGTGGTTTCACATTGTTATATTCTTCTGAGTTTATGTTTTGGTCTTCCCTGCCACTATAGTAGCTTTCTATGGTCAGATTCCTGTTTTTGTTTGCCCATTTTCCCAACCTGTTTCTTGATTTTGAACTTTATGTTAAAGGTAAGCTCTGCTCACCCGGGGTTGGAGATGCACTGCTCCAAGCTTCAGGCTTTTTCATGCTGTTGTTTTCAGAGTTAATTCTGAGGGTCTGAAAGTTTTTGGTGCTTCTAAGGTGATGTGATCCTGGGAAAGGTATGGTCACTGCTCTCCTGGTATATGCTCTGGTCTTTACCCAGGAAAGGCCCCTAGTTCCCTGCAGCTCCAAGCACTAGTGCTCCTCTTTGCTTTAGAAGGGCGTCTACTCCCTTGCAATTCACCACCAGTGTTCTTCTCTGCCCTGTAACTGCTACCTAGAACTGCTTATGGGCACTGGAGTTACCAATCAATGCTTGCTGTACCCAGTGCCAGTAAAAGGTTCACTGTAATCTCTCACTGACCAGTTGTCTGGCCCTCTTTCCTTTTCTGAGCTGAGAACTCTCAAAGCTGCTGCTGCTGCTGCTGCTGCTGCTGCTGCTGCTGCTGCTGCTGCTGCTGCTGCTGCTGCTGCTGCTGCTGCTGCTGCTGCTGCTGCAGCCACTGTTGCCACTGCAACCAGGCTCCCTATAGGCCTCTACCCCGTGTAACAATATTCTCCAGTTGACCTCTTAAGTTTCCTTAAGTTTCCTAATAAGATAATATATTGTTAAGTACTTTGCAAGCCTTAAAGTAGTATGTGAGTACTAGCTATTACCATTATTATTATTTTAATTAATAAACATGGTCCTAAAATATTTGGATGTTTTTCTCAATATCAAAATATTTAATGCCTTCCTTCAAAAAACAATCCCAGTAGCATCTATTACAGTTCTATATGTATATAGAGGAATTATGTACATCTTTTATTTATTTGCAAACAGTATGATAGAGATGAATATTGCTTTGAGGAAATACTTTCCAAATTAACTGAACTGTATTCATTTATTATTTCAGATAACTAAGGTTTTCTGGATATTTTCCTTTGAAATATTAAGATTTATGACACTAAATGTGGCTTGATAGAACAAAGAATACGAAAATACCCCTGGTTGGGTCAATAACTTAAAAGTCATGATTTGCTCTTTTATATGAATTATTTTAGAGATAGTATTACTGTCCTTAATATAGAGAAATCATACAACTGACTCATTCAGCAGCATATTCTTTGCAATGTTGCCCCTCCCCAAGAGGTTCCTATGAATTTGCACTATTGTCAACACATTGGCCTTAGATATGAATCAATTGGACATCTGGAGAATGGTTTATTAGTCTTGAGGATATAATCTCTGGCTTGGAACATAGTATTTTCTTTGGAAAGCTGACTGGTTCAGGCAAGAATCAAACTCATGGCCTTGATTTCTTTACAATTGGGAACTGTCAATAGATATAGAAGGAATCTAATTTTTAAAAAGCATGTGAGGAGGACCCATTTGTTAATCATTCTACTTTATTCCCAGTGACTCTAGGATGGCCTAAAAGAGAAAACTCTAAAGGCAGAACATGGGGAAGAAAGAGAAAGCTGCTTCTTTCATTTTTGCTGAACCTGTTTCCATAGTGCTTCATTTGGTACCAGTTCACAGATGATAAGCCAAATGATAGAATGTCCATATTTCATGTTATATGAGGCAAAGGGTGGCTACTGCAGCAGAATGGACTGGAATTCAACTGGCTCATTGCAGTTCCCACAGATGGTGAACAATAGCCTCTTATTCACAAGTTTGGAAGAAAGAGGATGAAACATTCCATCAGATTCACTTTTAAGAAGGAGATAATTAATGTTTCCTCTTGTTGAGTGCTTTGATCCATTGTCTTGCTAAGTGCTAACAGGCTCGGTATTCTTCCTCTATTCTTGGGCATTTCCCACTTTTTATGTGTTCCTGGTTAGAGGGTGAGAAGGCAAAGGTTGGCCTGGAGTTCAACACCTGTTTCAGCTTCTATAGACATGTATTTCTTGATACTACCGCTCTCTGCTGGATAGATGGATCAGTTTCAGTCAAGCACAGCAATAAATATTTTCTCCAATAACTTTCCAAATAGAAAAAAAGGAGATATCATTATTTTCACAGAAGTGTATGTATGATTCTTGCCTGATGGTTTTAATACCAATAAGCCCATCTTCCTGGATGAGGCTTTTGACTTCTCTGGATATCTGTGGGTAGAGTTTATATTAGATAAATAATTTATTAAATAAAACATTATTGTTATTATTACACCAGATACTGTACAGATACTCTGGGAATATAAATATAGGTAATAAAAAGAAAATCCCTGACATCAAGGAGCAAGATAAGACATAAAGAAAGCTGGAAGGGAGTGGGTGAAGATACCCATATTGGGGCAAAATAGAAAAGTACTCTAGAGAGTCAGAAGCTGAGCTGGGTTAGAAGTGATTAGGGATGCTTTCTAGTAGGTACTTTCTCAAATAGAGGTTTCTGGAAGGAACTCACCAATGAGGCAGGAGACTACAAGAGTGGAGGCATTGCCACTGTAAGTGATGGCCCCATTAAGACAGAGATAGAAGAGTCAATAAGGCCTGAGTTCAATAGATTATTATCGAGTTCTTTCCTACTTCATTTCAACTGCCAACCTCCCCATGTCCATTTTGACCAAAGAAAATGAATTTCATTCAGTCAACATATACATGGACCTAGCTGGCATGTTAGATAGAGCACTGGACTTGGAGCCTGGAAGACCTGAGTTTAAAAGTCAGCTTCAGACACTTAATAACTGTGTGACCCAGGGCAAGTCATTTAACCACTATATACCTTATTTTTCTAATTTATAAAAGGGGAATAATAATGGCACCTACCTCCCAGCATTGTTGTGAGGATAATATGAGGTGTTATTTTTAAAGTGCTTTGAAAACATTAAAGCACTGCATAATTTCTAGGCATTATTATTAAAGCTAAACTCATTATCATTTCCCATAGATAAAGCCATTCCCCAAACTTACCTTTTTCTGTTGAGACCACCATCATTCTTTCACTCATCTAGATTTGTAATATAGGAGTAATCCTTGACTCTTCCCTCTCACTCAGTTTACAGAATGTCTCGTCTATCATCTCTCCTCTTTCATCTTCTGTCTCTCCCTGTCTCTTCATAGCTTCATTACTGCCCACAAACTGGCTCATGTCTCCACCATCCTCCAAACAGCTTTTATATCCATCCCTGCTTGCTATCATGCTATATCTCTTCTCCCTTTCATGACTAAACTCCTTGAGAAGGTTTTTTATAAGCATATTCCTCCCCTTCCTTTCCTCTCAGTTTCTTCTTAACTTCAGTCTGGCTTCCAATCTCATCTCTTAATCATCAAATATGAAGGCCTTCTATCAATCCTCAGTGACCTGTTTTTGAGATTTCTATAGACTTTGATATTGTCAATTACCCTCTTCCCCTTGATATTTTCTCCTTTCTAGATTTTTGTGATACTATGCCAGTTCTCTTCCTAACTATCTGATCATGTCTTCTTTTTTTATTATTGGTTTTTTTGGCAGGGAAATTGGGGTTAAGTGACTTGCCCAAGGTCACACAGCTAGTACGTGTGTCAAGTGTCTGAGGCGGGATTTGAACTCAGGTCCTCCTGACTCCAGGGCCGGTGCTCTACTCACTGCACCACCTAGCTGCCCTAGATCATATCTTCTTAAACTCATCTAGGTCACTTCTTAACCATGAGTTATCTCCAAGTCTCTATCTTGGACCGTCTTCTTTTCTCCCTCTATACCATTTCACTTGATGATCTGTTCAGCTCCCATGAATTCACCTGTCATCTCTCATATATACCTCCTTCACTTCACTGACCTTGCCACCACCACTGTAGTTCAGGCCTTCATCATTTCATGCCTGGACAAATGCAATAACCTACTGGTTCATCTCTTTGCCTAAAATCTCTCCAAGTTTCAATCCATTCTCCATTGAACTGTCAAAATACTCTTCCTAAAATACAAATCGATGTCACAAACCTACTTAATAAACTCCACTGGCTCCTATTGCCTCCAGGCTCAAAGAAATCCTTTACCTGGCCTATAGATCCTTCTATAACTTGACTTTTATTACCCTTTGAGTCTTATTATACTTTGTGGGGTGTTTTCAGGGAAGACTAATACCTCCAGTGTGAGGGCTGCTGAGGCCTTTTCAGGGCTGCTTCCACTTGATCCACTCAGCTCTTACCTATGGCTCCAAGAAGCTGTAGCATGTGCAATGGCCACACCCTGATAAAATGTTTCAGCAAATGGGCTAAACCAGGTCGAGGGTAACCAAAGGATCTCAAACCCCTTGGTGAGTTAGGGAGATGTCTACCTCAAGCATGTGAAGACTTCCCCTGGTAGAATGGGCAGATGAGAACAATTTGTTCCAATGGTCATGAAAGTGGCTGAAACAGGCACTGTGGTGCACTGAGAGCTTGGTTAGACATTGAAGACACCAAAGTGAATGATAAATTATTACAGATCTTCCATATTATAGTGTAAGCCCGGCTTTTCTTCCTTCCCCCCATCCCCGTCCCCCGCGCAAGACTCTCTGGTTTGGAATATCAGACATTCCTTTCTGCCTTTCTTTCTTGTAAAGATCTTTCAGATATTAACCTCTCAGACATTCTTTTCTGGCTGATGGGCCCAAAGAATGGAATACACTAGGAGACAGGCCTGAACAAAGAACAGGTAACTCTTAAGACAAAGCACAGGAAATTCCGAAACTGCTTCTTGAGGATCTAGCCAGTTCTCAAAAACAAAATGATTGACAAGATCTTCCCCTCCCAAGGGGAGTGGCTGCCCCTTCTGGAGGGGAACATCTGGGACAGTTAGCAGCAGGCCTTCCTTGTTCAGGAAGCTATAAAAGTCCCCACATGGAACAAGCTAGTGGATTCTCACTTATGGAGAAGAAGCTTCCTGGGATCGGCTTCCCTCTTGGGCCTTGATCACGCTGGGCTGTGTAAACCAGGACCCCCCTCAGCTTTGAGAGGATCAAGTGCTGGAGTTCCCCCAAGAGGTGATGAATCTATATTGTTTATGTCTTTGTCTTTGTTGTGTTAACTGTCTTTGTTAGAGTATTTCCCCTGTCTTTCAATAAAAACCATGTTCTCTCAGGAGTGTGTCTTATTGCCAGCATGAATCCAAATCTGAACCTAACTTAGCTTAATTGAACACAAGGTCATCCCCCTCATCTTGAACCATCATCAGTCATCTTGACTTCAACTTCTTACTGGACTTTGATGGCTGTAGAAGAGAGAACGAAGCCAATGACTTTGTGCAACTCTGACTTGTTTTAATCCAATTTATGAGTGAATCAAAAGATATCATCCATACCATTTTACAATTTCTACCCGTCTCAAAGTCAAAGACAAACAAGTGATGAAGCAGCAGAGGTAGATACACTAAGAGCTGTAGTCACAACCTTGCCCACAGGAGGTCCAGGCTGTAGAGTCATCGTCTTACTGGAAGCAACAGTGGGATTCAGTAGCTTCTTGGGTCTGAGCAGCCGTTTAAGGATTGCACTGCTCACCTATTGGTGTGAGGAAGGGACTAGAAAAAGTGCCCTAAAAATTGTTTGCTTTACCCAATCCTGGCCTGCTTACTATGGCAGGCAGGGATCCCATCCTGTGGTCAAAACAAACAGAAAAAAAAGTATGAAAAGTTCTGCAGAGATAATTATACTCACCATCGGTTCATGGAGTGTGCACACACTTATGGACAATGCAAAATCAATAGACCTGAAAGACAAACAGCTGTTGCTGCAAAAGGACTCACATCCAAATAGCAGCACTGAGTGAAATAAAGGTGACAAATGAAGGCCAGCTTACTGAAATTGCACCTGGATACATATTTTTCTGGGATGGCCACAGTGAAGGGGAGTTACATGAGCTGGTGTAGGTTTTGCAATCAAAAATGATCTAGTCAACAAATCTGTATGCCTACCAACAACAGGCTCATGGCAAAGTGATTGCCATTTGCAGAAAAGCTTCATATCACCATCATTAGTGCCTATGCTCCCACCATGACAAAACTTGATGAGGTCAAAGAAAAATTTTATGAAGAGCCAGAGACACTTATCACCAATTTGCCAAAACAGAACAAGCTTATAATTCTAGGTGACCAATGCAAGAGTAATCACAGACTATCAGACATGGCAGAGGGTCCATTGAGTCCAATGGAGCTGGAAACAGCAACAGCAAGGATCACTTACTTCTCATGACCTTCTCATCATCAACAGTGCCTTCCATTTACCTAAATGCAATAAAACTTCATGGATTCACCCTCACAGCAAACACTGGCATTTAATATACTATGACACTGTAAGGAGAAGAGACAAGATGTGAGAGTGACAAAGGTGATGTGCAATGCAGAGTACCGGACTGATTATAGACTTATCCTATCCAGGCTAAATATTTGCATTCAACAAAAATGGAAGGCACAAGGTAAGATGACTACCAGAAGACTTAATGTCAACAGATTAGAGTGCTTCTCTGAGAGGAACAGTTTGTTGCTGAGTTGGAGGGAAAATTGGGCCAACAACACAGTTGGCAACAGTGGAGCAGAAAGGAGTGGACAGCTTTCAGAGATTTGGTGCACAGCATTGCATGATTTATTCATCTGGATCAAAACACTTGCAAACATCAAGACTGATTTGACAAAAATGATGGGGAAATTCAGAAGCTGCTAAGTGAAAAATGAAAGCTCCGTGGGGTTTACCAGCAGGATAGTTCATCTGTTTCTGAGAAGGTAATGTTTAACTCTATCAAAAGTAAAGTGCAAGTGAAGCTTAGAGAGATACAGGATTCTTGACTCAATAAGAAGGTAGATGAAATTCAGTTTTATGCTGTTTGTAACAATCCAAAACACTTTTATGATGCCCTGAAGGCTATTTATGGGCCAAAGACATATGCTGCATCTCAACTACTCAGTGCTGATGGGGCCACATTGATTAGTGATAAGAACATAATCCTGGAAAGATGAGCTAATGTATCGGTAATTAAGGTAGGCTTTTAGCACTTATTTAACTAAGTGCCTTTGAAGAGTTTGGCCTTTGTTTCTTTAATTAAATCAGGAGTCTTTGATGACCTCCTTGCCTCAAGGGAAAGCCTAGACCACTTGGGTTTAAGATGCAAGTGTGACTCACCTTTGACCCTGAATGAGATATATAAACCCAGAGGCTGGCATTCTCTCTGGGGGCTCTCACTCCTGGAGGAGTGTTGATGTGGAGACACTGGGCAAGACATTGTTAAGAGCTCCCCAGCTCATCAACCCAGATGTTGATGGTTTTTTGGTGAATATGAATTGTGATCTGGTCTGTTTATATTGTGTATGTTTGTAACTTGTTTGTATTTGCTCTGAAGTTCAGGGTACTGGCTTTCCCTCCTTAACTAAGTGAGTTTATATGTATATGTTGGATTAAAGTAAGATTGTTAACCCCCTAATGTTACTTTCCTTAGTAAAGCAGATCAAAAGAACCTGTGCTGACAGTGTTCTTGTTGTTGGACTTGTGTTGGTCTTTCACCCCTACAACAGCTGCTAGCTGAATTGTTGCAACAGCTGAACACTTCCATAGTGTTCTTAACAGACCGTTATCAATCAATGCTGAAGCCATTGACTGTTTACCTTAGGCTGAAGTCAATCCATCCCTAGCTGATGCTCCAACTGAAGAAAAGGTTTTGAATGCCATTAGGCTCCTCTCATACGGCAAAGCATCTGGTGCTGATTCTATTCCAGATGAGATTTACAAGGCAGGGGGTCTACTGCTTATAAAAAGCTGACTGAAATTTTCTGGGTTATATAGTAAGAATAAGTTATACTTTAGGAGTTCAAGGATGACTCCTTTGTCCATCTCTATAAAGGTAAAGGAAATAGATTGCCGTGTGACAATTACGGGGGGTGGGATGGAGCGGGGTTTTCTCTCTCTTAGTCATTGCTCGCAAGATTCTTACCAGAGTCCACCTTTATAATAAGCTGATCTTTCACCTAGAGGATGGTCATCTACCTGAAAGCCAATGTGGGTTCAGAAAGAGCCAAAGAACAGTGGATATGAGGTTTGTTGCCTGACAACTTCAGAAGAAATGTCATTAGCAGAACAGAGGTCTGTACACAATCTTTGTTGATTTGACCAAGCCTTTGATGCTGTCAAGCATGAAGGCTTGTAGAAAACTATGTAAAAATTCGGTTTCACAGAGAAGTTTATCAGTATTGTATGTCAGTTTCATGATGGCCTGCTTGCCTGGATTCTGGATAATGGATGATGCTTTTCCCAGCCATCCCAGCCATTAATGGAATGAAGTAAGGCTGTGTGCTTGCTCCTATAATTTTTAGCACAATGTTTTCAGCAATGTTGTCATATGCCTTCAATAAGGATGAACATGTCATCAAGGTCAGCTCCCATACTGATGGTAAATAACGAAAAGGCTTCAAGCCAAGACTAAAATGGAAAAAGAGTTGGTATGTGAATTTTCTTTTTGGTTGTAGACGATTGTGTACTGAACACAACCTCTAAAGTTGAGATGCGACAATGTATAGATTGGTTCTCTGATGCTTGTGCTAATTTTGGCCTAATAATTAATACAAAGAAAACAGGGGTCCTCCACCTGCCAGCACCACACCATCAATGTATGGAACCATTAGTTACAGCAAATGCATGATGTCATTCTGGTCCTCTTTGAGAATTAAGGACAACAAATAGCCAACCAGCCAACCATACTTTACTCTCTTACACTTCTCATATATTTCTTTTACCTTATCCTCCATACCCTCTGCAATCCAGTTACCCTGGCCTCTTTATGGTTCTATACACATAACACTCCATCTCCTAACTCCGGGAATTTTCACTGGCTGTCAACTATGCTTGGAACATACTCTCTCCTCATTTTTCCTCCTGACTTTCCTGGTTTTCTTCAAGTCTCAACTAAAGTCCCAACTTCTGAAATAATTTTTTCCCAGTCCACTTTAATGCTAGAGACTTTTTTCTATTATTGCCTAAGATATATTCCCCATATAGTGTCTCTCCTATTAGACTATAATTTTCTTAACAGCAAAATTTGTCTTTATTTGTATTTTCAGTGCTTAGCACAGTGTCAGGCACATATTAGTTGCTTGACGAATGCTAGTTCATTGACTGACACTCAGTTACCGTGTCCTGTTGATTCTACCTCCAAGTATCTCTTGTATTTGTTTCTTTCTATCGCTTCTGGTTTCATAACCATCCTAGTCCACATGCAAATAATCTTTTGTCTGGACTATTTCAAGGGCCTAGTAATAGCCTTTTATCCATCCCTCCCTTTTCCAATATACCCTCCACACAGATGTCAAATTAATTTTCCTAAAGCATTGTAAATGAACCAAACAACAAGTACATGTTAAATGCCTACTTATGCTGTGCTTGGCCTGGTGATAGAAGAACAAAGAGTGAAACACTGTATTTCTAATGAGTACACATTTAAGCACAACCTGCTTAAATTTCTTCATTGGTTTCCTCTTGACTCTAGGACAGAACACAGACTCATCTTGTTTGACACTAAGTGCCCTTCACAATCTGGTTCCTAACTACCTTTTTAAGCTGATTACGTATTACTTCCCCTCATACATGTTGCCCTTCAGCCCAACTAGCCTGTTTGCTAATTTCCTGTCTCTCCTACATCAGTAGGAAGTGCTCCCTCTTGTCTGTGTGGCTGGGGACTTTTCATGGAGCATGTATGGGTAGAGGATTGCCCCTTGGTATTTTGTACTACATGGAGCATGTGTGGAGCTGAGCCTTCAGCCTTTCTGTGAAATATATACTTTGTCTAGAGCACTTCCCACAATGCACCAAGCCTGCCCTAAAGTGACTTCTGGCAAGAAATATGCATTGGCTCCTTCATAAAGGACATAACCAACAAGAAGCTTCTGGTCAGTCCTCATGTCCTTTTCTTCCCTGTAATAAGATGAAAACTAAAGAGGAATATAAAATATAAAGAGGTACTGGGAACATTTATCCTGAAGAAAATGACACTTGGGCTACAGAAAGAAGGAAGGAATAAAGGGCTGCCATGTATAAGAAGGGTTAGATCCACCATGGCAGTTAAGGAGGGCTTTTAGCACTTATTCAACCAAGTGCCTTTGAAGAGTTTGACCTTTATTTCCTTGATTAAATTAGGAGTCCTTGATGACCTCCTTGCCTCAAAGGAAAGCCTAGTTTACATGGGTTTGAGTGACGTGTTTGTGACATCAGAGGCTTTTAGACCATGTGGGTTTAAGTTGCATTTTGGTGACCTTTTAGGTCATGTGGGTGAGTAACATGTGTGACTCACCTTTGACCCTGAAAAAGATATATAAACCCAGAGGCTGGCTTTCTCTTTTGGAGCTCTGAGTTGCAGCAGGGGTGGTGCGTGACTCTGGGCCAGCCATTGTTATGAGCTCCCAGGCTTTGGAGAAAACTCAGATGTTGATGATTCTCTGGTAACTGTATATTGTGATTTTCTCAAATGGTAATCTGTCTGTTGATTCATGTTTATTTGCTCTGTTTGTATTTGCTCTGAAGCTCAGGCTTTTCCCCCTGAGCTGAGTGAATGATATTTGTATGTTGGATTAAAATAAGATTGTTAACCCCTTAACATTGTTTTCCTTAGTAAAGCAGATCAAAAGAACCTGTGTTGGCAGCTTTCTGTGTGCTGGTTGTTGGCAGGTCTTACACCCCTTCTGCTACCAGACTGTTGCAACATTCAGCCAGAGCTAGGAGAAGTAAGTAGAAGTTTCAAAGAGGCCAATTTAAACTTGATTTAATCAATCAGAAGGCAGCTAGATGGCACAGTGGATACAGGGCTGGCCCTGGAGTCAGGAAGACCTGAGTGCAAATACCATCTCAGGCACTTAATAGCTGTGTCACCCTGAGCAAGTGACTTAACCATCTTTGCCTTAATCCACTGCAGAAGGAAATGGCCAAACCACTCCAGTATTTTTGCCAAGAAATTCTCATGGTCCATATTGCTATGCTATGGCTCATAGGGTCATAAAGAGTTGGATACAACTGAGAAACAAATCAATCAATCAACAGACATTTATCTAACAGCTGCTATATGTCAGGCATTGGGAATAGAAAGATAGAAAAGAATTAGCCCTGTCCTCGAAGAGCTTATACCTATCAAGGAGATAATATGTAAATATATAAGTAAATAAGTATATATATATATATGTACATATGCATATATACTTGTGTGTATGTATACATGCACACATATGAACAATCAAAAGAAAAAAATAGTGGGGAGAAGACACCAGCATCCAGAGGAATCTTTTTTTTAGAAGGCCATGTTTGGACTGTGTTTTGTTAGGGATTTTAAGAGTCAGGAGAGAAAAGGGAGTTTATTTCTGGCATGGGAGGCAATCTGTACAAAGGCATTTATTGTTGGTAGAGAACTGCATGTGTGAAACAGTGATAAGGCTGATTAGTCTGCATCACAGAATGCATGAAGAGGAGTGATGTATCATTCTGGAAGGGCAGATTGGAACAAGGGTGTGAATGGATTTAAATGTCAAGCTGTGGCATTTGTGTTTAAACCTAGCAGTAATAAGGAGTCACTAATGTTTGTTGAATAGGAGAATGACATGGCCAAACCTGTGCTTTAGGAAAATAAATGTTAGGGGCTGTGTGGAAGATGGATTTAGAAAAGGGACAGAAAAGATAGGAATATGAATTAGGAGCTATTGCAATAATTGAAGTGAAAGGTGGTGTGAGGCCCTTACCTCTGGTGGTGGTTATGTGAGTAGAGAAAAGGAGACAGATATGAGAGGTTTTGTGGAAATAAAATCAACATATTTTGGCCATCATTTGGATATGTGGGGTGACTGACATTAAGGAATAGAAGATAACTCTGAGGCAGTAAATCTGGGTGATTAGAAGGATGATGATATATGCACAAGAAATAGGGAAGTTTGGAAGAGACTGGGTTTTTAGAAAAAGATAATGGGTTATATTTGGTCATGTTAAGTTTGAGATGTCTATAGCATGGGCATCCAATTGGAAATGTCCAAGAGGAAGTTAGTAAAGGAGGATTAGACTCAAAAGAGATATTCAGACTAGATAGATACATTTGGGTGTTATCTGTACAGAGATCATAATTAAACCCATGGGAGTTGATGAGGTAGTCAAGAGAAAAAGTTTGAAGAAAGAAGAACATGGCCCCACACAGAGCCTTAGGGTATACTCACAGTTTTTTTTTCTTTTTAAATAGTATTTTATTTTTTTCCAACTCCATGTAATGACAATTTTTAACATTCATTTAAGAAAATTTGAGTTCTAAAATTTCTCCCTCCCTCATCCCCATTCCCCTTCTTGTTACACTAAGACACTAAAAAATTTGATATAGGTTATATATGTGCAATCATGTAAAATGTATTTTCATATTAATTATGTTGTAAAAGAATAAAAGACCAAAAGGAAAACAAAACAAAAATAAGGAAAGTGAAAATACTACATTTCAATCTGCATTCAGACTCCATCAGTTCTTTCTCTGGATGTGGATAGTGTTTTCCATCATGAATCCTTTGAAATTGTCTTCAATCATTGTATTGCTGAGAAAGGTCAAATCATTCATAGTTGATCATTGTACGATACTGCCATTACTATGTACTATGTTCTGGTTCTGCCACTCGCTTTGCATCACTTCACATAAGTCTTTTCAGGTTTTTCTGAAATCATCCTGCTTGTCATTTCTTATAGCACAATAGTATTCTATTATATTCGTGTAACACAACCCAATTGATGTGTATTCCCCTCAATTTCTACTTCTTGGCCACCACAAAAAGAGCTGCTATAAATATTCTTTTACAGGTGGGTTGTTTTCCCTTTTTTAAATAATATCTTTGGGATACAGAGCTAGCAACAGTATTGCTGGATCAAAGGGTATCCACAGTTTGATTGCTCTTTGGGCATAGTTCCAAATTGCTCTCCAGAATGGTTGGATCATATACTCATAGTTTAGGAATGTTATGTGGATAATGACCTATCAAGGAAGAATAAGAAAGAATAGTCAGAGAGTTAGGTAGACCACTGAAAGAATAGTATCATGGAAACCTTGAGAGAAAAGAGAATAGGGAATGCTGTCTTAATAATTAGAATTGTACAAAATAGAAGCATAAAAGGACACCTCAGAAGTCAGTCTTGGATAATCTTAAAGCACCCTTTCCATTATATACACCGCCTCTCCTTTGCTTTTTTCCAGACTTCATACAACTATTCTCTTCCATATAATCTGTATTCTAGTAAAGCTGATGAGTCCATGTGCTATAACCCATCTTTCCTTCTCTTGTATCCATCTTTGCTTTTACTGGCCTTCACTTCTTCTATCTGTTGAATATCACTCTTTCTTCAAAGGAGCTGCTTCCTCCATGAGGCTTTCCCTGACCTTCTTGGGTGAAATTGATCACTCCCATGTTAAATCTTTCATAATATATTGACTTCCCCTCTTCTTTACATTCAACTTGCACTGCCTTTTATCAGACTTATCTGTATATAAGTCACCTCCTCCCTCATCAAAACATAAGGTCTTTGAGGCTAAGGATTGTGGCATATCCACCTCTGTATCTCCACTATCTCCACGATACACTATGCATAAGTGTTTTAAAATGTTGAATTGATTTTGTTGAATTAGTAGTTCAATACTATAATTCTATTTCAAAACATCATGGTATGCACTTAATCATATCAAAATATGGGTTCTTATACTATCTCCTATTGAAATAACAACCCTGGGGACATTAGTTTCTACCTTATTACTAGGTATTGATAAATAAACATTTTCAAGTCTCAAGTAAAAATTCATTTAATACTCATTTTCATCCACTTGACAGATAATATTCTTCCTGAACAAGGAAAATATTGCCTAGTTTTGTATTCAATGCTAAGAATGTATAAACATTACACAAAACTGAAAGCATGATAATTTTCAACATGAGGAAGCTTTTACAAGTGTAGTTTTAATATTTAGTCATAAATTTAGTTTTCTTCTTCTCTGCTGAGCAGGTAGTTTGCTGTAACTGTGAGCAACAGTTTGAAATTCAGCATCCTAATTCCAGCTTTTCTAATTATTAATTATATGACTTTGGGCAAGTGGTGCTTCTTCTCTGTGTGCCTTGCACACGAGGTGACTACACTGGATCCTCTTCCAGCTCAATCCTGTATCTTTTTGATATTCCTGATGACCAGGGATTATGTTTATAATGAGGGGGAAAGGTTGAAAGTATTGAAGCAACAACAAAAAAAATAAAGTTACAATCCTATAGTCGGAGATTTATTTTTTATACAGTATATAGAGAGAAAAGGAAAAAAGTGACAAAAGAAGTGAGATATATGTCTTATATCTCAGTAAAGTAAAAATAGGCAGAGAATAAGGGGCTCTCTGTTCACATTTTAATTTGATTTAAGAATGATGAATCCAAAATTTGGAGCTGAAGCAATGGGGCCAAGATTCCTCTATAACCAAATTCTCTCTCAACATATCCTTTGAACTTTGTGTCTTGGAATCTATCTATCAAATTGAAAAACTCACTTGGATATGTGGTTGTCTTGTTGTTCAGTTGTTTTCAGTTGTGTCTGACTCTTCATGACTCCAGTTAGGGTTTTATTGGCAAAGATACCAGATTGGTTTGCTATTTACTTCTCTAGCTTCTTTTTTTTTACTGATGAGAAAATTGAGGTAAACAGGGTTAAGTGACTTGCCAAAGGTCACATAACCAGTAAGTGTCTGCAGCTTGGTCTTTCAGGTCCCGTGCTCTATCCACTGCACAACCTAGCTGCTCAGGTCTTGACTTAATCCCTATTAAAGATGGAGTTATAAAGGTGATAGGTACTTCAAGAGCTGTCATGTTTATGATCCCCATGAGCTAAAGAAATAGCCCAACAGATACATCTAGAACAATTGCTGAATTTTACCCAAGTATTATTTCTTCTCCACTCCCTGGGTTTGGTGTTCCCAAATTTCCATATTAACATCAAGATAGATTATTTAGTGTATATAGCAGGTTTAAATGGTTGACTAGACAGGACTAACTGCCCTTCCCCAAATTACTAGAGTGATCTTGAATTCCAGGGATTGTGTCTTATTTCTTCTTTTGGGGGGTCCAGATTAGGAGATGCATAAATACCTGGTTAGATAGACTCTCAAGATTCCTTTTGGAATAGAAGTAGTTTGAAAAGTCATTGATAACTTTCTTGGAAACATATCTTCCTGGCTTTGAAGATTTTATGAAGATTTTTTTCAAAAGTTCAGAAAAACATGTTTTAATAAAAATCTGGGCACTACAGCTAAAAGTAAACTATTTTTTAAGCACAGGGAAAATAGACAGTCCCAGTAGTTGTCACTTAATAAGTACTAGAACATGTTGGCCGACAGAAAGTGGCACTGATCACTGTTGTTGTCTTTGCCTAATGCTTTAATTCTATGCCTGGATCTTCAGAAGTATACAGGAAACCACAGCTTGGCCCCAAAGAGATTGTGATATAAGTGCATGAATAAGCAGAACATAGCCAACCATTTTGATGCCATAATGATACTTTCGCATAGATACAGTAGCAATTTTCTCAAGGAATGGAAATCAAAGCCAAGCAGCATCAAAGAGCATTTATTAAGTATCTTTTTATGCTTATGAAGAGTAACTGGATGGGTGTCTATGATTCCAGCTTAAAGTCTAAAGAAAAAAGGATACAGAAATAGCATTGTAGGAGATGAAACAATCACATTTATAGGCAACTGTAGTGCACTCTGATGCATGCACATCAAACACACACACACATCCACATAGAAAATTCTTATTAAAGAAACACATTTTGAATAAAACCTTGAAGGAAGGATATAGGACTGTAAGATTTAATCTCTACCACACAATGTATATATATATATATATATACATAATATGTTTTAGAAAAGGCATTCCACATAAGAAGGAAAGAAAGAAGGAAGGAAGAAAAGAAGGAAGGAAGGAAGGAAGGAAGGAAGGAAGGAAGGAAGGAAGGAAGGAAGGAAGGAAGGAAGGGAGGTAGGGAGGGATGGAGGGAGGGAAGAAGGGCGGAGACAAGTTAAGCACTGACTATGGACCAGGCACTATGCCAAGCACTTTGCAAATATTAGCTTACTTTATCCTCACAACTCTGTGAGGTAGGTGCTATTAATATTCCACTTTACAGTTGAGAAAACTGAGGCAGTCAGTGGTTAAGTGACTTGTCCAAGGTCATACAACTACTAAGTGTCTGAAGACAAATTTGAACTCCTATATTCCTGACTCCGGGACCCTACTGTGACACCTAGCTGCTTCCAGCATATACGATTACCTTGAAAAGAGCCTAGAAGAGAGCTCTCTTCAATAAATGAACGATTTGCTTTGGGAGGTACCTTGAAGAAGCAAAGGGATGTGGTGGAAAGAGTGAGGGACTTGGATTCATGTGATCCCTGGGTTCACATCCTGCCTCTGACATTTACCAACTCTTTGATCCTGTGCAAATTACTGACCCTTACTCTCCTCACATGTAAAATAGGGAAAATTAGTTCAGTAATACCTACTTTATTGTTGCTATAAGAATCAAAGGAGATAATAAGTATAAAGTACTATATGTGTAAGCAAATATTCTTGCAACAAAAATTCTACTTCAGCCTCTCCTTTTCCACTTCTATTTATTTCAAAAAACATTCATTCACTCAACAAACCTTTAGTAAGTGCCTCCTATAAGCACTTCTATAAGCATCACACTATGCTACATTCTGAGAGAATTAGAATAAATAAGACGCCATTTCTGACCTCCAGGAACCTGGATAGAGCTAGAGAGTGATATAGTTAGAGAGATGAAAGATAAGCACACTATAAATTAAACATGAAAAATGCAACAGTATACAATGCTCTGAGGTAAGATTGATGATTTATTATAATTGTCTTTCTTATAATGAAATCTATCAAAATTCTCCCTTTGCATGTTAAGGTGGGATAGGATAGGGTCAGAGTTTCTATCTTATCTCAAAAGAAGCTAAGTAGGGTCAGGCTTGGCTAGCGATTCTGAACTTCCAAATAGTTTTGTGTTTACAAACCTTTAAAAAATTATTCTAAGGAGTTCTGTACTGGTAGAGATAAAATAATACATTGACCTAGGTTCCTTCAAAAACATTTGAATCTCTTGGCTGTCAGAAATGTTTGATTTTTAATCTTACACATAATGTAGAATAAAGAAAATATACTTCAACTCACTTAAGAAAGCTCTGCAAACCCTAATCAACTTGGAAAATTGCAAATAGAACCTTTTCAGCTCATTACCTTCCAACTACATTAAGCATGGACCAACTGGGTGTGGCCGTGCATGCGTGTAAGAGTTGCTGCCACGGAGGCTCAGACTGGCGGATTTTTTGAACTCAGAAGGTCTGAGATGCAATGGGCTAAGCTCATCCTGGATCCTACATTAAATTCAGCATTAATTTGGTGAGTCCCTGTGGAGGTGGGGAATACCAGCTTGACCAAATCAGAGCAAGTCAGTCCAGGTCAGAATGAAAGCTCTCATGCTGATTACAGTGAGATCAACCCAGGAGGAGCCCTTGTACTTTCCAGCCTAGGAGAGATGAGAAATCTAGTCTAAAAAATTTTTTTAAATGCACACAAAAAATCAATGTTTGAGTGTTACTGGCTAATTAATTTATAGAATCTCAATCATCCAGCATTCTTATTAAACTTTATGTGTCTTTTATTGAATATTGGACTAGATATTTTGATATGTGCAGATCTGTGGATTATTGGGGATTTAAAAGATTTACTATTTTCTCTACCAGTGTCTAGATTTCACGATTTTGATCATTTAAATATTAAACTTCAATTTAATTTGGGCATGTATTTCAGTGCTTTAATACTCAGTTTGGACAGAATCACAAAATTTCAGATTTAGAAGAGAATGAGTATGTGTATACCTGGGCCAGAATCTCCTCTAACATGTCAGTATACAATAACACAATAATTATTGTTGGCAGCTAGGTGGCACAGAGGATAGTATACTAGCCTAAAGCCAGGAAGACTCCTCTTCCTAAATTCAAATCTAGCCTCAGACATCTACTAGATATGTGACCCTGGGCAAGTCATTTAACCCTGCTTGCCTCAGTTTCCTCATCTGTTAAATGAGCTAGAGAAAGAAATGACAAGCCACTCCAGAATCTTCACAGAGAAAACCCCAATGGGCTCACAAAGAGTCAGATGTGACTGAATAATAGCAATAATTCTTGTCATCTATTGAGGGAAATATAGAATTATTTGGTATTTTAATCATATCTTATATTCTACAGTAGGAGTCAAAAAAAAAATCATGGCCTGAGAGCCAAACCCAACTTGCAGCCTATGTATGGCACAGTAAGCTAGGAATGTTTTTTACATGTTTTAAATACAATTGATTCAAGGATCATGGTTTGCCACCCCCTGCTCTAGAGAAAAGAATTCAAAAGAAATTAATGTGGCATAATGGAAAGAATGCTGGGTTTGGAGTCAGGAGATATGGGCTCAAGTTTTAGCATTGTATTTTTTTTATGTGACCATATTCACAAAATGAGTGGAGTGATGATCTCTGAGGTCCTTCCATTATTAAATTATGTGATCATCTGATCCTCACAACAGTCATGTTGAGTCAGGAGATGGCAGTGCAATGGAAAACACAATGGAAAGAGACTAAGATCCTAATTCATGGGACTTAGAGGCAACTCCCAGCTCTCCAGCTTCCTACCTGCAGGAAGCTTTGGGCAGATCATTTTGCCTCTTTTGCCCTCAGTTTCCTTATCTGTAGAATGGTGGTGGTTGACTAGATGATGTCTGTTGTGTCTTCTAACTCTAGATCTTATGTGATCTGGTTTTCCCTTTGATACCCAAATAAGGAATATTGTTAAACTGCCCCAATTACAACCATGCTTATCTACTCTTAGGGAACCCCTAGGGGAAGCCCATAATTTGTTTCCATCATTGCTTATGCTATCCTATCATCTTTATAGTTGATAAATTCTATCTGAGATCTAATCCAAAATCTGCCAAGAGGAAAAAGATGGGAATTAGGAAAAGAAGAGGAAAACATAAAGGGGGGGTGTGTGAAGAAAGGTTAGAAGAAAGAAAGAGAAGTCACAATAAGAGGGAGAGAAATAAATGAGGAAAGAGAGAGGGAAAGGAAGAAAAGAAAACAATACAAAGAATAGATGTAGGGAAATGATGTAAAAAAGAATTATAAATAAGGAGGATAAAAGATAAAGATATGCAAGAAGTAATAGTAAAGAGAATTCTTTTAAAGTCTGTACTCTGATGACAAGCATCTAATGAACAGAATATTCTGAGGTCTTTGGGAGAAAGGTAATCTAGTTAATCTGTTTTGCTTTTATTCTTTCAATAATTAGACAGTAATAAGATGAAATAAACAGCTGCTAGACCCAAGGCAAGAATTCTGACCCCCAGCATTCAAAGACCACTTGCCAGTATCAGATGAGAAGGCATCTGAATCATTCTCTTTTTTTTCCTTTTAGAGCTCTAGGAGTGGTCTAATACTTGAGAAAATCAATATTCATTCAAGAGAAAATAATAGTAATGATAGTCTAGAGGCACAAAGCTGATTTTGTATTTCAGATTTTTATCCAGGCATGTCTAAAACTTCTCATGTATTTATAGAATAAAGTAATAAATGTTCGTCTCTATCTGCATTTAGCTGGGAGGGTTTATCTACATGGCAAGATCATAGGATCATAGGATTATATTCTTTGTAGAAGTTCCTTTTGTCTCTTGGGGATCCCCTGAGTGTGTAATGCAGCAAATGCCTGGAATGCCCTGGTCTACACTAAGCTAATCTGTCTTCTTTACCCTCTGAAATTAGTGGTTTGCTTTTCAGACACACCCAGTTTCCCAACTGGTTCAATGTCCTGATCAAGCAGAGAAGTGTGTTCTGAGGCAGGTGTGCATATTTTAATTCTGTGGAGCAGAGCAAGTTGAAAGGTTGGCCATAGGTCATATAGATCCATTCATGGATCTCCACCTCTTCCTAATATTAACTACAGTTCTCTTGCAGGCTAAGTAGGATCTGCATTACTCCACTCAGAAAGTTTATTCAGTTACAGTAAATGATGCAGAAAGAGAGGTAGGGAGCAGATTTACTAAGCAATGGTGAAGCTGCACCTTCTTAGCTTAAAGTAAATTCCAATAAGAATTTTCATCATGAAAGTTCTGTTTGCTATACTAATCTTTTAGTCCTTTCCACTGGTGGAGAATTTTCTCTCTTCTGATATTATAAACCCTGGACCTTTTCCAGAAATTCTCTAACCTAAGAAATATTTCTCAAGGTCCTAAACTATTTGTAAAGATTTATGCACCTTGAAAAATTAAAGACTTAAGTATTACACAAAGACCTACCTATATATTAAATCAATGTATACAGTACCTCTGGAGGCATAGATTACACCATCTTTCCTATAAGAAGTAGCCTGTTGGAAATCCCCAGTTTTGAGCACTGGCTACTGCCAGTCTAAAAACTCCTGGTGGTGCAGGGGCATGCCTGCCTGGCATAGAGTGGGGTTAATGTAATACATATGTTTTTTAAGTTTGAAATATGTGAAAGATGTGGTTAGTCAACCCATCAAGAAGCATTTGTTATACATGCCCAGTTTACGTGGCAGCATATTAGGAAACAGGCAGAAGATTGCTATTGTTGATGTTTGGGGTGGGGGGTACATACAAATATTATTTCTTCTGAAGTATATTGCTAATATCTGATAATCTGAATTATGCTTTAATTAGGGCTGGGAATCCCCAGTTAATGGGACAAGAGCCAAACTGTCCATCACACTTATCTTTGACTATAGCTCATGTGCTAAAACCTTGCTCCCCTCCCTGATTTCCTCTATGTGATCAGGCATCAGGGACATCCCAGGTGGCAGGAGGCACTTGTACCATTTGTGGATTGGCATGATATGTACTCCTTTCATTGCCCTGGCCTATCCTGACACATACTTGGAATAGTATAGCAACACGAAAATTACTCAGAGGCCTAATCAGCAGAATGATCTCTTTTGGAATTGAATGTAGCCCAACAAATATAAACCTTTGTTCCTTGCATGATCTTCTTCCAAGCCTATGGGACAAGTGGCAGGAGAGTTTGTTGCTCACTTATTATGGGCCTCATCCTTTCATTTAAAGCCAGTGAGGAGAGTTACTTCGAAAATAATAGAAACCTGGATTAGATGCCAAGTCTGTAAGACAACACAGCATGCTTTCAGTTATTTACTCATGAGGCAGCTGTTCGCTGTATCTAGGATATTTGTTTCATTAAAAAAAGTTACATTTCCAAGAATGAACTAATGACTAAAAATGTCTTTTTTTAATTAGGAAAGTTGCATTTTCATTTGGATCTTGGCATCTCTTCCCAAAAAAGAGATCAAAGTGGAGTTGAACAAATCATTTGGAATATAATGAAGACACACAAAAGTTAGCAATCTTATGATGGCAGGTATATGCCTTAGTATCCCTTTATTCTATACCATGAGTAAAACTGTACTGGACATTGAAGAATATACGGTAGTCAGAGACTAGTGAAAACAGTATGACCTCAAGGTCTCAAGGTCCTAACCTGTGTGACCTAACATAGTTGACCAAAAAACCCGATGAAATAGAGACTTCCAATTAATAATGCAATATAAAAGTCATAAAGCAACTTACTTCTCCCACATAAACTTAAGCAAAGATGAAAAAAAGGACAAGAGATAAAATAATGAAAAAGAAATCCAAAGAAAAACAACAAAAATGTTTCAGTCCAGTCCAGAACTACACAAAAAGATAGCCAGAAGTCTGGATACTAGGGAAAGGGCCTTTCCAGGCATCCCAGCACAAGTTCAGATAAACAAGCTAGGAGTCTCTACCTCTTCTAACCAGGATGTCTGAGAAGGGACATAAGACTGAAGTGCTATAACCAGAGACACTCATGAGGGACCTGAGGACCTCAAGCTCTGGAACGGAATTCTCTGGAAGGGTTAAATACTTCAGTACCTTGAACCACAGCATGCCAAAGGATCTGAAGAGCACAAACAGGTCCTAAAACCCGTTGGCACTCTGCATATGGATGGCTGTTGTCCTTTGAGTTCAAAGAGGACCAAAACGACATCTATATGTCAAAGGTAAATTACAGCGTGTCTGACTGTGGCTGATCAACATGAGCTCAGAAGGCTCTAACATAGATGGGTACAAATAGTCTATATGAACATTTGGAGTGGAGATGTCTCTAAATTTGTTTATCTCATGTTTCTTTTGAGCTACTGCAATTCTGCTTTGCTCATAGAGCACAGAACCTTCTTTGACATGGGCATGCCATGATGGGTGGTCCTATGTCAGCATTTTCCATGTCTCACAATTGATTCCAAACTTTTTTCAGAGAGTGTCCTTGTATTGCTTTTTCTGACCACCTTGTGAGCACTCTCCTTGTATGAGTTCTCTGCAAAATCTTTAGGTGAAAGTTCTTCTTGTATACTATTTTGCTTGATGAAGTTGTCAGCTACTGTGGATTTGATTATCATCTCTATGCAAAAGATTTTCAGATCTATTTGACCAGTTTTAACTTCTCTCCTGACCCACACTCACACGTCCAACTGCCCACTGGAAATCTTGCAGTGGATATTCCATAGACATCCTAAACTCTACATGATCATAAAATAGTTCATTATCATTTCTCCCTAAACTCTTCACCTTTCCTAACTTCCCTACAGTAAGCGGACCACCATCCTCCCAGTCATTCCAGCTTGAAACCTAAGTGTTATCTTCAACTCATCACTTTC
Organism: Phalanger gymnotis; assembly: GCA_028646595.1. NCBI lineage: Eukaryota > Metazoa > Chordata > Mammalia > Diprotodontia > Phalangeridae > Phalanger > Phalanger gymnotis. The sequence continues at coordinate 740,330,291 of CM053622.1, read as the reverse complement.
TCACTTTTGTGTCCAATCTTTTGCCAACTCCTATAGATTTTATCTTCACAACATCTCTCTTATATATTACATCTTCTGTCCATTTACACCACCATCACCCTTGAACAGGCCTTCATCACCTCATTCCTGGACTCAAGTATCTCCTCAATCCAATCCATCTTCCATTCAGCTACCAAAATGATCTTATGCCACCCTCCTACTCAATAACTCCAATGGCTCACTCTCACCCCCATGATGAAATATAAAATTCTTTTTTTGGCCTTAAAAGTACTTCATAGGGTAGTCTTTTCTACCTTTCCAGTAATCTCACACTTTATTTCTCTCTGCATACTCTAAGATTCAGTGACAATGGCTTCCTTACTGATTCTCACAAAACATTTCATCTCTCAATTCTGTGTATTTTCACTGAACATCTTTCAAGCATGAGATGTTCTCCCTCCCCATCGCTGCTTCCTAGATTCCCTGACTTTCTTTATACTTAGCCCAAATTCTACCTTCTCTAAGAAGCCTTTCCTAGCCCACCTTAGTATTAATGTCTTCATTTTGAAATTATCTCCAATTTACCTTGCACATAAATATATGCAACATATATCTACATATACACAACACACATACATATACACACACATATATTATATATATATATGTATATACAATATAAAGTTGTTTTCATGTTGTCTCCCCAATAAAATGTTAACTTCTCAAGGGCAGGGACTGTTTTTTGCCTTGTATCCCCAATGCTTGGCACAGTGCCTTAAGTACATAATATGTGCTTACTTAATACTTGTTGACTGACTATTATGGGTTAATAGACTCCTGAAATATTAACCAAAAAAAGGAGAATAACACAACAATTACAAGTAAAATATCAGGGGGGAAATGGCATAGCAATATGGACAAGTAGACCTGAAAGAAATGAAGTAAGAGATAAAAAATTGAATGGGGAATAAATGGCTTAGGACAAAAGGTGGAAAATTTGCCTAAATAGCATACTTCCTGATAATAATAATTGAGAAAACAGATTTCAGTGACTCCAGGAAACATCAGAAAATATTAGGACAAAATTCTGAAAAATAGAAGAAAATGTAAGGTATTTACTGCAAAATAATAACAACTGAACTAGAAACTAGGGAAAGAAGAAATAATTTATAAATCATCATTATCCCTGAAAGCCGTTAACAATTAAAAACAAAATCCAGATATGTTATATCAAGAAATTATAAATTACCCAGCTCTATTAAGACTAGAGGACACAATCAAAATAGAAAGAATCCATTAGTCACCCCCAAGAAGAAACCGCAAAATAGAAGCTCCCAGAAATGTCATAGCCAAAACCTGATAGGGAGCTGCTAGATTATAAAGGAATTTAAAGGCCAAATAAAGAATTTGGCTAGATAAAAGAAAAAAATTATGCAAGAAGTAAAAAGATGGAGTTAAAGAACCAAAGTCAGATTCATAAGAGTGACAAAAATTGACGGCAAATTCAACAAAGGAGAAAAAAAATCTTGGAAAGTGACATTACAAAAGATAGATGATAGATGAAGCATTTATTAAGTTCTTACTATGTGCCAAGCACAATCTTATACACCAAAGGATACAAATACAAATAAATGAGGCAGTCTCTACTCTAAGGGGGATTATAGGGTAATGCAGGAAGATCTTATATGAAGAGGAGCTGGAAAGCTTGAAGGGAAGGGGATAACAGGGAGGGTAATATGCATGGTATTACTATATGAAGACAGCTGGAAAGTGTCCTAGAGGTCTCATTCTTGGAAAGCTAAGGTGAAAGCTCACCTATCAGAGCTGGAGACCTAGAAGTAGATGGGAGAGAGATTAAGATGATGGTCAGAGTTAGGGAGCATGATGAGGAGATAGCCAAGATAAGGCAAAAGATAAAGGATTGGATTCAAGGAAAAAAATATCCTACATGACTAAGAATAATCCTACTGCAGAAAAATATATTTAATGAAATAGAGGACTTTCAAATATTCCTGACTGAAATATTAGGACTAAGTAAAAACTTTAAAATACAAACACAGGAGATAAGATAAACCTAAAAAGTTAAAATACATTTGAGCAATTGAAAGGGAAACAACAATAAAGTGAAAACATTTTAATAGAGAGAAAAGACAAGTCTCCCTTCAGGATCTTAATATCTTTAAGAATCACAGAGGGAGCTTGGTAACACAAACCGAAAACATGAAGGTAAGTTTGTTGAGGGAGCAATGAAAAGAGTGGGAAAATTCATGCATAAGAGAGGGAATGAAGAAGAAAGGGCTGATAATGTGTCTCAGAATTGGGGTGCAGAAGAATATACAAATATGGTGAAAGGGATAAGGGGAACGGAACTCTTTTGACTCTCACCATTATTTGAATTGTACAAAGGACAGTTGAACATGTTCACACACGAACACACAGTTTGGTCTAAAAATACACTAAACTCAATAGGGAAAGATGCAGAGACAAGTAAGGGAAAAGGGAGGTTTGAGAAGGAAGGTTAAGATGGGGAGACAATTATTTCAAGCAAAATATACTTCAACTTGAAGGGCAGATCTCATGAGATAATATTTATAAAAAGCACTTATCACAGTGCCTGGCACACAGTAGGCACTATATAAATATTTATTTCCTTTCTCCTCCTTTTTCACTATATTTGGTCTGCTAGTTGGATTTGTGCCATCAATCTTTTTTTAGAAAGCTTATCAAAATGTTAAAGTATGGCCATTTTTCTAAGTATAGAATCCTCTTCAAAGTCATTGAAAATCTGTGTTTTGATTTTTTCATCATTTCATTAGTAGGTAGAATTTCTGCAGCTTTCATTAAATGAAGGTTTTCAAAGATCTTAGATTATCAAACTTTTTCCTCTTTGAATTTTAGGGGCAGTTCCTTGATTTCTGTTTTATTGCTTCTAATTTGGGCTAGTGGGTGAGAAACAAGTATTTATTAAGTGCTTACTATGGGCAGGTACTGTGTCAAGTACTTTGCAAGTATTAGCTCATTCAATCCTAGGACTTTGGGAAGAAGTTCTTTCTTACAATTTCCCTGGACTGGTATGTAATACATTATTGCATAAGTTTTAACTGAGTATATCCAATGGGAAGGAAAAAAAAGTGGTATGAAATTCTTACCTAGGGAAGATTTGTTTTCACACTTGTAATGATATGGTATTGGTAGATAAAAAAAATCATTCATGTTTTCAATCCATTCATTTCCTTCATACTTTTCAGTCTGCCTTATCTAATAGTCAGTGCCATCTTTACTGAAACATTTACCGCAGGTATAATACTGGTATTACTGATTTGTTCTGGTGTATCTTGCCTTCTATGGTATAATACAATATTCTCTGTTCTCTGTTCTCCTCCTTGTCAATTTTATCATCAAAAGAGTCTACCTGTAACCTTTTGCCAACTAACCTATTTCATTAGCTTTTAGGAGCAATTGTATTACATTGGCTAAGGTGGTTGCCCCATTAGTGCTACTACCAGATCTCAATTTGCTGTCATTTCAAGGTTGATGATATTATATACTATTTAATATAATATTATGTCTTATATTAATAATAAATATTAAATAATTTAAAATAAAATAATTTAAACATTTTGATAAATGTTGAACAAAATTAATACTAATTTCATATTATGTATTACATTTTATTTTATATGTTTACATATTACTTTAAGGTCTGCAAAACATTTTACATGTATAATATCACTTGAACCTCACAACAACCCAATGAAGTAGGTGCCATTGATTATGTCCATTTTATAGATAAGGAAACTGAGACTGAGAGGTTAAGCAATTTGACCAGGGTGACACAGCTAATGAATGTCTGAGGCAGTATTTGGACTTAGGTCTTATTGGCTCCCAAATCCAATAATCAGTCCACTGTTCAACTTAGGTGCTTTTATAGCTCCCATAGGTGTTAGGACATGTATAATCCTTGCTGTACATTACCATGCTATTATTCCTCTACTCAGTCAGGGCCCACACCTCTCTGAAAGCATGGTGATTTGAACCTTAAGAGGGTTGGTTTTTACTGTTGTTATTCTTCTTGTTACCATCATTCTCATTCCTCTCATTTTATATTCTATGTGATTCAGATCTAAGTGGTCCTGGTCCATTCCCCTACTTTGGCAGTATCGATACCTGCCTGCAAGGATGATAGTTTGGACTATTTTTATTTTTGTTGTTCTTGTTGTTAACAACATCCTCCTTCTTCTCATCTATGTAGTTCAGATAAAAATGATCCTAGGACAATTCACCTTCCTTCTATTAACCTTCAATGCATAATGCTATTAATTTATGCATATTGTCATTAGATGGTGAGTTCTTCGAAGGCAGATTATCTTTTGCTTCTCTTTGTATCTCCAGTGTTTAGCACAGTTTCTGGCACATAGTAGGAGCTTAATAAATGCTTATTAACTGACTGACTACTATTCAGTGTATGATTGCATTGGTGGATAAAATAATTTTGCATGTGTATGTGTGTATGTTTAATGACTATGCCAATTCAATATGACTTTGATGACATGCCAATTCATCATCTGGAGGCTCTCTGAAAACATCTTTGGGACAATTTCAATAGCTGGCAGGGTGATATCTTTTTTATCCTGCTCCCACACCATTTGGATTTCCCCTACAAGCCTCTCTACTTTGAAACCTTTCCATACCGCCTAGTTCAAAGGTTGTGCATATTCTGCTTTACACCACCGTTTAAAGATGTATTAAATCTTTATGGATCTGTGTTCTATCCAGATGATTGTGAATAACAGGTTGGTTTGTGATGATGCTCTGGCTCCAGCACAGTATTTTTGTTGGATTCTCAGGGATATTTGGGGATTGTATTTGTGGTAAAGGGATTCCTCATCTGTCACTTTAGGATGGAGAGCAAGCTTTCTAGCCACATGTTTGCATCTTTCAAAGTATTAGGCATATGCTAAATTATTGCAATCTGTAGGGATATATTGCACAGTTTTCCTTGTAAAATTCGTGGGTTCTGGCCCCTTAAGAATCATCTTGCCATTATTTCTAGTAGCAGTGACCTAGTCTTGGAGTATTCTCAATACCCTTCCATTTTTAATAAACATATGATATAGTTTAAGCCATTTGATGATTCTTTGTCAATACATCATTTGTTGAGATCACGGGGACATTGCCTAAAGAAGGCCTTTTATCAATAGTCAATGCACAGTCAATAAATATTTATTAAGCACCTATTATATGGCAGGCACTATGGAAATCCTGTGGATACAAATATGGGGGGGGGGGAGAAAGACAATTCCTGCTCTCAAAGATCTTACATTCAAATAGGTTAGATTTTTTTCTGCTTGGTTCCAGGGGCCATATCTAGGAGCAATAGGTAGAAGTTGAAAAGGGAAAGATTTATTATAAATGTAACAATTAGAGATGTTTCAAATAGAAATGGTTTGCTTTAGGAAATAGTAAGTTTACACCCACTCGAAATCTTTCAAGCAAAAAAAAAATGAGATGAACACTTATTGGGAAAGTTGTAATTAAGAGTCTTACTCAAGTCCAAGTGGAGGTTGCACTAAATGACTGCAGTCCTTCCAGCAATTAAATTCTGGGAATTTTTTTTACTCTTTTTTGGCAGGGCAATTGGGGTTAAGTGACTTTCCCAAGGTCACACAGCTGGTACATGTGTGAAGTGTCTGAGGCCGAATTTGAACTCAGGTCCTCCTGACTCCAGGGCTAGTGCTCTGACTCACTGTGCCACCTAGTTGCCCTGGATTTTTTTTTTATGAGCCAATTGGGGTTAAGTGACTTGCCCAAGGTCACAGGGCTAGTGTCAAGTGTCTGAGGCCAGATTCTGGGAATTGTTTAGGTCCTATCTTGGTCATTTACTGAAATCCTTGAAAACAGGGACAATTCTAATTTTCTTACTGCCCCACATGCCTTGGGCATGTCTTCCCACTGACTAACTGTGGGAAGTAATTGTGAAGGAGTAATTGTGGTGAATGTGGCACTAAGTCAACCCTACCACCAATTAGTTACTTGATTGTATGCAAATCATTAATCTCTCTTATGTGAATCACCTAACCTCAAGGAGAGTATTAGATGATCTCTGAAATCCCTTCTAGCTCTAATATTCTGTGCCTCAGTCTGATAAAAAGATTGCTGAGATTATAAAATACTTAAATCAGGTATTCATTGAAAATTCATTAATAACGATGAAGAAGTTTGAAATTTACTATTCAGTGAAAATGCCATTAAGGGCAAGTACCTGGTAGACTATCCTGGCTCCAGTGTATTCCTCTTGGCTGTTGTCCAGATTTATACTGAGAATGCTACCCAGGTCAGCCAGGAGCAGCAAAACAATCTAGTGTGTGACTCCAGTGGTCTACCTATTAACAATAGGCCTTATAATCAGTCAGCAAAATTCTTCAGGTAGGCTAGCCTCCCAGGTCTCTTCTCAGTCTTGTCTGATGGATGCCAAAGGAAAACCTCAATGCTCGTGCAATATGGAAGTTACAGATGTAATCAAATCAGTGTCAAGGAACATTAAACTTGTGGTAATGTTTCTTGGCATTTGGTTTCTAAAATCATTTAGAATACCGGCCAGCAGATTCAGTGTGCTGTTAGTGTAGCGTGGACCCGTTAGCTTCTCCAGTTTTTGGTATGGCCCAATTTGTAATCTTGAAAAGATGATGGCAAAGTTTTTCCTAAAATAAAACTTTTCAAGTCATTTTTTTCAATAAGATTTTTCAATAGAATAGCTACTAATAGGGGAACCATTAGGAAATTTTAGGAGAAAAGTGAAAAAAATCAGCATCCCTCTGGGAACAAAAATTATGCATAGGTCCCCTGGGAAAACCTATTAAGTTAGAAATTACCTAGTCTTTTGCTGTATTTCATTCAACTGATCCTGGGTTGTTAATTTGGCTGCTGCTTTGCTGGAGTTTTACCATTGTTTTGGTTAAATAGAAATAGTGAAAGGCACAAAATCATCCCAGGTGTACAATACTCAGCGCCAGCCTTTGGCAGGTTCAAGCCAAATCCTCTTATCTGTGTGTCTTGGCAACCTCACCCTAGTCTGATGCACCTGGCTTTCAAATGCTTAAGGCCAGAAGACATGAGTCTGGGGTGGAGGTTGAAAAAACAGCATCCCAGCTGAGCAGTTTCCATGCCCAATGCTGCTTCTGTCTTTCATTGTTAACTGCTGTGTTTGGTGGGTTATTGGTGGAACTTCTTTCAGAGGGTTCATCTATCTATATTCTATATACATGGTTTGGGTCACTACTTACTTTTTAAGGGAGAATAATCAGGATTTCAGCTTGAAGTTTGAAACTACTTTCCCCAGACTAACAATATTTAAGGAGGCAGATAGATATAACTCTAGCCCAGTACCCTCTCTCTATGAGGAGATATCAACCTCCCGCTTCCCTCCTGGCAAGATTCAAAGTGTCTTTTATGGAAAGGTAGAGGGAGAAGATTCGAGATATATCTATTCTTGACTGTCTTTGAGGAACATCTAGATAGACACCCCATGTGGATACATATAATCTACATGGGCAAAACATGAAAAAGCACACACCTTCAAAATAATTATTTTCCTTTGTAACCCTGTGTATTATATCCATGCATTTTAACATATTATTCCGAGAATAGTTCCATAGGTTTCAAAAGACTACAAAAGAGGTTCATGACATAGACACACAGAAAAAGGTTGAGAACCCTGATCTAAATGATTCTCTTTGCATCCTTTTCTAGCTACTTCTATTTTTTTCTCTGTTCTTTTAAAGCTAAAGTTTTTCAAAAAGTAGGCTGCATTTCTTTCACTTTCTCTCAATCTATTCTCTCTTTAATCCCCTACAATCTAGATTCTCTGCCATTATACTAAAATTACCATTTCAAAGGTAACTAATTACCTCCTAAGGAACAGACTCTTCTTTGTTATACTCTCAGATCTTTATACACCCTCTTCCATTATCTTTTGAATATACCCTACTTCTTTCAGAAACTCTCTCCTTCTTTGCTTCCTTGATATTTTGCTATCTTGATTTTCTTTCTACCACTTGGGGCATTCCGTTTCTTTTTCTTCAACTAGTTCCTTTCCCTCTTTTCCAACCTCTAACCATGAGTATTTCCTAAATTTTGTATTTGGCCCTCTGCTTTTCCATTTACTCTGTTTATGTCTCTGTCTCTTTCTCTTTCCCATCTTCTCTCTCTCTCTCTCTCTCTCTGAAATGGTTGAATTTAGCATCTCTAAGCAGGTAAAATTTTCGAATCTACATAAGCTGCTCCTCATTTCCCAACATACTCCGCTGTCCAGTGACATCCCATTTCCTTACTCTGAGAATTTGTATTAACTGTCCCTCATTCATGGAATGCTTTCCTTCCTGATCTCTGCTCTTTCTAAGTCCCCTCCTACCTTTCCAATCTTCTTATACCTTGTTCCCCATGATCTATTCTACCATCCAGTGACCCTGGCCTCCTTGAAGTTCCATAGATATGATCTCCATCTCTTGGCTCTGGGTATTTTCTCTGGTTCTCCCCATGCCTAGAATATTCTCCCTCCTCTTCTCCTCCTCCTGGCTTCCCTGCCTTCCTTAAAGGTCCAGCCAAAATTGCAACTTCTACAGGAAGACTTTTCCAATGTTCCTTCTTCCAGTGCTTTCCTTCTGTTGATGTTTGTATATAGTTGTTTGTGTGTTGTCTCCCCTATTTTTAGACTATGAGCTCTTTTGAGAGTAGGGACTGTCTTTACCTCTGTTTCTCCAGTGCTTTGCACAGTGCCTACACATAGTAAGTGCTTCATGAATGTTTATTGACTGACTGACTAATTGAAATCTATAACCCTGACCTCTCCCTTGACCTTTAGCTCTGCATCCCCAATTACCTTTTTGACCTCTCCATTTGACAATTTTGTTGGTTTTTTTTTTTAAATATGCAGTGTGTCTTTAAAGTGGACTTATATTCTTACAGGATTATGAAAATCTTCCCTTTCTACCCAAAGGAAATTACCTTCCAGTTTCCTTCCAACTTCCTTTCTACATCTAATCAATTACCAAATCACATAATTTTTCTTTTTTTTAATATCTCTCATATCTGTCCTTTAGTTTCCTCCCTCTTTCACCACCATCATTCAGTCGCTTAGCATCTACAACTCCTAAAATGGTCCTGCAGCCTGCATTCTCCTTCACAGTTTTGATCAAAACTATTAATAACTCTTCATATCTCATGGCTCTTTTGCTTCCCACTTAGAGACCTCCACAATCTAGAGATAACCATTCCATCCTTATCATCATTAGAGGAAATTAATTGAAGCAGTGGATCACATGCTAATCCTAGAGTTAGGGAGATGAGTTCAAAAGTGGGCACTTTCTAGCTGTGTGACTCTAAGCAAGTCATTTAACCTCTCTGTTACTCAGTTTCCTCATTTATAAAATAGTTTTAGGGTTGTTGGGAGGATCAAATATGATAATGTTCATAAAATGCTTTGCAAACTTTAAAGCACTGTATAAATGCTACAATTATTATATTCTTATATAGATCTTTGACTCCAGCCAAATTGAAATACTTAACATACTCTGAATATACCCTTCTATAGTTCTCTTAACCTGTGATCATGCTGTTGCATTGTTTCCTCTAATTAAAACCTTCCCATCCTTCAAGGTTCAATTCCTTCCTTCTCATAAAAACATCCTCTAACTTTGAGTCCACAATGATCTCTCCCTCTGTTGAATTCATAATAGAATATTACTTATTGTATAATTAATAACATAATATTTCATGATAATTATTGGATAATTATCTGTTATGGTTATTTATTGGTACCCACAGAATGTTTAAAGGCTTAGAAAAAAAAGGCACCCAACATGTTGGATGGATACCATGTGGAGAGGATGATATGAACAACAGTTGAATAGGATAAGAAGATATGAATGGATTATCTAAGCTATTGGAGGGAGTCCCCCCGTGACTAAGATCATGAATTTATTGAAATACCGAAGCATACTTTTTTAGCTCCTTGTGGTCTTTTGTCATCTTACCCACTAGAGAAAGAGCACCCTACTTGTTCACAGACTCTTGTTGTTTTTGTTTTAGGAAATAGTGTGCAAACTCAGATACATCTTCCTCCTCCTAGGATAATTATCCTATCCAGAGATGGACTGTTTTTTAAGGGTGCTGTTAATAACACTTTATTAATGCTATTGAAACACACGCTACCAAGAACCATTCCATTTCCTGTTCAGGTTGCTGTGATTTTTCCAGAATGAAAGCTGATAAAAGACAAAGAAGGATTTCCCACATATTTCTAAATACCAAGACAAGACTTAAATTTCTTCATACCTGTAGCAATGACATGCTGCTGTTTTATAAGGAAAAATATCTAAGAATCTGCTAAATCCAGATAGCTCAGTGCCTCGAGTGAAAATGAGAACCCTTGATACTTGAGCCCTACTTCACAGATCTTCTATCTCTTATCTGGGTATCCAGGCAAGATCAATTGCCTCTTTTGTCACCAAGTCGCATTTGTTTTATTCTTCCATTCCAAGCCTGATTTATTTTTAAAGACCCTCAAGTAAAAGGAAGTTTTTCTCATGAGTCTAATAGTCTTCTAGTGTTCTTTACCAATATTTCACTCATAAAAAAAAAGAAAATTTCCAGGTCTCAATCAATTTCTCAAAATATTAACAATAAGCCTATCTTTCTCAGCTACCTCCAGCATTACATACATCATTTTGGCCAATTTTCACATATCACATTAGCTGTGTTGGTCACCTCCTCTTATTAAAAAGAAAAAAAAAACAGAAAACTAGTCATTTTTTAAACATTTTAATACTTCTCAACCTAAATGAAGATTATACATAAATAGAATGTTAACTCCTAGCCACTTTTAGCCCTGTCCTGTAGTAAATACAGGTGAAGATGTAATATTAATTAAGTTGTGACTTTTTTACTGCTTTCTCTTTTAGCACTTATTTAATCAAGTGCCCCTGAAGAGTTTGGCCTTTGTTTCCTTGATTAAATTAGGAGTCCTTGATGACCTCCTTGCCTCAAGGGAAAGCCTAGTTTACATGGGTTTGGGTGACATGTTTGTGACATCAGAGACTTTTAGACCACATAGGTTTATGTTGCATTTTTGTGACCCTTTTAGGTCACGTGGATGAGTCCCATGTGTGACTCACCTTTGATCCTGAACAAGATAAATAAACCCAGAGGTTGGCATTCTCCCTTGGGGCTTTGAGCCACTGGAGGACTGGTGTGTGACTCTGGGCCAGCCATTGTTAAGAGTTCCCTAGCTTGTCAACCTAGATATTGATGGTTTCTTGGTAACTATGAATTGTGATCTGGTCTGTTTATATTGTGTATGTTTCTAACTTGTTTGTATTTGCTTTGAAGTTCAGGTTGCTGTCTTTTCCTCCCAAACTAAGTGAGTTTATATGTATATGTTGGATTAAAGTAAGATTGTTAACCCCTTAATGTCACTTTCCTTAGTAAAGCAGATCAAAGAACCTATGCTGACAGTGTTCTCGTTATTGGGCTTGCATTGGTCTTTCACCCCCACAAAAGCTGCTAGACAAATTGTTGCAGCAGAAGGAATGAATCAAAGAAAGCAACAGGAGCCTGTTAAGGTCAGACCTCTGGAGTCAGACCCGATCAATGTGTGCCCAAAGTCTAGGTGAATTTATGGGCTGAGAGGTGAGGGGAATGTCCTGGGGCAACTGTTGTAGTCACATAAGGAACAGCTATCATTAGAGGTTTACAGGAGGAGGCTAGATAATTATTTCTTAGAGATATCCTACTCATGTACATTTGAGACCAAAAGACCTCTGAGATAGCTTACAAATTTGAGATTGTATGATATTGTCAGGTGATGCAAACCTGGTACCCACTTCTGATCTGATTGCCCTGGTAACTGAGGATTTCTTTCTCTGAACCAGGCCATGGGGCTACAAAACTGTGAAGGGAGGGCTGGTGCCCTGGTTCTTCCATGGGAGAAAGGAAGAGGTCAAAACCTTGGGTAGGATCCATAAGTGTGAGCTTATTCTAGACCAGTGGTTTAAACTCAAATAGAAATGGATCTCTGTTATGGCATATTGACTTTGAAAATCACAGATTAATATTGTCTATGTTGTTATTTCATTTTTGAATTTGTAGCATGAATGTCCAGTACACTTCTGGACACAGAATAATAACTTGATAATTGCTTGTTGAATGAATGGATGAATCTCAACTTAATAGGACTTTATCAAAAAGCGACAAACACTAGAAAAAACTAGCAGCTCAACAATAATGTTAGCGGACATTTATTAAATAATTCTTCAAGATTTGTAAAATGCTAAAGCAATATTCATTATTTTATTTGACCTTCTCAAAAATCCTGTGAGATAAATACTGCATGTATTATTGTCCCAGTTTTATAGAGAGAAAAGCAAGAAGGTTAAATGGCTTGCCCAAGGTCACACAGTCAACAAGTGTCAAAGGTAAGATGCAAATGCAGGTCTCACTTGATTCCAAGTACAGAATTCTTTTCACCACACAATGTTCCCCCCATCTCAATTTAGAAAATAAGTCCACATTGTGCAAAAGATTTAATTCACTACATTACAAAGATTTGTGCATAGAAAACTTGTATATAAGATGTCCTGAATCTTTATACTCATGCTCCAGAAACAAGATATTTTTCAACAGGGCAGACTCAATAAACTTTCTTAGATCCTGTCAAAAAAAATCATACATAAATCCTTGAGGTCTGTATTAAATGTATGACTGATTAAAAATAAGGGTGCAATCTATTGACATTCACACGAGATTCCCTTCCCCCAACGAAGGTACAATACTGTGCTTGCATGAGGGGCAGCTTGACAAGAGATCTTTGCAGAGATAAAAAGGAGGAAAGAAAGGAGGGAGGGAAGGGAAGATGGAAAGAAGAAAAAAAAAGAAGGAAGGGTGGGAGGGAGGAAACAAAGGAAGGAAGAAGAGAGGGAGGAAGGGAAAAATATTTATCAGTTGCTCATTATGTGCCAGCTACTGTGCTAAGGAAGGAAGAGACATTCTTTCTTCAAGAGAGAGGACACGAGAGATTCCGGACATTCTGGAGGGAAAGATACAGCAATGTCAAGCACATAGTAGGCATTTAATTGATGCTAGTTGACTAACTTTGGAGTAGAGCAAAGTAGAGAAATATCAGAAAAATTACAACATAACACGTAACACAACTAGGATATTTGGTTTCAAACTGTATTAAGGTATATGTGATGCTGAGGGGAAGTCTCTACTGGCAAATCACACGACTTTATCCTCAGTCTTATTTGGGTGAACACTTTTTTTTAATAACTTGGAAAATGATATTGAAGGCAACGTGCCACGTAACGTGAGCTGGGAAGTATAGCTAATTCATTTTATGATAGAATTGGAATTGTCAACATGCAGTACCAATGTATCACTTCTAACAAGATTATACTTAATATGGATACATGTAAAATCTTAAAGTTAAGTTAAAAAAGAAAAACAATTACAAATGTCAGGATGAAGAAGAAGTGCCTAAACAGAAGTTCAAGGGGAAAAGTTCCAGAAATTTAGGTAACTTAAAATTAAATGTGAGTCAACATTGTGATCTGGCAATCAAATTGTTGTAATCTCATTTTTTAAAAAAGAGTACATAGAATTATACTGTCCAGGTCAGATTGCTCGATTCTAGGCTCTACGTTTTACGGCAAGCTGACAAAAAGGACCACATCTGCTATTGATAAACTCTTTCTCATCCTAAACCTCTTCATCTCACTAGTTTTGTATCATCTAGTACACATAGAAAACTAGCTTCCTCCAGAAGACACCCCATCCTTGACTACCTCTACGGTATTGGTTCTCCTTTTCTCCCCAATACATAGGGCATGAAAGAAGAAGGGAAGGAAATAAACATTTATTAAGTACTTGCTATCTGCCAGGCATCATACTAAACACTTTTAATGATTATTACCTCATTTGATCCTCACAATAATGGTGAGGTAGTTGCTAATATTAGCCCCATTTTACAGTTGGGGAAACTGAGGCATAAAGAGGTTAAATCACTTGCCCTGGGCTGCATAGCTAGTAGGTGTAGTCTAAGACTAGATCTGAACTCAGGTCTTCTTGACTCCAAGCCCAGCACTCTAACCACTCCACCAACTAGATGCTCACTTCCACCCTTGCTCCTAGCTGCTACTTCCAGGTTGTCCTTTTGGCACTATCACTTAACATCTTGTCTTCTTTGGAGTTTCACTCCATTCCTCTATATCACTCAGTCAAGATCCTTGTCACAATTTTATGCCAGCCTTCAGTTCACTCTCCCTCTTTGAGGAATATGTACCTGTCTCTCAGACTTCCTCTTTTTTACTTAGTGACTTCAATATACAAGCTGAAAAACTATTCAGTTCACAAACTCCCATGGCCTTCATTTTATCTCAGCCAAATACAGGGACAATGACATTATCATCCAAGACTATGCTAATTCTGTGATCTTAAACTCTGAGATTTTTGTCTCATTGTAATCTCATAATTATAATCATCACCATAGCTATTCAGCTATTCTTCTGCCATATTCTTCCTAAACCTATTCTTCTTCCTAATCATGCCCTCTAATTCCTCCACCCCTTCCTGTTGTCCCATAGTCATCTTTCTTGCTTTGGCTTCACATTCGTCTTTTCACAACTCTAATCCTTTTAACTATCCATGGTCTTTTGGTTCTCTTGCTCCATTATCCTATCACCACTCACATCTTGTCAAACATCAGTTTCTTTATTTTTCCTTCCCCCATCACTTGCTTTGTCCATTTCTACTTGTCCACTTTTTGCTCACAGTGATTGCAATCATGCTGGCTACATCTGTTGTAAATTTATGTTATCTAATTCCACATGGCCATCCTTTTATTCATCCTTGATGGACTTTATCCCATTTTCCTACAATAGTCATCTCTTCTAAACCATATCTTTTCTTTTCTACCCTCCCCCCCAATCCCACCAAAAAGAGTACCCTATCTCTTCCCCTTTGGCACAGGATCTTACAAAGAAAACCTGATCATCTTCCATTAAATCTACTTTACCTCTCACTTCGCATCTCACCACCACTTCATATATCACTTATTCTGTCTTCCTTTGATTTAGTTTCTAAGGAAAAGATAGGTATTCTCTTTGCCAGGGCCAACCCTGGACTTGTGCCCTTGATTTCATTGCCTTCTCCTGAAGCTGTACCCTCAGTCAGTCCTTCATTTTCTTTCATTTTCTATCTGTTCTCATTCACTGACTCCTTTCCTGTTGCCCACACACATGTTATCTTCCCAACCTTTGCAAACCTTCATTTCATCTGGCATCACTTCATGATACCATATTATATTTTTTTTCTTTTCACAGTAAAACCTCTGGAAAGAATTAGTCATATGAGTTTCTACCATTTCCTCACCACCTCCCACTTCTTAAGCCTCTTTCAGTCTGGCTTCTGATCCAACCACTTGACTAAATTGCTATCTCTACATTATTATCAACAATCTCTTAATATCTAAACCTGAAAACTTTTTACAATCATCATCCTCTTTTTTATTTTACAAAGATTTCTTTTTTTATTTTTAGTTTACAACACTCAGTTCTACATAATTTTGAGTTCCAGATTTTCTACAATCCTCATCCTAATTGACCTCTCTTTAATTTTGTTACAATTAGCTCCTCCTCCTGGATATTCTCTCATCCCTGATATCTGATAGCTTGCTGTCTTCTTCCTTTCTGATTTATCTTTCTCAGTCTCCTTTGCCAGGTCATCTCTCACTAACATGACTATTACCTTAGCTTTTTCCTTGAACTCTCTTCTCTACAATATTCCTTGTTGGTGATCCCATCAGATTCCCTGGGTTCAATTATCTTTTTGCAGATGATTCTCAAATCTCTTTATCCAGTCAAAATTTCTCTCCAAACTCTGGGCTTCCCATGCCACTGTGCTATTGGACATTACCTGGATGTCCCTATTAGGCATCCTATTAGAACTTACCATCTTTTCTACTCTAAACCCTCCTCCATCTTTCCTCATTTCTTCTGAAAAACCCACTATTTTTGCAATCATATAGTTCTCAACTCCATAGGCCTCTTTTATTGCTCTTTATTTCTCATGTCCAATATTCAATCAGTTCTCAGAATTGTTTATTCTATATCCACAAGATCTTTTGCATCCCTCTCAATTTCTCCATTCACATGATCACCCCATAATTTATGCCTTCATCACCTCTCGACTGAACTATTGCAATAATCTTCTAGTTGGTCTTCCCATTTTCATTCTCTCCCTACTCCAATTCATTCTCCACACAGTTATCAATTAAATACTCCCAAGAAACAGGTCTTATCATATCACCCCCCTACTCAAAAATCATTGGTGCCTTCCTCTTGCCACTAGGAAAAAAATAACTTGATTCTACAAAATTTGACTCTCAACTACTTTTCCAGATAGTCCATGTTACTCCTTTCATGAGTTGTATGTTTCCATCACCTTGACTATCAGCTCTTATCCAAACTGGGCACTCCAACATGGTTTTGCACAGACTGTCCTACATGCCTTGAATATACTCCTTCCAACTTCAGGCTCTTAGAATAACTATCTTCCTTCGAGGCCCAACTCAGGTGTTACTCCTTAAGAAAAGACTTTTATAATATCCAAATTGTTAGTCCTCTCTCCCTCCTCAAATTATCTTGTGTTTGCTTATTTATGTACATATTTTTATTTGCCTACATAAACTTTGAGACTAGGGAATTTTTTGTTTGTTTGTATTATCCTCAGCACAAACCTAGTACTGTTCTTCATACATAGGTAGACTCTTATTAAAAATGTTTGTTGGCCCCAATCAAATGTCCAGAAGGAATAGCCTTTCACTAAAGATGTTCAGACAGAGACAGAATGGTGACTTACGGAGGACTTTGCACTAGAACAGAACTTGTACATAGTAGGTGCTAAATAAATTCTTATTTGATTTAATGATACACAGTGGGTTATATTAAATGATGTCTAAAGCTCCTTTCAACTGCATGGTTTATGTAAATGAATTTTTCTTTGAACTTCAGATAAATATTAATGCTAAGTACTTATGCCTTAAATCTTTTTTGCTTTGAAATTAGGAAGGGAACAAAGGTAAAATTATTTTGTAGATGATTTCAGAAATTGTAATAAAATAGAAAAATTTCCCCAACTCTATCATTGAAATGATCTGTATGTGGTGGCAAGATGCAACAAAACCGATTCTGCAAGTTTCTCATCAAAGTTTTTGTTCTCTTTGACTGTTTATCTTGGAATAGATTACAGTGTGGTGAGCATGCTGTCCCTCAGCTTTTCTTTTAATCATTGCAGTATTATTTCAGCAATTATTATAATGTTTTTCCCATCAACAGTGATTTGCACTTGTATGCTTTCCCTTTAAGTTTCCTGGAATTGGTAACTATGAAATGCAATGGAATCACTGATGAATATTCACATATTTATTGCTTTAGCAACAGTCTAAATAAAAATAGGCAAACTTTCATTTTCTTTTGTTCTTTATTCAGGTTTGCACTAGTAATGACAATATAATTCTTTGAAATCATAGAAAGAACATTTAGAGCTGGATCTGGGAGCATCTATATTTTAATGAAGTACAGATGATTTCCAGGTGGTTAAGTCATGTCTGGTTCACTTCTGGCTTCTTATTGACCACAGATGGTGAGATTTAGCTACAAGTGTAACTATCCCATCTTTCACTTTTAATTTGATTTACTTGTCTTTAAATGCGACTGATTCCATCCTTCTAACTCTCTACTCCACTCCCTTAATCAAAAAATGACATGGTACAGTGGATAGAGTGCTGGATTTGGAGTTGGGAAGATGACAGTTCAAATCCCCTATCAAATACTAGCTTTGGGACTATAAGCAGGTCACTAAGCCTTTTTAACCTCAGTTTCCTTATTTGTAAAATAACAAAGTTGTATTCAATGGTTTCTAAGGTCCTCTTCTCACTCTAAATTTATGATCCTATGAGAAAGATCTCTCCCTCTTCTTTTCTCATGGAAGAAGGAGGGTAGCCTCCTTCCTACCCCTACCTGGGTAGGCTAGATCTGTGATGAGCTCCTAAGATAATCATTGTACCTAATTTTCATTTCATTTTGACTGTCCAAATCTGTCAGGAATTTGCAAAAGTCCTAGAGAGACTTGTTGAACTTGGGTCAAAGATACTCAGGGAATCTGAGGAAGGAAGAAGGAACTCCTCGATTTAGAGTATTTTATAATTGTAACATATTTTTCAGAACTTGTCCCATGATGTTTTATTGGTTTGTGTGACTGTGTGACTACATATGTACTTACTGGACTTAACAAGATAATATATTTTCACCTTAAGTTGTTGATTTAATAAGGATATTTCTCTGATAACCACTATAAACAAACCAGCTACAAACTTATCAGGGACCCCATGCAAACTTGCAGGTCCCAGCTAAGACTCACTTGTCAGGTTCAGTTTGTTGACTACTGATAGGCATAGTTGCAGATCATTCATTCCTGGGTGTAAATTATAGCGGACAAAGTGATCCATCAAATATCTAGTGAGGCACATCCCTCAAAATCTTCTATTGAGCACAAGAATCTGTGTGTTACACTACCACAAACTTTAATGAAACTTGAAATGATAGGAAGAAGGAAGTTTTAAACATATTTAATTACATTAATAGGAAGTAGGGATAGAGGGTGATATTTACACACACACACAAAATCAAACTGATTACTACTTTTTAATCCATGTCATCTGAAATACAGGCCCAGGACCTCTTAGTGATTTATCCTGACTCTCTTTTGATTCAGTAAGCAGACTAGAAGGAAAACATAACTTCTGAAGTTTTGACCTTTTTAAAGTACTCTGAAAGTGCACTTTAAAAAAATAATGCATGTAATGCTTTTTTCTTTCTTTTTATTTACATCAGAGAAAATGAATGAGGGCAGAATTTTCCACTATCTGGGTTCTCTGTTGTGTTTGCCAACCATTCCCAGGAAAGAAAGGAGACATTATAAAATCATCTCCCAAATATTTCCCAAATGTAGCCTTGTACTAAAGACCTAAAGTGAAACCTCACAGTTTACATAAAGTCATGTGGTTGAGATAAAATGAAGTCTGATATAGATCAATTCAGACAGAAAGATGGTTAACCCGTTCCCCCCACAGGGAAAAAACTCATAATACCTATAGTTTAGAAGGAAGATTACTACTTCTTTTCCCAACAAACCATATGGAAAATTTTAATATTTAAATATTATATTTCAATTTAGAAGTTGTAATATTTTACATATGATTATGCTGTTGAATTTTTCTGCATGGTGGAATTTAATATTAAATGACATTTCATAGTAATATGTAAAGATCAGGTAAAAATGAGATCAGGTAAAAATAAAAAGGAATAGAGAAACATAGATCATAGCTCTAGAAGTAGAAAGGACTTTAGGGGTCTCTTAATCAAGCCACCCCATCCTCTGTGAGTTTCAAATCTGGTCCCTCAAGTTCCAAGTTTGCTTCTCTAACTACACCATGATATATTCCATGGCATGGCTTTTATGAGGTGGCACAGAGTTAGAAAGTCAAAGAGAATAATATAACCAATGACTACAATAACATAAATTAAAATAGCATTAAAGGATGGCTGAACTCGGACAAAATGCACCAAAAATTTTGGTTCTGGAAAAGAGAGGTGGAACACTTATGTCAGACATACTGGCTTTATCAATTTATTTTACTTATCTTAAAAATATATATTATGAGGGGTAGATCTATGGAGGATGGGATACATCAGGAAATGACTATGATGTTTTAAAAAGGCATCAATATTTTTAAACAGAAAACAAAAAGATAGAGACTGCTGTATACAATCTATGATCTAAATCATAGGAAAAGATTGAAAGCTGTAAGGGGCCCTAGAGGCAAATCAGTTCAAATCCTTCATTTACAGATAAGGAAACCAAGGCAGAAAGATGAACCAGCTCATACAAGGAAATGCAGATTGTAAATAGTAGATCCAGGAAAGATTTTAATCCAGTTTTCTTTTTACTCTAAATAATAGCTAGCATGTTTATTGCATTTTAATAAAGGTTTGTACAGTACTTTTCACATGTTATCTTATTTGATCCAAAAACTTTTCTCTGTGCAACTCTACCTTCCTTGTGGGGTAGGAGGGTATGTACTAGTGGGAGCTGAGTTAGATTTCTTCCAAACAATAGGTCAGATGAATTCCCAAATTGCCTGGCAAAAGGTACTTAGTAAATGTGGTGTTCTTTTTTTTAATTGAGTGGCATAGTTTTAGATTGAAACAGGTCATTATTGTTCCCTTTCCCTCTTTGGAAAAATGCAAAGCACACAAGTTACCTGAAAAGCTACCAGATAATGGCTTAATGCCCTCTGGGGTAATCCCACTTTAGAGTAAGACTGGTTAGTGTAAACATGTATTCGTTTAACTCTGGTTCATTTATTCATGGAGAAGGGGGAAGAGGGAATCACTTCATGCCTTGTGCACAGCTATGTGTTATGGCAGCGGAGCCTCTTGCCACTGCCAAGAGGAAGAGGTCCTGGGGCAACAGAAGCACAAACCCATGGCAGTATCTAATCAGCCCTGAAATAACTTGACGGAGCTAAGTCTAGCAGTTACCTATCATCGACAGAGCTGGATAAGCATGACCTGAATGGCTCAGGGGAATCAAGGACTCAGTGCTGCAGACTAAAAGTTGTCTGGCAAATGACCTAGTTGCAGCCATGATTTTTATCAGCTGTCACCCCTGCCTTAAGGGCCATATCTCTCAATAATGGAAATATCTAATAGTAGACTTCACAGATTCACAGGCCATGAGCAGGGGTGGTGATCTTAGAGATCTCAATCCATCCCACTCTCCTATTTCACAAAAGAGAAAACGATAGCCCCAAGATGCCCAAGGTCACGAAGCAAGCGAGATGTAGATCTGATGCTCAAAACCAGGCCTTCTCATTCTAAGTCCAATTCTATTTCTTTTCCATCAGGCTAAACAGAAACAGCCTCCTCTCTCAAGTTAACAGAAAAAGTAATTGTAGACTGGTCACTTTGTGTGATCCCATAGTTATGATGCTCATATAGCATTTCGC
Organism: Phalanger gymnotis; assembly: GCA_028646595.1. NCBI lineage: Eukaryota > Metazoa > Chordata > Mammalia > Diprotodontia > Phalangeridae > Phalanger > Phalanger gymnotis. The sequence continues at coordinate 740,309,191 of CM053622.1, read as the reverse complement.
TTTGCAATCACAAGGATTTCATCCCCTTAATATCTTAAACTCCTTTCTCAGCTGTCCTTTGTATGAGACTTTCTCCTTTTTTTTTTTAAAACCTGAAGTACAGGCACTTTCACAAAGAAGGCATGTCCAAGAGCCATGTCCTTATATTCCTGTGGGAGTACAGACCCCTGGAGAGATGGGCTCATTGGTCATGGCTTTCTGTGCAGAGCACCCAGTATGGTATTATACATGCTTAAAAGAGATATAGCACAATAAAAGGGGAAAAACAAACAAAAACCAAAACAGAAGAGACATAGATCAGAACATAGCCCAGGAAGAGCAAAAGGAGTACATGTTATCTAAAGCAGCGCTGTCCAACTTTAGGTTTTTATTGAAACCATAGACAATTTATTTTGATTTGCCATTTTAGTAAGAGCTCCAAGGTAATGCAGTTTTGTTTACTAAAGCATTTATGTAAATTTCTATGCTTGTAGGCAGGCTGCATAAATGGCACTGTGGGTTGCATTTTGGACAGCCCTGATCTAAAGCATAATCACCAGATTTTCTACCCAATATAAGGTTATTTTTTTCTATGCTATTTTCGTGATATAGCTAAGTAGTATTATCACCAATAATGTAGTTTACTGGTAGATCAAGTTTGACATTGAATCAAAAGAAAGAAAGCAGGAGTAGGTTTATCCTTGGTTTCTTCTTATTCCATGTTAGGACACTGATTGATGCCATCCATTGTCATAGGATTAAAATTGTCATTCAATAATCCCCCAATACAAATTTTTGTTTGTCTGCTTTCAGACTTGTTCAGACTTGTGAAGTATTTTAATATTGGACTAAATGTTTGAATGTTAACTGAAGATAAATTTGGTAAAGATCAGAGATCTAGAGCTGAAATGGACCTTAGAAACCATCTAGTGCAACTCCTTATTTTACAGATAAGGAAATAGACCTACAGCAATAAAGTGAATTACTCAAGGTGACATAAGAAGCATCAGAGGTCATCTGACTCTGAACACTGTACTAGGTTGCTTCCTATATTTCTCCCTTATTACATTAAATGGCACTGACAACCTGTCCAACAATCCAAAGCAAGCACCTCAGACTAGCCTTGACTCTCTAATCTTTACGTTGGATAAATTAGTGGCAAGAATCTTGCTTCTTTCACTACAAGAGGATTTGCCCTTTCCTCTTCTTCTCCATAACCATTTCTTTAATATAAAACTAATCATCTTTTACCCTGGCAAATGAAATATTCTCACAGGCATCCCCCACTTTCATCGCCAAATCTTTCATTCTCTCCTTCCGAAGTTGTGTTCTTCACCTAGCCCTTTCTGTTATGGAATCTCTCTTCCTTCTATGCATAATTGGTACCACAACAATTGCAACAAAAGCAATCCTGATTGATATTTAAAAGTGACAAGACAACCGCAGTGGGCAATTAACTTAAACTATCAGCCCCTTTTTATACTGTGTGCTACAAAAGAGCTATATTTGAAATTGTTTGATTTCTAAAGTCAGGTTATGTCTACACAGCAATTGGAAGCATCTTAAGTCATGTAGTGAAAATGTTACGATACTAGGGGGACTCTAACTAAGCCTATTGCTGGCATCTAGAATAATATGCTTAATTTGCAACTTTATTTATTGGCACTATACCAACAATCAGTCAGCAAGTATTAACTGAGTGCCCACAGGGTGTATGGAATATCTCTACTGTATCTGCTTCTGGAAACATATGTAGAGTTTCCAAACTATGTGCATTGTTCTTCTTCAGCCTAACAATATAGACACTTCCTTGAAGAGACATGCAAAAGCGAAGAACGACGCAACATGTTTAAACTCGATGATGTGTCCTGTTTCTGTTTGCGTGGTAAAATCTATCTTAGAGTAAAATATTTCAAATATGTATGGATGGTATTTTGCTTTTAGTGTGGAGAGAAAGCTTCGTAATCTTCAAAACCTTTGAGAAATATCAACAGACATGCACAACCAGGTGCCTTGGATTTATAATGTTCCCATTTCTCAGAGAAGGAAACATATAAAAGTTAAGACGTATACCTAAGGTCTCAGAGCTAGTCAATAATGGAACCAAAGATAACTCTGGCTAAATCAACCAAGTCAAAATATACTTCACTGAAATTATAGAATGGTAATTGTTTCACAATAATGTTTTTTTTTTAATTTAAGCGTCTATTGGATCTACAGTGAAATGACGGATTAGAACAGAGATGTCTTATATTGGTTCTATTTGGAACAAAAATGTGATGAACTGGATAAAGGAGCCATAATAAATGGAGTTAAGGCACTGGTTTCTTGCCCAATTCCCCAATATACTAAGAAACTAAATGACCTAGGCCAAATCATTCAGATTTCCTGGGCTCCTTTTCCTCATCTACACAATGAAGAGTTTGGATTAAAACTTCTCTAATATTACTGTTATGAGAGGCAGCAGTCTACTTGACCTGAATTCAAGACCTGCCTCTGACATACTAGCTATGTATCCCCAGAAAATTCTTGTGACCTCTCAGTGGCTCAGACAACACTCTAAGACTATAAATTTCAGGGAAGGGGCTAATCTACATTGGTAGAAGATGTTTCCTAATCTAGAGTTTGCTACACTGATGAAATTTTTAAAAAGTCCAATCCTCCTTCCCCTACGAAAAAATGGTTTCCTATCAGTTCCGACATTCTTCAATTCTAAAAATATTTTTTAAAAAATATTTAGCAGACACACTCTTTTGCTACGCACTTTTAGATCAATAGCTTTAAATTTTGAAGCCCCACAAAGCTAATGATCTCCTGATCATCAAATCTGAGGGTCTTTACTTGGTCTTCATCCTTAGACCAGAGGTTCTGAACTTGTTTGTGTCATGGACCCCTTTGGCAATCTATTGAACACTATGGACCCCTGCTCAAAATAATATTTTTAAATGAATAAAATAAGATACAGAGAATTACAAAGAAAATGAATTACATTGAAATAATGAGATAAATCTATTCATGGACCCATTGAGAAGGCTGTGGACCCCAGAATGAGAACTCTTCTCTCTGCTGCATTTGACACTATTGACCACCTTCTCCTTCTTCTCTCAGGATTTTTGTAACCTGTTGTCTTCTGGTTCTCCTATCAGGGTGATTACTTCTTCTCTTTCTCCTTTTCTGGATTATTATTTGACTGTGAATATTCACTAAGGTTGTGCCCTAGGGCTTTATCTCTCTTCTCCCTGCTTTAAACATCCCCCCATTCCAGTCCATCCTTCACTCAGCTGTCAAATTAATCTTTTTTTTAAATACAGGACTATGTCATCCCACTATCCCTATTATCTCCAGAATCAAATATGAAATTCTCTGTTTGGCTTTTAAAGCCCTCCAGATCCTGGCCCAATACCTCTTAATTCTATGCCTACCCTCTGTTAACTATTTCATATTTATTCTGTATGTAGTTTGTTTGCTTGTTATCTACCCCATTGAATTCTGAGGTCCTTAAGGGTAAAGACTGTTTTTGGTCTCTCCTTAAATCTCTAGCACTTAGCACAGTGCCTGGCTTATAGTAGGCAATGAATAAATGCTTGTTGATTGATTGACTGGTACCTTCCCACCTTTCCAGTCTTTTCACCTTACAACCCCCATGTACTCTGTGATCTAGAGTACACGAGGCAGCTAGATGGCATAGTGGATAGATTTGAAGGCCTGGAGTCAAAAAGACCTGAGTTCAAATCTGGCCTCAGATATTTACTAGCTGTGTGACTCCTGTTTGTCTCAGTTTCCTTGGCAAAATGGGGATAATAATAACCTATCTCCCAGGGATGTTGTTTTGAAGACCAAATAAGACGATTGAAAAATGCTTAGTACAGTGCCTAGCACATAGAAGCACTATATAAGTGCCAGTTATTGTTATAATTATTATCATGCAGTGACACTGGCCACTTACTATTCCTTGTACATGTTACTTCATCTCCTGACTCCACACATTTTCACTAGGTTTCTGGGACTGAAAATTTCTTCCTCCTCAATCTACCTCCCAGCTTCCATCAAGTCTCATGTAAAATCTTACCTTCCACAAGAAGCCTTTCCCAATCTCTCTTAATGCGAGTGCCCTCACTCTAAGCTTTCCCCTATTCACCTTGTACATATCTTGTGTATACATAGTTGTTCGCATGCTATCGTTCCAATTAGACGGGATGAATTCTTTGAGAGCTGAGACTAGAGTTTGTTGTTGCCTTTTCTTGTTGTTTGTTGTTGGTTTTTTTTTTTTAATCTTTCTTTGTATCTTCAGCACTTGGTTCAGTACCTGGCATGGTGAATGTTTAATAAATACTTGTTGACTCACTCACTGTCTTGGTAACTTCACTGGTTATGCAGATAACTTGTGTGTGTGTGTGTGTGTGTGTGTGTGTGTGTGTGTGTGTGTGTGTGTGTGTGTGTGTCCAGCCCAAGCTACTTTATCACCAGTTGTCTATTAGACAATTTACACTGGATGTCCTGGAGACATCTTAAATTCAACACATTCAAAAGTGAACTCTTTATCTTTTGCCTGCCCCAAGCCATTCTTTCTTGAAAGATTTCCTATTTTTGTCAATGGGAACCACCATTTGACACTATTGACCACCCTCTCCTTCTGAATAGCATCTTTTTTTTTAACAATTATTTCATTTGGTACTCACCAACAGCCCTGGGAGGTAGGTGCCATTATTATCCCCATTTTACAGATGAATAAACTGAGTCCAGCCAAGGTTAAGTGAGCTGCATCATCATTCCTCCAAATGCATAACTTTGATATTATCCTGAACTCATCACTTTCATTCACTCCACATATCCAATTAGTTACCAAATCTTTCTATTTTTACCTTCATAATATTTCTCATATCAAGTACTTTTACCCTACTCACATGCCCAACACTTTAGTTCAAATCCCTATCACCTCTCATCTGGACCATTACAATGGCCTCCTTCTTTTAAAAAAATAAACTTTATTTTTAAATTTCTATTATTATAATTTATTATTCATTTATTTTAAAAAGGTTGAGGTCCAAATTTTTTTCCTCCTTGGCACCCCTCCCCAATCCATCAAGAAGGCTAGTAATATGAAGTCATTTATACATGTGAAGTCATGAAAAATATATTTCCATATTAGTAATGTTGAAAACAAAAAGCAGGAAAAACAAAACAAATGAAAAAGCATGCTTCAATCTGCCCTCAGAGTTCACCATTTTTCTTTCTGTACGTGGATAGCATTTTTCGCCATGGGTCCTTTGGAATTGTCTTGGATCATGGAGCTGATTAGAGTAGTTAAGTCTTTCACAATTGATCAGCATCACAACAATGCTGTTAATATTTACAATGTTCTCCTGTTCTGTTCACTTCACTTTATATCAGTTCACATACCTCTTCCCAAGTTTTTCTGAAACCATTCTGTTCATCATTTCTTATAACACAATAGTATTCTATCATACTCATAAGCCACAACTTGTTCAACCATTCCCCAGTTGAGGGGTATCCCTTCAGTTTCCAATTCTTTACCACCATGAAAAGAACTGCTATAAATAGTTTTTACTCGTAGGTTCTTTTCAGTTTTCTTTGACTTCTTTCTTTGACACCCAGTAGTGGTGTTCCTGGGTCAAAGGGTATGCATGGTTTCATAGTGCTTTGGACATAGTTCAAAATTGTTTGCCAAAATGATTGAAGCCATTCACAATTCTACCAACAGTGTATTGGTGTACCTATTTTCCCACATCTCCTCCAGCATTTGTCATTTTCCTTTTGTCACACTAGCTAATCTGATAGGTGTGAGTTATTACCTCAGAGTAGTTTTAATTTGAATTTTTCTAATCAATAGTGATTTGAAGAATTTTTTATGTGGCTATTGATAGCTTTGATTCCTTCTTCTAAAACTGCCTGTTCACATCCTTTGACCATTTATCAAATGGGGAATGGCTTTATCTTTTGTAAATTTGGCTTAGTTCCCTATATGTTTGGGAAATGAGACATGTTCCCTTTCCTCATTTCTCTACCTACTTCAAGTCTCTTCCCATCACAGTCCAACTTGACACTTCTGTCAAAGTAATCTGACTATGTACTTCTGTGACATAAACCAGAGTGTCTTCCTATTACCTCTAGGATAATATAAAAACTATTTAGATTTTAAATTCCTATGTAACTTGGCTCCACCATAACTTTCCATCCTCTTTGGATTTCAGTCCCACACTCTATGATCCAGTCAAAACGGCCTTATCTCTGTCCCTTATGTATGACACTCTATCTTCCATTTTCATGATTTTGCACTAGCCTTTCCTTGTGCCTGGAATGTGCTCTCTCCTTCCCTCTATCTCAGAGGGATCTTCCCTCTGTCTCTTTCTTTAAGACACAGGTCAGGCACCAACTTCTACATAGAATATTTCTTGTTCCCCTGCATGCTAGTGTCCTCCCACCTATACAATAACTTGTGTTTAACTATTTTGTATATATTTAAGTTTATTCACTTTATGTTTAAGGTGGACATATTTTCTTTTAAAAAAATATTTATTTAGCATTTTATTTTCCACAATTGTATGTAAAAATGATTTTAACATTAATTTTTAAAATTTTGATTTCCAAATTCTCTCTCTCCCTCCTCCCTCCTTTCCCTCCCTCCCCCCACCATTGAGAAGGCAAGTAATTTGATGTAGGTATGTGTAGTCATGCAAAACATATTTTCATATTAGTCATGTTGTCAAAGAAAACATAGACCCAAAAAATCCCCAAGAAAAATAAAGAAAAATTTTTAAAAATATGCTTTGATCTGCATTCAGACTCCATCAGTTCTTTCTCTTAGGATGGATAGCATTTTTCATCATAAGTCTGTCAGAGTTGTTTTGGATGCTTGTATTGTTAAGTCATTCACCGTTGATCATCTTACACTATTGCTGTTACTGTGTACAATGTTCTCCTAGTTTTACTCATTTCATTTTGCATTAGTTAATGTAAGTCTTTCTACATTTTTTCTGAGAGCATCCTGCTCATCATTTCTTATAACACAATAGTATTCCATCACAATCATATATCACAACTTGTTCGGTTATTCCCAAATTGATGGGCATCCCCTAAATTTTCAATTCTTTGGCATCACAATAAGAGCTACTATAAATATTTTTGTATGTAGCCATCCTTTTTGTTTTTGTTTTTTTTTTATCTCTTTGGGACACAGATCCAGTTCTGGTATTATTGGGCCAAGAAATATGCATGTTTTTATAGCCCTTTGGGCATAGTTCCAAACTGCTCTACATAATGGTTGAATCAGTTCACAATCCATCAACAATGCATTAATGTCTCAGTTTTCCCATATTCCTTCCAACATTTGTCATTTTCCTTTTCTGACTTATTAGCCAATCTGATGGGTATGTGGTACCACCTCAGAATTGTTTTAATTTTGCACAAAATTGATATATTTTCATATGTATCTTTTGTCTCTCCCATTAGAATGAAAGCTCATTGTGAAATAGGGATAGTATCATTCTCTGGACTTGTTTTCCCAGCCCCTATGACATTGCCTGGCAGAAAGTAAGCATTTCCTAATACATGTTGGTGATTTACTGAAAGGAGTAGTGGGAGTAAATAGAAATTAAGATGAAGCAGAGAAACAGGAATCATTATGATTCAGCACAAAGACCGAACCTGAAAATAATAAAACTTTCAGTGTTAGTATGTGATTCAAACTGGTGAATGTTTTCCCAGTACATGGGGCAGCTCCATGGTGCAGTAGATAGTGCCAGGCCTGGGATGAGAAAGACTCATGTTCCTGAGTTCAAATCTAGCCTCAGAGAATTACTATCTATGTCATTCTGGGCAAGTCACTTAACCCTAACTAAGGCAAACCTCGGTTTCCTCATCTGTAAAATGAGCTAGAGAAGGAAATGACAAAGCATTCCAGTATCTTTGCCAAGAAAGCCCAAAAGAAGGTCATACCAATAAGTTGATCAACCCTGATCTATGGAATCCTTGAATATTCTTTGAGCATTTTAAGGTTTGAAATGCATTCTTTCCATTTCTACTCTCTATCCTTTCTTAATGCTAAGAACCTGTGCTGGAGATAGGAAAGGAGAATTAGAAATGAGGTATAGTTGGATATTGTAAAAAGTATAAATTTGTACTAAATCTAGATACAGTTATTCCCTCCACATTTCGGCAATTAGGGGTACCATGCCCACATGAAGTAGAAAATCCATTTAAAATTTTTTGGCCCTTTCTTAGTACCAGAGAATAATTCTTCTGTCTTCATGGATTTCCAACTCTTCTATTCTTTATATGCCTTCTGGTTGACTCGTTAACACCTTCATGGTGGGTGGGTAACCACAACAGCCACTTTGCCTGAATGAAGCATATCAAACAATTCTACTTTTTCCTTCAAGTTCATCATTTTCCTCTGTTTCTTGGGAGCACTTTCCAGACCACTAGGAACACTATGCTTGGGACCCGTGATTTTAACAGAATTTATGGAATTTAAACAACACAAGATATGTGAAATTTGAGATGCAAAGATCACTGCAAGATCACTGTGGATGTCATGTGAAAGATTGTCATAAACACGTTTGGCATCCCCAAACCACTGCATAGAAGTACAGTTCTTTTATTATAAATTTAATTTTAAGAAAAAATGTTTAGATATTCATTTCTGTTATTAAACAGTAAAATACTTACAGTACAGATAATATGGTAGTACATATATTTTATGCATTTATGAGTTACTAAACTTTTTACGGTAGCTCTACATTTCTAGCCTTTGTGCATCATGTGCTGCTTTTATGTTCTTTTTGCAAACTTTAACTTTTTACTTTAAAAAATTATGTACTTTATGGTATTAAAAGACAAAATATGTTAATATTATACAATATTATACATATATTTATGCATTTCTGAGCTTGGTTTTTTCTATGTTGTCCAATGGTCTTTGCCTGTCATCTGAGGCTTCTGCAAAACTCCCATTCATTAAATTCCCATTTAATTTCTTATGCTGTCCCATGATATATCAAAACCTCAATGGGGAAAGCTGTGATGTGGAAGGAAAGCTCTATAGCCAAGGGACCAGAATTTCTAATATGCATATCCTTTGCAATCTCTAGGTAGTCCCTTAAATTTTCTATGCATCGATTAAGAAATGGGCAAAAAAAAAATTTCTTAACCCTCATAGAACTTTGCACAGTGCCTTGCACATTGTCGGTAGTGTCCAACAAACATTTGTTGAATGACTAAATGCTCTTTAAAAATAAATGGACTCTGATTTAGACCATTCAAAAGGAACAAAGAAAGAGGTAGCAATAGGAGAAATACATATTGTCAAATTTCTGTTTGCATTCTAAAAGAGAAATTGTTAAGGCTGGATGATATGCTTATTTAAAATGTCATGCAATACCCCCTTTGAAAAAGGATGTTAATGTACAAACTTTCTAAACTCAGGCTTTTAATAATATAGTGTCTGCAGACTCCGACTTTTAAGCTTTAGTCAAACAACGATCATTCAAATTGACAACTATAAGAGGCTCTGGAAAGGCTAAGCAGTGAGCAACAGAATCATTGCTACATATGGTTTTAGAGAGAAAGGGTTTTAGAACTCTCCCATAGACTAGATCATGAGTCTAATGATGCCTCTTCATTCATTTTGGTACGAATATACATGAAAGGCACATGAATATCTTTTATCCTCAAGTAGTATCCATTATTTTTTTCAATTTCATCCACTTTTTTAGTCTCCCTCAGCTCAACTCCTACTTTTGCCCTTTTCTTGAGTGGTCCTTTCTAAAATTTCTTTCTCCTCATTTTTTTTTGCTATCGGGATTTTCTTCAGGGTTTGCACAACAATGCCCTTATTTTGAGTGAAAGAGGATAGACATTCTGAGTATAGAGATGTCTCTGTGTCATTGCCTTATTGCCACATACTAGTATTTATGTGTACCTTAGGATAAAGAAAAAAAAACTCTAGGCAACTTTGAGCTCCTCAAAAGAAAGTTCTTAAATGAGGACAACATATTAGACAAAAAGTTACCATGAAATCTCTGTCCAGTATTCACCCTATTCCACATTCCTTTAATTATGTTAGTTGGTTTCTCCTCTGGTTGTGACTACATTGGTTCTCCTAGATCCTCTACCACCAGCATAACGAGGCTGGAAATTTTGCCCTGCTTTCTTCCCCATAGAAGAAAATGCAGTGGGTAGAGTGCTGTCTGAAGTCAGGAAGACTTACCTTCCTGAGTTCAAATCTGGCCTCAGATACTTACTAGCTGTGTGACTTTGGAAAAGTCACTTAATCCTCTTGGCCTCGGTTCCTTGTCTGTAAAATGAGCTGGAGTAGGAAATGACAAACCATTCCAGATCTTAGCCAAGAAAACCCCAAATGGAGTCGTGAAGAGTCATATACAACTGAAATGAATGAACAACAAAATGTGAGATCTTCAGATTTCCCTGAATCCAAGAGATTCAAGCCTTCAAAATTCAAATGTATTTAATGTCCCATCTAGATCATAGGATAATAGATCAAAAGTTAGAAGAGACCTTAGAGACAATCAAGTTCAAATATAACTCAAGAGGGACTGGTTGAGATGATATATTGGAGGAAAAGAGCATACAACAACACTAGTATATTTTATTATTTAGTCAAGTACAATTATTATTTTGTGGAATTGTTTGGACAGTTTCCACATTCAATTTCAATCTTGATTAAATAAAAAGATATATTGTGCACATTATTATTCAATATAGACCATAGAATTCAAAATTACTAGAATTTTATTCAATTTTTTTAAAAATTGAATTTAATGAGGTTTAGCCAATATGATCAGTGTCTGGCCCTACCTCCTTGGGTTGTTGCGAGGATCAAAAGAAATTATAGGTAAAGCACTTTGCAATTCTCAAAGCATTGTATAAATGTCAGTTACGCATTAACTATATTATTATTAACTAGAGCAAGGTAGGCTTTTCTAATACCACTTCCCAAGGAGTAGCATGGAAACAGCTGATCTCTGCAACTAATTAACAAGAATAATTAGTTAATATAAGAAGCTATTGGGTCATCCTTTTAACCCACACAATAAGGCCTCCTCAGTCAGCCTTGCTCTTCCCCCACCATCCTCTAGGTATGTCAGTTCTGGTTTAGGAAATGTGAAGGCCAGATATGTGTATGACAGATCAGTCAGATTGTGTGAATTGATGAAAAAAACCTTATCAAAACATAGTCAGAATAACACCCCCATGACTTCTGGGAGACTGGTCAACAAAGTAGAAATTACAGATTATTTGATATTTGCTATTGACATTGTGTTCATGTGTGTCTCATCATTGAACTTATAAAAATGAAAGAATAATTCTTGAAAATATTCAAGTATTGCATTTGCCTTATGATCAAATTACATCTCAGTCTTATTCAGAAATGTACAAATTCCTGCTCCAACACTGAACAGAAGGTCTGCTCAGAAACCAACCAAGAGAAAAGAACATAGCTTCCATTTGTATATCATATTTTCTGGAAGATTGCCAATGTTCCTTAAACTTTCAAACATTTAGATTAGGGGACCAGAAAGTATTAAGTTTAGCATCATATTTGTGGAAATTTGTGTCTGTTCTTCAACACTGAATTCCACACGTGCCCCTCCCCCAACTTCAAGCTGTTTCTTAGAAAAAACAGGTGAGGTATGACAGTCAGACTCACTCTTACTCAGTAACAATAACTAACATTTATATAGCACTTTAAGATTTTTAAAACACTTTACATACTTTATCTCACTCAGCATGACAACCCTGTGAGGTAGTTTCTGTTATTATCCCCATTTTACAGATGAGGAAACTGAAGCTAATACAGGTTAATTGAGTTGCCTGGGATCACGCAGGTAGTAAGTGTCCGAGAAAAGACTGAAACTACAATCTTTTTAACTTTAAGTACCACCAAGAAAAGATGCCATTGACTTTTCCTGAGACTATTTGAAAACAAACTGCATGTGTTGTGCTTAAGCAGGGCTTGTTAGTTGAAAGTCAATTGCAGAAAAAAATGTTTCCAAAGTCATATGTATGCTATAACTCCAAAGAACAGAGGATGAAAAATGTTATCCACCTCTCTATAGGGAACTCATGGGCTCTGAGTGCAGATGGAAACATATTTTTTTCTGATAACATGGCTAATGCGGAAATGTTTTACATGACTTCATGTGTATATGAGTGGATATTTCTATGGTATTTATTGCCTTCTTAATAGGTAGAGGAGGGGCAAAAGGAGAGATAGAACTTGGAACTGAAAATAAAAATAAAACAATGTACACATATGAGCCTGCCCTTATGAGGCTTATGATGCACTGAACAAGTCAAGCTGTTAAAGAATGCTGGCCTTATTTTATAGATTTATTGGCAGACTCAAAAAAATCATAGAATCTTAGTATATCAAGAATTGAGAAGACATCTTGTTACAGGATTATAGATCCAAGAGTTGGAAGAGACTTAAGAGTCTAAACTGAATTTTACAGATAAGGAGTCCAGGGCTAAGAATGGTTCCATGACTTGAGCAAGATCACATAAATAGCAAGGAGCAAAGCCAGAATTTGAATGTAGGTCTTTTGACTCCAAATACAGTGGTTTTCCCCCTATTTTTATAAGGATGTACTGTTATTGGGATGGTGTTATCTGTGTATGAAGAAATTTAATTTGTCTGACACTAGAGATGTGCAGGAAAAATTGATGAAGAGCAAGCCTGGAAACTGAGAGATCACTAAAGTGGTGATTAAAATAGTGTAGCTAGGAGATAATGATAGATTGAATATCAAGATCTGAGATAATTTCTCAATTTATTTGTTGAATTTAAAGGACTAATGATACATCCAGGTAAAGATACCTAGGGAGCAATTGGAAATGGAGGTCAAAAGAGAGATCAGAGATGCAAATAAATATTTGAGAGTCATTTCATCCACTGTTTTCATTTGATTCAGAATATGAACATGGAAATGAAATAGGGTATTTCATCTACCTTTGTCTGATTTTTATGTCTCATTTGTAATGGCTTAATACACTTTAGTATACTAGACATTCAGAAAATTTCTGAGAGTTCTTTTTTGCTCATATAACTGAAGACAGGAAGATAAGCTAGACTCATCATGCGGCATAGCCAGAGTATTCCACTGGTATTTTCAAAATATCAGAGGAAGATGAGGAAAACCTCCAGCATGATGACTGAACCTCCTGTAGTGAACTTGGGAGATAATATGGACACAATTTCCATGAAGTGGTCAGGCGTGAATGGGTTGTGTTCTGTCTCATGGGAAGGAACCCTCAAATCAGTGAGATCACCGATTCATTTGAGTATTTGGGAACTAGAGATCAATAGTTTATGAATTTTTGTGAATGTTTTAATATTTCACTTACAAAGAAAACTATTAAATGCACATATATATCGATCTATCACATAGCTATATATCATGTGGTATGATGCATTCCAAAGTGGTGTGTGTTTTTTTTTTAATTCAGTTCACTACCACCTATCAGTGCCACGAAACATATATTAAGAAAGAAGCTACATTTAGAAGTCATGTTAAGTTGGAGGCATTTGTTAATTCTTTTAATAGCATGGCTTTCCCCTGTGGCTAAAATAATCCAGAACATTTGCAAAATATGATATTTATAGTTCTAACACAACACTATTTTCAGTAACAAGCAAACACACAGGATAGTAGTATAGTACCAGCCATGTCCTTTCTACATAAGGGTAGTCTTACATATTTCTTGATGGAAACATGTAAAAAAATTTAGAAGTAGACCATTATTTTGCCAGTGTAATGCCCATTCTTATTTGTAAGCATGTCACGTGATTATCTTTGAATTGAATGTGAATTAGATCACCTATTGATTTCTGGTCAGGTGGCTCATAAAACCTAAGTGATAAAAATAATTAATGCATTATTCTGTTTGATTCTCCTTCCCAAGTAGTCAACTTTGCATTTTGGTGTTTTATCTTTTTTTTTAAAGAAAGAGAAACCTCTACAATCACCACCAAAATTAATGACTCCAAGGTCTCCAGTTCTGACACTTTTGTTGTAATATTCAAAAGTAAAAAAATGTGCTTTGGTTCATGGAGGATCTCATCTAGCCCTATGTAGAACACTTTGAGGATACCCTGAGGGCTACATAACATATGGAACAAAATAGATGAGCACTCTTGAACTCTGTGCAAAGAAAAGCCAACTTTATAATCCTATGCTTTATACTTGAAAGGTTAATAAATGTCTAGATAAAACCACAAGGACCAGAGTTTTCTTCTTGGTCATAGATCATCAGACTTTGCTACCAGCATTTATAAGTGTAAGTGAGGTGATAACAGGATGGGGGCCGAGCCAAGATGGCCGCATGAAAACAGCGTCTTGCCGGAGCTCTCTCACAAGTTCTGTTGGATTCCTATAAAAAAGTGAATCTGAGCAGATTTGAGAGAGTTAGAAAGTGCGAGCAGTCTGAGTGGGGCAGATTTCCCAGCCGGGAGAATCTGAAAGGCTGAAGGAACGACTCTGTAGGCTAGGAGAGCGCTCAGCCTGCGGAGCTGCCCCAGACGGGACCAAAGCAGAAGCGGCTGGCCAGAAA
>CM053622.1:740277671-740294120 GCA_028646595.1 Phalanger gymnotis | reverse complement strand
AATACGATATTCCAGAGGTCAATGGAGCTAGGATTAAAACCAAGAATCACCTACCCAGCAAAACTGAGTATCATGCTCCAAGGCAAAATATGGATTTTCAATAAAATAGAGGACTTTCAAGCTTTCTCAGTGAAAAGACCAGAGCTGAATAGAAAATTTGACTTTCAAACACAAGAATCAAGAGAAGCATGAAAAGGTAGATCATTGGCCAGAGACAGGCTATGTGAAGAAACTTCAGGGAAGAGATAACACTTTCTATTACTATAATAAGCAGAGGGAATGTGAAGACAAGGAGGTTCATAAAGTGAAAATTTATGCTTATTAGCATTTCTTCCTTGTGTGATTTGTTATTTATTTTTTAAAAAAAGCCACTGAGTTTCATGATATAACATGTAAAATGTTTGTCGTGTCACCAGCTGTATTCTTCACCTTAACGCTTTGTAACATAAAAGTAATGAAACTAGCTTTCTTTTAAGCCACCTTGCCCCATAGTTTAAAATATCTGATAGATAAGTGAATAAATAAAATGTCATCTTCTAAAAAAAAAAAAGTTAAGTGATTTGCGCAGTCACACATACAATATGTGTTTGAGTCAGGACTTAAAGGCAGACCTTTTTGTTTCTAAAACAAGCTTTTTGACTCCCTTACCTTGGTTCCCTGAAAAATCAGTGAAACTATTTCCAGGACTTAATTGTTTCAAAGACAAAAGAACTAAATCTTACACAAGTGACATACTGTGGATTCCTGGTCACCTAAGGCATAAAAAGCCTACCCTACCCACAAGTGGTCAGCACTATTATTGCTCTGTGCTTCAACACATCTGACCAGTATGCCTTCATATGAAGATGAGTGTCCTGAAGCAAAAGAAACAATACTGTATCTTTGCTATATATCCTTTCCAAGTTATTGTTAAACAGAATTCCTTTGGTAAAATATTATATGATCTACAAGTTATTTATTTCATTCAAATCCCAAGTCTGAACCACTGGAGCAGCCTGAGTCATGCCCTAGAACAGAGAGTAGGGTGTATTCTCTTTCAAATGAAGAATTAATAGAATCTCCTTTGCTTAAACCTATGTTTCTTTTTTCGTTCAAAATTATTTCAATATACTTAACATTGTGTTTCACTAAGGCACTGAACATTTCGAGCTATAACTAGGGTAGGCAATCAAGGCACTAGGGCAAATAGTTGCCTCATTTTGGAGGCACTCATGGTGGGTGATTTAAAGAGGGGGGGGGGCGCCTGGGGAGGGTGGCTGGTGGTGGGATGTGACCAAGGCTAATAAAATGTCTGGGGTGAGCCAGTGTTGGAATCATGAGGGTAAAAGTGAGAACAGATAGTTTGATTATCTCCTTGACAAAATCTAGAGGGACCCAAGCTCTGGACTGACCTAGGGATGGAGTAAAGGGCCCCTAGCCCAGCAAGTTGTTCCCTTCAGTGTTGAGGGTAACCCAAGGGACACTTCATATCATGGATAGCAACCTGGGGAAGGGAGGCAAGAAATTAATGGCAGTTTAGTGTGGCTGAAGACCCATTTTGGAGAAAAGAAAATTGAAGTTAAGAGATTTGCTCAAGATCGACACCTCTAACATATGAACAAAGCTGCAGCTCAAAAGGCTAGGTTTCTGACTCCAGATCCAGTGCCCTTTCTACTCCAGTATGCTTCATCTATTATCTGGTAGAATAGCCACAGCCTTTTCCTGCCCAGATACAGAGATACACTTTACTTTCCACCCACTTTATTTTTTTTTCTCCAGCCATTTTAAAGGCATGCTATCTTTACCAGTTCCATTATCTCTACCATCTCCCCACCAAAACTTTGGATACCATACAGAGAACCACCCTGAGCTCTAATGAGGCAATTTTGGCCTTATTTTTACCCCATATCCATGCCACAACTATTCTTTATAGCAAATCTTACAGCACGACTCCATGTATGTATTATATATATGAATGTATGTATGTATGTATATGTGTTTATATATAGATATAGATATATATACCCTTACAGCTCTCTTTTATGTGTTGTCTTCTCCTATTAGAATGTAAACTGCTTGAGGGTAGGGACCGTGTTCTTTCCTTGTATTAATATTCTGAATATTTAGTACAGTGTCTGGTACACAGTGCTTAATAAATGCTCTATTTTTCTATTCGCCATTTATTTATTGACATGGCCAGGAAATCATTTTTATAGCAGAAAAAGATCAAAGATCCTCAACATCCTCATTAAAAAAAATACAACCTTCATTCCTTTTTTGACTTCTGTGGACAAAGTGAATATGCACATGCATACATTCATACCTGCCCATCAGGGAAAGGTTTAGGCCCAACTCTCATGCATATATCACATTTATTTATAGTTTCTTAAGCCATTATCTTGTTCCAAAAATGGACAATTCTTAATTTATGTTTATAGCTACAGAATTTACAACTCTAAAGAGAGATGGAGTTGGCCAGGCAAAAGAGAGTTTGAATGGTATGATACATACATACAATTATAAAAGAAACTAAGTTTAAACATTACTTTTAGGAGGAAAGATACACAAGTTAATGACTCTGGGAGCAGTTATGATTTTTGATTCATGCTTATTTAGTCATTCCAAAATGAGAAACAGAGACAGAGAGATATTTGAGTAAACTAACCCATTTTTGCTCTCCTTGGTGGTCTGAAAGATTTATATAAAATGGAACACTCATTAAAAGAAGCAAATTGTGAGTAATAGATCTAACAATACTGAATTAGGGGTTCCTCTTAAGAAATATCTAGAAAAATACGCACTGAACAACACAGTATACGATGTCCAGAAAACACTTGTAATGTTACAATGTTAGTCCACAAGCATTTGTTGAGTTTCAGCTTTGTGCAAGGCATTATGTTATGGACTAAGGGAGAGAAATAAAATAAGAATTCAATTCAATTCAACAAGTATTTATTAAGTGCAAACCATTTTCCAGACACTAAAATAGATACTGAGTATCCAAAATAGGAAGGGGTTATGAGGAAAGAAACTGTCCCTGCCCTCATTAGAAGGCATTATGCTGGAAGGGAATAACATATGCACAGATAAATAAATGTAAATATATAAAAAGTAGCTAGAAAGTATACTTACATTGGGAATAAATAACACAGACACAAATAAATATAAATATATAAAATATATAAAAAGTAACTACATATAGTTACATATGACTACATAAATACATAAAAAGTAACTATAAGATATATAAAAAGTAACTCTGTTGCATTGAGAAGTGCACTAATATCCTGGCTGTCCTAGGAATACAAGTGACTGGTGAGTTCCTATACCAAGAAGTTCTTCCTTTCTAGATGTATCAAAGAGACTCTGATGATTGCTTATTTTCCCCTTTCTTCTAATTCCTTTGTAATGGTGGTAGGGAGGGAGAAAGGAGGCATGTATATTCTACAGCATACATGCTGTCTTAAAAAATATTTGTCCAATTACATACAAAATCGTTTTTAAAACTCATTGAAAAAATTGAGATCCAAATTTTCTGCCTCCCTCCTTCCACTCCTCCTTCATTGAAAAGGCAAATAACTTGATATAGATCACCATGTACTATCGTGTAAAACATTTCCATATTAGTCATGTTGTAAAAAAAGAAAAAAATTCAAGAAAAATAGTTTTGAAAAGCATATGCTTTTAAAAACATGCTTCAATCTGCATTCAGACTCCATTAGTTCCTTCTCTGGGTATGGATAGCATTTTTCATCAGAACTCCTTTGGAATCATCTTGTATCATTGAATTGCTGAGAATAACTATGTCATTTTCAGTATTGCTGTTACTACATATAATGTGCTCCTGGTTCTACTCATTCCATTTTGCATCAGTTCATACACATCTTTCCAGGGTTTTTTTTTTTCTGAAAGCATCCTACTCATCATTTCTTATTCCATCACAACCAAATACCACAACTTGTTCAGCAATTCTCCAATTGATGGTCATCCCCTAAATTTCCAGTTCTTTGCTACCACAAAAAGAGCTACTATAATTTTTTGGACACATAGGTCCTTTTCATTTTTTTATATCTCTTTAGGATACAGATCTAGTAGTGATATTGCAGGGTGAAAAGATATACACAATTTTATAGCCCTTTGGACATGGTTCCAAATTGCTCTCCAGAATGGCTAGATCAGTTCACAACTCCACCAATAGTGCATTAGTGTCTCAATTTTCCTACATCCCCTCCGACACCTATTATTTTCCTGTTAGCCAATCTGATAGATAGAGGGTAGTACCTCAGGGTTGTTTTAATTTGCCTTTCTCTAATCAATGGTGGTTTAGATCTTTTTTTCATTTTAGTTTGACTATATCTAAAAACTGCCTGTTCATATCCTTTAACTATTTATCATTTGGGGAATGACTTATATTTTTATAAATTTGACTCAGTTCTCTATATATTTGAGAAATGAGGCCTTTATCAGAGATACTGGTTGTAAAAATTCTTTCCTTTCTGCTTCCCTCCTAATCTTGGTTGCATTGGCTTTGTGTGAAAACTTTTCAATTTAATGTAATCAAAATTATCCATTTTACTTCCTGTAGTGCTCTGTATCCCTTGTTTGGTCATAAATTCTTCTCTTATCCATAGATCTGACAGGTAAGATATCCCATGCCCCTCTAATTTGCTTATCACCCTTTATGTCTAATCATGTACCCGTTTTGACCTTAGCTTGGTATACAGTGAGAGATGTTATTCTCTATCTTGTTTCTGTAAAAGTGCTTTCCAGTTTTTTCTAGCAGTTTTTGTCAAATGGTGAGTTCTTGTCCCAAAACTTGAATCCTTAGGTTTGCCAAACACTAGATTATAATGGTTATTTCCTACTATGTATTTTGGACCTAATTTATTCTACTGATATACCACTCTATTTCTTAGCCAGTAGCAAATTGTTTCGGTGATTACCACTTTGTAATACAGTTGGAGATCTGGTGCAGCTATGCCATATTCTTTCATATTTTTTTTCATTGATTCCCTTGATATTCTGGATCTTTTGTTCTTCCAGACAAATTTTGTTATTATTTTATCAGCTCTATGTAATAATTTTTGATAGTTTGATTGGTGTGGCCCTGAAAAAGTAAATTAATTTAGGTAGAATTGTCATTTTATTATATTGGCTGGGCCTACCCATGAGCAATTAACATTTTTCCAGTTGTTTAGATTTAATGTTACTTGTGTGAAAAGTGTTTTTTCAATTGTGCTCATATAGTTCCTCGTTTGTCCTGACAGGTAGACTCTCAAGTATTTTACATTATCTATCATTATTTGGAATGAAATTTCTTTTTCTGTCTCTTGCTGCTGGACTTTACTGGTAACATATAGTTTTTATATCCTGCAACTTCGCCAAAGTTGTTAATTATTTCAACAAGTTTTTAGTTGATTTTCTATGATTCTCCAAGTATACCATCATATCATCTGCAAAGAGTGAGTTTTGTTTCCTTATTGCCTATTCCAATTCCTTCAATTTTTCTTTTCTTATTGCTATAGTTAGCGTTTCTAGTGCAATATTGAATAATAATGGTGTATACATATTATCTTAAGGAGGAAAAACTTGATTTCCCAAAAATTTGAGGATTGATGGGTCTGTGATAGAATGCACTAATTGAGATGACTGGGAGAGAAGGACTGGCTGCTAGGAAAAAGAAGGTGTTACTGTAGATTTATAGGAAGAAATACGGGAGCAGCAGCATTAGCAGATGTTAACTACACTCTTTCAGTGACAAACAGTTCTCTGAAGCCAGAGAACTACTAAGTTCCTCAGATCTGCAGATGGCAAAATATTCTACTTTGTCCAGTCATTTTGAGGCTATTTTATGCAGTGTAGTACAGTTTACAGCAAAAGACACAAAACTTGTCTGCCTCCCCCTCCTTTTCTCCTCCCAAGACAGAGAGGGATAGTAGAGGGTTTTGTAGGCACTTCTGAAAGGTTTTCCTTTTCTTACCCCATAAAAGGCACTATAGAGTGATAAGTTCAAATAGTTCTTCACCCCACAATAAGATTTAACCCTCTTCCAATGTGCTCCCAGAAGATGCTCCAAACTCTCTCCAGCCAATGAGCAAAGCAATTCCTCTATTCCAGTTAACAAGTTCCCTGCCAAACAATAGAAGTCAGCTGTCTTAAATAGAAGACTTTCATGTCCTTGGTCCTCTGCTTCTTATGATGCCTGTGCTCTGCTCATTCATCTACTTCATCTTTTCTTCTATATCTTCATGTAGCTTTTTCCCTGGCTTCTTACATCTTTCCAGTCAAAACTTCCTGGTGGTCAGTAACTTTACTTTATGAGATAAAACTCAAGAAATCTACCATTTAAGTATGAATCCAATATTTCTTATATAGATTTCCTATAGCCTCTAGTTATTTGACTTACAATTTGCTTGTTATAAACCTCAAAACTCTAAACACAGTGACATAAATGAATTGATAGACCATAATATCCTTCAGCTATTATTACTTCACTCATTGCCAGCCTTTCACTGCTGGTCCTCTCATTCAACTCAGGGTAAGTTTTTAATCCTGTCCTCAGAACAATCTGTTTCCTTCTTCAACATTTGATCTAAAATGCATTGTTGCTTCCCATGCTGATTTTTATCAGTTTCACTTATTCAAAGGATTTTTTTTCTTTCCCATTCAGCAAACTACTCATATATGAAAGAGGCGACCATAATTACAAAAAAAAAAACATTCATTTCAACCCAGACACCTCATCATCTTACCATCCTATATCTCTTTTCCTATTCATTGGTCAGAAGGAAAAAATAATTAAATATAACACGACTACATTTACCAGGATAAATACCAAGTATTATGTGTTGGTTTAAAACATCAAATTTACAAAGACAAGAGGGCAGAAATTTACCTACAAAAGTCTGTGCTAAAAATATCTGAGGGGAGGACAGTGTTTGATGCACTCAAAAAAGTCCAATATTAATCAACAGTATTAAATGACAATCAAAAAACCTAATGCATATCTAGGGTACATTAATGGAGGTATAATATCTGGAACAAGGTGATTACACTTTGACTATACTGTGCCCTTCTCAGGCCACTTCTAGAGTATTGTATTCCTTTGGGAAGGTCATGAGGAACTAAGAATGTCCAAGAGTTGTTTGAGATAGTAATAGGCTATATAGTCCACAATCATAAAAAGCTTTGTTGAAAGTTCTGGGAATATTGACCAAGAAAGCATCTAGATAGCATGGGAGAGCAAGCACTTGATTTGGAATCAGGAGAAGTAGAGTTCAAATCTTGCCTTAGACAATAGCTTTGTGATCTTGGATAAATCATTTGATTTCTCTCAGCTCCTATCAGATATAGACTGTTCTGATAACAAGATGGTGAACTTCCCCTCAGATGAATGTACTGAGAGAATCTGTCTAAAAATAATGAGAGAAGTAAATGATAGTTGTAGGATGTCATGATCTTTCTGTCCATTTTATTGGAACTGTCTTTAGAGTTTTGAAATTTATAACTGATAAAACATAAGTCTAAGTTTCCTCATCTATAAAATCAGAATAATAAAAATATTAGCATCTATTTCATGGAGTTATTGGGATATTCAAATGAGATAATATATGAAGCACTTTGTAACTCTGAAAGTGCAATAAACCCCTAGATATTCTTCTTGTTGTTGTTGTTATTGTAGTAAATGTAGTGGGATATTTCATGTGGAAGAGATACTTTGTTCTGCTTGGCCTAAGGAAGAAGGATTAGAACAAATTGGTGGAATTTACAGAGAAGCAGATTTAGTTTTAGAAAAGCTTGCTAACAATTCGAGCCATCCAAAAATGAAATGGCTTGCCATTGGCTCTATTTTGTTTAGTATTTGTATTAGTGATTTGAATGAAGGCATAGGTGAATTCGGAATGGGTTAAATGATATGCTGGAGATACCTCCATCTCTGAGGCCTGCTCCCCTCATTTCTGAGTTCCTCCCTGGGACCTCCAATTGAGGAAGTGCACACTTCTATCACAGCTCAGCTCCTGCATCTTCGAAATACTTTGCCACCCCCATTTATGGCTCCTATGTAAGTGTCATTTTCTCCTAATGGAATGTAAATTCCTTGAGGGCAGAGTCTGTCTTTCTCATGGCTTGTATTTGTATTCCCAGTTTTAGCAGTGTGGCTGTTTACAAGGTAAATGCTTAATCTAATCTCTAATACTCTTGGAGATAATGGCTTCCTCCCCATTGTGGGGAGGAAGTGATCCTTTGGACTATAATGTCCAAGGTTTGGTTTTTTTCTTTTTTTCAAAGATACTGGAGTAGTTTGCCATGTCCTTCTGAAGCTGTATTTGAACTCAGGTCTTCCTGACTCCAGGCCCAGCACTCTATCTACTGAGCTATTTAGCTGTCCCCATTAGAGTTTATCAAATGAGGATGGGATGACTAATTTCTGGACAGGCATAAATTGGACCTGATGAGCTCTGAGGTCCCTAATTACCCTGAGGATTATGTAAAACGACAAGCTACAAATGGATTATGATTTTATGTTTAGGAGTGAAGAGATGACTTGGGGAGAGAAAAGGAGGTAGGAAATGATAACTCTCAGCAAGTTTTGAAAGGCTGTCATAGAAAAGAAGGATTATATTTACACTCGTTAATCTAGGAGGACAGAACTAGCACGCACCATTGGGCAGCAGGGGCAGATTTCAGGTCCTTAAAGGAAAACACTTTTTAATAACTAATGCTGCTAAAAAGTTGAATGTAGTGACATGGCAGTCTTTAAGCAGAGACTTGACCATTTGTCTGGGACATTATCAAGAAGATTCCTAATCATATATAGCTTAGATTATATGACCTTCAAGGTTCTTTCCAAGTCTGATATTCTATGACTCTATGTCCATTTTGTAATCCAAAGATGATTTCTTGCCTCCAGGGTAATACAATGTGATTGGTAGGGACTCAATTGTGCCATCAAGAGAGATGAATGGGACTGTATATTTGTCTTATGTGAATTAACCTGCTTTAAAAACCTTTTTTGTCTAGCAAAACAGTTTCAATTTTGTTATTACATTCACTTTCTTGTTTCTGTCGAAGTACATTCCTAACTGTAGCTTGTTAGACTTAATTTCAGTGCATCATTAGATTAGCCAAGATATTATTAATTTTGAAATACTTCCATATTTTTGCCAACCTCAACTATGCTCTGTTATGATACATGGCCATGTGTACACTATAAATTGCACAGCACAATTAACCCATTCATTATTTTGCAAACAATATTTTTAGTTTAGTAGTGCTAGCCATCCCATTGTGCTAAAAAAAAAAAACTGTTTTGGCAAAAAAAAAAATTTCAAGCCCAGTTTTCTGGACTTCCCAATGGAACACAAAATGTAGGTCAGAAACATGAAAAAAACATTTAAATCTTTTTTTGTGTCATTTTGATATTTTGAAGTTTCTAGTTTTATGAAGCCAATCTAATGTCCTATGGACCCTTTCTTAGAATAATGTTTTTAAATGCATAAAATACAGGAAGATAGGTGGTGCAGTAGAGTACTGGCCCTGGAGTCAAGAGGACTTGAGTTCAAATCTGTCCTCAGACACTTACTAGCTGTGGGACCCTGGGCAAGTTACTTAACCCCAATCGCCTCAAATAAATAAAAATGTATAAAATAGAATACATAGGATTATAATTGAAATACGGTTAAAATATTTTAAAAACTAATTCACAGACAATACATAAAGAACTAGGATTAAAATGCATGCTTTAGCATATAATATACTTTAAAACTTTTGAAGTACATAAAATCATAATCTAAACCACTCCATCCCCAATACTTAATTCACTTACAATCTTTAGGAAAGAATAGATAGAAGGACAGAAGGATATACCAGGTATTCGTAGCCACATGGCATTGAGGTAGGAAAATAAGCCAGCTATAGCATCACTTGCTATTGTCACTGATCCTACCTCTCTTCCCAATAAAAGGCTCACAGTATTTCTTTCATGCTAAAGCCATGAGGGAGAGAGATTTTAATTTCATATGTGTGTGCCTTTTGTATGCACACCCAGTTCTAATTCTGCAGCTAGCTAAAAGGCTTTTCATCACCATGTGGTAAGGTGACAGCAAACAGGCAGGGCATACCTGTGCATTCTCATCAGGGAAGTGAAAAAGCCACCCTCTATCATGAACTTCTGGAAGCAGGATCACCAAGTTTCCATGTGAGTTGATACCAAGCAGAGCATACTGTGTATGATTTAAGGACTGAGCTCTCATTAGCCAGTCCCTTCTTTTCTAGTTGCATCATTTCCTCCAAAATCATATATTGCCTTCTAGAATCATAATCGTATTCTTTAAAAAAATTTTCTTTCTCCTTCCTGATTCAATTCATTCTGTCTCTCTCTGTGTCTCTGTTTGTGTATGTCTCTGTCTGTCTGCCTCTATCTGCCTGTCTGTCTGCCTCTGTCTCTCTCTGTCTCTCTGTCTCTGTCTCTGTCTCTGTCTCTGTCTCTCTCTCTCTCTCTCTCTCTCTCTCTCTCTCTCTCTCTCTCTCTCTCTCTCTCTCTCTCCCTTTCCCTCCCTCCCTCTAAATATGGTGACAATAGTGAAGTTATTTATTGATTTTTTTTCTTTTTACAAAAGTCTTACACTTTCCAGTCTTAACAAACAACATATAAGGAATATAACCTAATACTTTATTGTTGATTTAAAGCCATTATAATGTACACTAATTATTCCGATGTACTCTAAAATAATGATGCCATCAGGGGCTACTGAGGTGGATAAACTTGCCTTTTTCATTCAGTAACTTTCCCCAAGCTGCTATTCTTTTCTTTGTTATTTGCTTTCCTTTTTCTTAGCTGTCCCTGATCTCCATAGTCACTTTTGACACCTGTAAGTCATCTGTGAGTGTCCTCTCCTTTCCTGAATCTTTGCTGCTTTCTTTACTACATACATGGCTATCTCCAGTCAATCCTGATGTATATCTGGCTGCTGGACCCAGATGGCTCTGGAGGAGAAAGTGTGGCTGGTGACTTTGCACAGCCCTCCCTCACTTCAATCCAATTCACTTGCATGTAATGGCATCACCTCCATGATGTCGTGGTCCTCTTTGAGAATGAACAACAAACAACCACAACAACAATAACACACACACACACACACACATGCACACATGCACATGCAAAACTGAATGAGTGAATATACATTTGTTGTCATATAACTGTATGTCCATTGAATTACAGAGTACAATAATATTCTAAAACACATGGGAATTAGGATGTGAACTAGGTAGAGGCTGTATGAATGGATAAGAGAGAATAGAAGTAACACGAATAAAACTCGGCAACTGATAGGATATAGACGGCAATGGAGAGGGAAGAGTCAAGGACAACACAAAGTTTATGAAATTTGATGACCAGAAGGATGATGTTGTAATCAACAAAAATAGAGAAATTAAAAGAAATCTATTTGGGAAGAAATAAATTAATTCTATTGTTGACATATTGAGTTTGAGATGTTTCAAAGTAGGATATCTGGGCGGTGATAGTGAATAGGCAATTAGTAATATAGCATTGGGGTTCAAGAGTGAGATTAAAGCTGAAAGTATGGATTTGGGAGACATTAGTATAGGGATATTTGAAACAATGGGCCCTGATAAGATCACCAAGAGTGAAAATATATAGAGAAAAGAGAGCAAATCTCAGGATAAATCCTTGGGAGATGCCCACTCTTATTGAACAAGACATGAATGATGACCCAGCAAAGGAAACTGAGAAGGAAAGTTCAGGTGTGTAAGAGGAGAACCAAGAAACAAGTATTATCAAGCCAAAGAAAGAAAGGAAGGGTGAGGGTATCTTGACAGTGTCAAAAGCTGCAGAGAGGACTACTATGATGCAATTGGATTATGATGTCCCATGGAATGAATAGTTAAATTGATTATTAATAACCATTGAGAGAAGTTTCATTCTTGTATGAGGACAGGAAGTCAGATTGTAAGGTACTGGGAAAGTAAATAAGAAGGGAGATAACCAGTATAAAAGATTTTGGGGGGATTGTGGTTGTGAGAGGAAGAAGAGATACGAGTGTAGGACAATAACTTTTGAAAAGCAGGGTAAAGTCCAAGAATGGTAGACTGCCTCTTCCCAACTTTAGGGTTCACTAAATTATACAATTGTTAATGTACTGAGTCTTCTGAAAAGTGAATATGCTGCAGTTTTTTGTGATAACTATATACTTTGAGGTAATACCATTTTAGATTATATACCTACACATAATTAGGATTTAGATATTTCCAAAAATCAATTAAATTTATTACCACATAAGACTCTATTTTTATTAAAACAAAATAGAAATGGATGATTTTTGGAACCACTATAGAATCAGAAATATGATAAAGGACATTATTTGATCTTTATGAAAAAGAGTACATGTCACATATTCATTTGATGCTCCAAATTGTTGGTTTTTCACTCTCTTAACAATGTGCAAACTGATGAATGCTGTCAAAGTAGCAATAAGCCAGTTATACAATTGGTAAGGATCTGCATACATCAGTTTACGTTGTTTAAATTTCAATATGATGAAGTGAACTGTATTGCTGGGTTTGTTATGACAACCATTGTTATGGAGATTAGTGTATCTGTTTTATGAGGAGAGAAAGAATAATGACTGAAACCATCCTCAAGGCTTAATGCCAACCATTTCTATGGGCATTTTGAACAGTCATGTAACTTCAGCCCTAGACCTCTTGAGTTATCTTCTAAATATTCTGATGCAGTTTAAGGTATTAGCCAAAATTATGAAGATGTTTTAAGAGCAATTTCCATTCTCATGGTCAAGAATGCATTTAATAGAGTCATCTAAACCCTGTATTTATAATATCTCTGGCCCATAAATAATGTTAGTGAAACAATGTGGGACATTTTAAATTAATAATGTTCATGTATATATCTAAGTCAGGAGGTAGACATCTGGCTATGAATTGAGGAAAGGAAAAGAACAGGTCACTTATTGGACCTGGTAAAATTAAATTTAATTTCTCCCCTCAAGATTGTTATTACTATAATCAGGGCCTACGATAGAAGAAATATTAAATTGTCTAGAATACCAAAAATAATGTTGCAAGCATATTGAATAACCATGTAGCAAATCATCATCTCACAAAAGCTGGGAAGAAAAAATTTAGCAGGACACTTGTTGACCTAATCATAAGTCATAGGCTGAGAGTTGTAAGGGACCTCAGAAGTTTTCCAGACCTATCCCTTTATCTGGGCATTTTTAATTGAAATTGCAGGGGAAGGTAGAAAATTGCCCAGACAAAACTGAAGTGCTAAAGACAATGGTGGACAGCTTGCATGACAGAGAAAGATTCACCAGAATGGAAGAGAGAGCCAGTAATTCTCAGGTAAAATAATCTGAAGGCAGGTTAGTTAAAAGATTTACAGGCTCATGTGTCTATAATGTCACAGTCTAGACAATAGACATTCTTCACACATGAGGTTTCACTGAATGAGCTCATACTTTTAAAGAACACATATAATAGATAGCAGGAGGGGCACATAACTGAGAATAAGTACAAAATAATGGCACAATTCTTCCTAGAGTGAGTTGAGACTTGAGGAAAAATGCTAAGGACAATAAAGGCTGTTTAGCGGTGCTTGGGGATATGTTGAGACCAAATAGAGGAAGGGAATGCTAGGTATTCACCACTGGGGGAAGATGGAATAATGAGAACAGATGAGCCAGAGAAGATGTAGAGCATTATCTGCCTTTTCCAGAAAGGAAAGTGGTCTTTAAATTAGAAAAGGGCAAGCAAGCATTGTAAAAAAAAAAAAAAAAAAAGAAATGAATCCCTGCTTTATAACTGATTAATGGGGAGTTAGTAAAATGGCATTAATCAATTATTTAATACTCTAATAAAATTAGTTCCAGGTAAATTGCATTCTACAGTACTAAAAAATGAAAACTTTGCAGAGTTGATCATATAAGCATTATAGGTAATCTCTAAGAAATCCTGACAGAGGAAAAAGGGGTGGTACATGACAGACTGTACTCAGACAAAAAATGTTATCCTGATTTTCAAAAGTAGGATCATGATTGAGGCTGGCAACTATAAACTGAGTTTGAATTAAATTTCTACAAAAATTCTAGAAACAATTATTAAACAGATAGTTTGTAAGCCCTTAGGAAAGAAAATACTGATTTCTAGTCACCAGCATGTGTTCATTAAGGCATTATTCCCAAGAAAATTCTTTTCCTTTTTTGATAGGGTCAATAAATCATCCTTGTTTTTCAGTTGTGTCAGATTCTTTGTGACTCCATTTGGGGTTTTCTTGGCAATGAAACTGGAATGGTTTGCCATTTCCTTCTCCAGCTCGTTTTACAGATGAGGAAACTGAAGCAAACAGGATTAACTGACTTGCCCAGGGACACACAGCTAGTGAGTGCTGAGGCTATATTTGAACTCATATCTTCCTGACTCCCGGCCTGGATTTCTATCCATTGCACCACCTAGCTATCCTTATCCTTGTTCTTTTTTTCCTCATTGCATCAACATTTGTTTTCCTGGTTATTTTTATAGCCTTCAATTAAAAATATATATATAAACATAGCTACTATTGTGATTTTTCCCCTGATTTTTTTAGCAGTATGGTTGGTTTCCACAACAGAACTTCTGGCACAAGGGTTTCTAGCTTGTCTTACCTCAGAGAAGAGCAAAAATTAACCTTCCAGAATGATCATGCAACAAGCACCTAGGTAGAGGCAGAAATGAAAAGGAAAAGTAGGAAATCCCAACATGGAGGATTTAGAACACCAAGAAACGCCAAAGAACCCACTTGGTGCTTATTAATTAGAAAAAACAACTTTGCAGGTAGCCTACCTTCTTAAGCCCGATCACCTAAAGTCTATTATTTTTTAGTGCAGATAGGTAGTATTATTCATACTTCTACCTTGGAGAACCTCAACCTTGTTAGGAAGAGCTATATATTTTTTTAATTTTTCAGAAGCTTTGTGATGATGTTGTAGGAGGAAGGTCTAGTACCTTCACATGGTTGCAGCAACTAGCTTAGCATCATAGAATTTTAGACCTGAAAGAGACCTTGCATATTCTTCTTCTAGATAAAAAACACCCAGAGAAGTTTGGAAAGTTGCCCATGTTCAGACAGTTGGATGGTTAGCAGCACCAGAGCTAGAAACTTGGGTTTAAGAGACACATGTGGCTTCAAGACCTGACTCCATAACCTACATATTTGTGACCTGGGGAAATTGTCTTTGCTTCTGTAAAATGAGGCAGTTGGATTAGTAAATCATTGAAGTCTATTTCAGCTCAATTCTCTGTGACTGTGACTCTGAGTATGTGTTAGATGAGGCTTGGGGTCCTACCTATCTGTAGATTCCTATCTCCTGGTTGAGGAATCCTGCCCTCTTCAAAGAAGGACCTGCCATTCTCTTCACCCTTTTTCTTACAAATTCACTTTTACTGAATGCCTGGCTATAAGGAAATCTCCAGTGGGGAACCTAGAGGGAACAGCTCTACCCCAGGAGAGCTACCTTGGTTTCCATCTTTAAGACTGAGGATCTCATTACTAGCAATGGTGAGATAAGAAATGACGCCACGGGTGTAAACCCCTAGGAAGTTAATGCATTTACAGAAATACTAGTCAGAGAGGCAGCAGGGCTAGCAGCCAGGCGGAGGCCGCAGACGTTCAGTCCTGGGAGCCGGGGACGGGGTGTAAGGAAGCTCTTCCCATCGGCCCTCCGTCGACGGGTAATTATGTGCTAGATCGAGATGAATTGGTAGAAGCCCAAGCTCCTGAGTATGATGTGGTGCTCTGTCTCAGCCTCACTAAATGGGTGCATCTGAACTGGGGTGATGAGGGATTGAAGAGAATGTTTCCAAGAATCTACCGCCACCTACGACCTGGGGGCATTTTGGTTTTAGAGCCCCAGCCTTGGTCATCCTATGGCAAGAGGAAGACACTCACAGAAACTATCTACAAGAATTATTATCGAATTCAGCTGAAACCTGAGCAGTTCAGTTCCTACCTGACATCCCCTGAGGTTGGCTTCTCCAGCTATGAGCTTGTGGCCACACCCCACAACTCTTCCAAAGGTTTCCAGCGTCCTGTATACCTGTTCCACAAGGCTAATTTCCCTAGCCACTGAGGATCCCTTCAAGGACAATGATCAGAGGCTGCTCTGTGTTACTGAGGACCTGTGGGGTGGGGTGGGGTGGAGAGAAGTTCTACCCACGGCTTGCTCCTCTTCCCAATACCTAATTTGTTTTCCTGCCAGTATCTTTAAGAAGGAGCCTACCAACCTCCAGCACCTAAACAGTGGGCATAATTGGACTAAAGGTTGTCACCGCTTTTCTCCCCACAGCCTAGTAGGCTGGATGATATGATTGTGAACCCTTGCTTTTTAGTAAGGGGAGCTGGGTGTCCAAATCTCAGTTGCTCTGGGCCTTCCATTTTTTTTCTCTTCCCTACCC
>CM053622.1:740173915-740277171 GCA_028646595.1 Phalanger gymnotis | reverse complement strand
CAACTGCAGCTGTAGTTCTAAAGCTGCCCCACCTCCGTTGCCCCAGGGGTGGTAGCCGAACCGCAAACTCTGTCCCGTCCCGCAGCTTTTCCCACTAACCTTCTCTGTTGTCTTTGCTGTTTGTGGGTTGTGAGGTCTGGTACATGCCACAGCTCAGTAATTCAGCATGCTAGGGCACTCTCCACTCCACTCCTGGTCTCATCGGGCCGCAGTCTGGTCGGCCGCGCCGTGCGCGCTGGGCTCTGCTTGGCTCAGCTCCACTCCCCTCAGCTGGGAGCTGGGAGTTCTGTGCAGGACAGACCTTCCTCCGAGACCATCCAGGCTGTCCTGGGCTGGAGCCCTGCTTCCCTCTGCCACTTTGTGGGTTCTGCAGTTCTAGAATTGGTTCAGAACCATTTTTTTATAGGTTTTTGGAGGGACTTGGTGGGGAGCTCACACCAGTTACTGCTTTCCAGTCGCCATCTTGGCTCTGTCCCCCCAGAATCAAATTTTTTGAGAGAGGGAAGGGATTAGACTTTTATATGACTGCTGAATGAAGAACCTTGGGCAGAAGTCTAAGAGAGGCAGTTTTTTTTTTCTATGGATTTCTTTTCTGTTTTGATTCATTCTGGGGTTTCTTGTTGTTACACACTCTTTGGGGAGTCTACTGAATTCTTAATTTCTTCACACACTTCACATACACTTCTTTTATGTCTTAAATTGTTATGAGTTTTATAATTTCCCTGAGGATTTATTGTTCATATTTCATTATGATTTTTGCATTTTCTCTATTGATTTATCTGCCTAAGCTCTAGGATTTTATTGTGAATTTTTCCTCTAGAAATATGTGATATTTCAGCTAAAAAATATTCCCCTGTCATTCACTTTCTGACTCTTCTCTCTTGACTAGTGAGTACAGCCCCAAGTAAAGACTGCAAAGGGGCTTCAGCCTCTTTGTATCAGTAGCTATATGATGCACCACACTGGATCCTGAGTAGAACATCTTTGTTTCTTTGTTTCAGACCCAGAATAACCACAAATAATGGCCTCCTTCACCATTTCCTCTTTTGTCTCGGTTTTCCCTTTGGTTTTGATAAACATACAACACTTTCTTTCATCATTGTAGGAAGCTGGAAAGAATGTTTTGGACATCAATCTGAGGACTACTAACCTAGGGTCGGAAACTATTAAGAAGATAAGACATTTCCAGTGTCGTCTTCCTTTCATGTGAGTGCACAAAATCAGCATCTTCCACTTGTTGCATGGTGGTGAAGGTCAAGGGCTGTGTGGACAGTTTCTGAACCATGGGGAACATGGAGATTTCCTTAATGGGCCTTAGACACAAGCAACTAAGTCTGGTCCTGCCAGAAATGTTTAGGCTGATGGCAGAGAGTTAGGTTTCACTGATGAGATTTTAAGTCTGCATTGAGAGGTATAGTATAGAGGAATAAGTTGGGGATAGTTCCATTTTACTGTCTTGGTCCGACTATTATAAGTGAAATATTTTGTTTAGCTTTGAATGCCAAATTTCAGGAAAATATACTGATAAACTGAAGGACCTCCCAAGGAGGATGATCAAGATAATGAAGAATTTCAGACTGTCATTCATTCTCCTCCCAGCACTGTTCTTGGCTCTAGACATCAAAACCATGCTGTCTTATTCTGTCACTTCCCTCAGTGCATAGGGCCTTTTACCTTGAAATGCCTAACCATCCCTGTAGCCTTTCGAACATGGAAGTTCCCTCTGTAAAGTCAACCCCCTTCTCCTATTGATGAGTTCCTCTTTGAGACTCAGTTTTGTGGAAAGGCCAAGTCTGACCTCCATTATCCTGTTCCTGACTTCTGGACTTGAAAATCATGTCCCCTTTAGTGTGTCATCTTCTGTTAAAATATAATTTCCTTGAGGGTAGGGACTAGTTTTCATTTTGCTTATAAAGGGTTTGCTCCATTAGTTCTGCCTTCCTTCTTTCCTTCCTTCCTTCCTCTTACCCTCCCTCCCTCTCCCCTTTCCTATCTTCTTCCCTCTCCTTTCTTTCCTTTCTCCCTTGTTTCCTCTTTCCCTTGCTGCGTTCCATTCCCTCTTTCCCTTCCTTCCTTCATTACTCCCTCCTTCCCTCCCTCTCTCCCTTTTTCCCTCCCTGCCTCATTTCTTCCCTTCCTCCTTCCCTCTCTCATTTCTTCCCTTCCTTCTTTCCTTCCTTCCTCTCTGCCTCTCTCCTTCCCTTCCTTCATGCCTCAATCCTTCCTTCTAGATCATACACTATAAGGATGGCTTGAGATGATGATATCACAATACTTTTTTCCCCCTTTTTATGATATTGTCATATGAAATATAAACTGTTTTGCTTGGTCCAAGAAGACAAAACTAGGAAAAAATAGGCCAAATTTACAAAGAAATAAATTCAGGTAAGGAAACAGAATTAAGGGAAAATTTCTTTATAATTAGAGTTCTTCAAAAGTAGAACAAAATGCTTCAGGAAGTAGTGGTTTTCCCTTCATTGGAGGTCTTCAGGAAAAGACTAGAGGGCCATTTGTCTGGGATGTTGTACAATTTGGCTTAAGCCTGAGTCATAGAACATTCACCCCTCATTTGCTTTTGTTTACCTTCTTATGTGTCAGTATGACTAGTGGTCTTGTTCAAACTCTACTTAAATCCTGGCAAGTTCTTTAATTCTGAGCTTTGTTTGAAAATTTACAGGTGGAAAATTCATGGATTGTACAGTCCTAGAATAGCTGACATGAAAAACTCTTAACAAGAAACCCTGCCAAATGTTGGGAAACATTAAACATTTTTTGAAAATGTGTTCCCCGCCTGAGGCCTTGTGTGTTGAACATCAAACCAAAGTGAATTGTTATTAATGACTTGGGTCAGGCCCACGCAGCTGCAGTAACCTGGCCCTACTCCATTTAACCTTCTTTCTTTCTTACTGCATCCCCTACAGAAGAATAGCCTTCATTTTGCCTTTGATAGTTTTGAACAGATTTTTATTGATTATCTTTTGTCTTTTTTTTTAGTTTCTCCTCTATCCTCCTTCTCCTTTCCTTGCTCAGAGAGCTATCCCTTAATTAAAAATTGTTTAAAAGAGGGAAAAAAGAATAGAAAAGAATCAGCAAAACTAACTATTGCATCACAAATAGGCTTTTCCTTTAATTGTAGTTTACTGTCTTCTTTTCATGTTATTTCATGTTATATAGACTTAGTTATCAAATGTATTCAACCAATTTCTCCCTTCACTAATCTTGACCCCATTTCACCCTACCAATACCCCACCTAAGGAGTCCCAAAATTATTGTCTCTATTTCAACCTACAATTTCAATTACCCCTTTGACTGGGTTGTGGAGGTGGAGGTGGATGGGAAGTTATGGTCAGCTTGTTATGCTTTTAAGAACATAATTTGAAGAGTGAGATGAGCAGAACTAAGAGAATATTGTATAGAGTAAAAGCAATATTTTTCAAAGAATGACTTTGAACTAAGTTATTTTGAGTATTATAAATACCCAAATCAGCTACAAAGGATCTATGAAGGAAGATGTTATCCAACTTTAGAGAAAGAACTAATAGAAATATGCTTAGTATGGTTTTATATTGTCAGATGGCAGTCTTCCCTAGTTTGGCCTGGGGAGGGAAAGAGACAGTTCAGAACTTAAAATGTAACAAAAACATATTTTTTTATACAAGGGGGAAGAACACAATTTGTATTATGGTAGAAAGAGTGTCACTCAGTAGACAATGGAAGCTTGAGTATGATTCTATTTCTTTTTATGTGTGCACGTGGTGGTGGGGGGAAAAGAGGTGTTGAGTTATACTCTTTAGTACAATAATTGAAAAATAAATTTTGTTCTGATTCTTTCACCTCTTCACTTACTATGTGGTAGAGTGGATAGTGTTTCAGATCTGGAATCAAGATCTGAGTTCAAGCAGTGTGATTGGAAAATCACTAGACCTCTCTGAGACCATTTTCTCTTTTGTAAAGCAAAGATAAAAATGTCACCATTTCAGAGTTGCAGTGAGGAGCAAACGAGATAATTTATGTAAAGCACTTTGCAAGCTTTAAGATAATCCACAAACGCAAAGTATTATTATGTTATTAGCATTATCATCATCATCATCATCTTCATTGTTATTGTTACCTTCTGTAAACAGCTAGAATATTACACTCAGCTTCAAGGAGTCAGACTACATGTGTAATCATATGCATTAGGATAATATAGTGTCTCAACTTGTGAATTAATTGAATTTAATATTTAATCTTGAGTTTGGTATATATAATTTGTCATTACCAGATTTAAAATTTTAACTACATTTTAAAAATTAAAATAACAAACAAATAAATAATGATTTAGGGAAGCATCTTGGAGATATGGAGGAAAGTATGTTGAATTTAGGTACCAACACTAAAACAAATCAATGCTGTATCCCTTATTTATGAAAATGAAGCTATTAATTCATTTGTCAGCAGGGCATCACTAAGCTTTGAGGTTGTGGGTCAGTGATTTTTCCCACAATAGCAGTCACATAGTTGTCTCATACTGTTCCCCTTGTCAGTAATAGCACACATTTACCAGCTAATAGTCAAGGTTAGTAGCATAGCCGGTGGTTATACTGGAAGGCAAAGCAGAGTGAGGTAAAGTGGGTGATGAGTTCAGTGAACCAGCAAGTCTGGCATCATTAGCACTGCAGGAATGAACCCAGATCACAGGTCTCCAGCTAACTCCAGTTTTGTAGTACAATTCAAATTCTAAAAAAGTAAAAAATGAAATGTCGGTCATGATACCAAGCATGTGAAACTTGAGTCATTGGTTTTAAGGACTTTTTAATGGCCACAGGTCATGGAAGAGCATTTTCCAAACTAACTTAACCATAGAACTCCTTGAGGCTTAGAATGAAAGAAAGAATGAAATTGTAGGAAGAGAGCTGGATTTGGAACCAAAGAGCCAGAGATCAAATCCCAGCTCTGCTCCTTATCACCTTGATGTCCTTGGCTGATCAGTTTGCCTCTATAGGCCTTAGTTTCCTCATTTGTAAAAGGGTTATTTTCTCCATTTAAGTAAAGCGATCAGTTCAGATATTTTATTTTTCATCTGGCCACACCACATCAGGAGTTCTCTGATGTGATTTGCCATTGTGCCCCAGGAAGCTCATTATTGGGATAACTTCACCATCTTGCAAAACTCATCAATCTTTGTATTCCACCTCATTATTACCCTCTGCTTTTCTGATTAGAGGGTAGGGGACATGATCTTCAAACCTCATTTAAGGAGAGAGCTCACCTTAGATATATCCTCAACTACTCTGGGACTTCTCCGATTGGCTTGTCTACTGTGTTCTGTCTCCCTCCTTCCCTGCCCCTCTTTCAGCTTCTTTTTGGATACTACCTTCCTCCATTAAATTATAAATTCCTTGAGGTCAGGTAATGAATTTCTTTTTTAATATTTGTTTCCTCAGGGGTGGAGCCAAGATGGCGGCATGAAAACAGCATCTTACAGGAGCTCTTTCACAAATTCTGACAGATACCTCTAAAAAAGTAAATCTGAGCAGATTTGACAGTGTTAGAAGCCACTAGTAGACTGAGTATGGCAGAGTTCTGAGGATCTACAGGATGGATCTGTAGGCTGGAAGAGCGCCTAGGGCAGGGAGCTGCACCAGACCACACCAAAGCTGAAGCAGCTGTGGAAATCAGCCAGTTATCCAGTTTAGGAGAATGCTGGGCGCACAAAACTGGTGGTGATCACCAGGCTTCCCAGACCGAGAGGGAAGTCTGTGGGATCTACAGGAGGAAGCAGCACAGCACCTGAGGCCTTGAGAACAACTACTCCAGAGGCTTGCAACCAGCAGTCTAAAGGTTTGAAACGCACCCTCTTGAACTTCTGGAAGTCATAAGAGACAGCTAAAATGGCTCTCATTCCTCCCTCCCTCCCTAACCCAGATAATACATACTCTTTCAGGAGAAATTTTGAAATAGAAGAGCCAGAAGTGGGGCTTCAGTAGCCTTTTAGCTTGAGAGGTTGGGGAGAGGGCCTTTATGGTGGTGGTGGTGGAAGGAGACTAGTGCTGGAAGAGAAGTGTCCCAGCAGGCCCCACCTCAGCGTAACAGTGGGAGTTCCCGAGCCGAGCCTCAGGAGGGCAGAGCCAGCAATTGTCAAGACCAGGACAGCCAAGAGAAGTGGCAGACATCGGTACAGAAAAAGGCTGTACCACAGCACTAAGGGAAGAGGAGACTTCCAGCAGCCAAACCACCCCTCCCCCACACCTCAAGAAACCAGAGGCCATAACACACAAAGCCAATAACTATGCCCACAATTCCCAGAGCAAGAAGCCTGGGACAGAGCCTCTTGATTCCTAGAAGCAGAAATTCACTTTAAAGCCAGTAAAAAGTTAAGCAACAAGAAGAAGAACTCTAGGAAACCAAATACTATTGATTCTTTTTATGGAGACAAGGAAGATCAAACTACCAATTTGGAAGAGGATAGCATGAACATTATACCCATATCTGAAACCTCAGAAAGGAATGTGAACTGGTCTTGAGCCCAAGAAGCATTCGTGGAAAGAGCTCAAGGAAGATTTTAAAAATCAAAATCAAATTAAAAATCAAATTAGAGAGGTAAAAGAAAAAAGTGGAAAAAAATTCACCAATGAAAACAAAAGTTTAAAGAGTAAAATTGGTGAAATGGCTAAGGAAATTCAGAATCTAGTTAGAGAAAATGATGCTCTGCAAAGTAAAATAAACCAAATGGAAAAGGAAGCCCAGAAGCAAAATGAAGACAACAATTCATTAAAAATTATAATTGAGCAAGTAGAAGCTAATGATTCTATGAGGCATCAAGGGTCAGTAAAACAAAATCTAAAGAATGAAAAAATATAAGAAAACATGAAATATCTAATTGGAAGAACAACTGACCTGGAAAATATGTCCAGGAGAGACAATCTAAGAATTATTGGTCTACCAAAATGCCATGATGAAAAAAGAGCCTGGATAGCATCTTCCAAGAAATCATTAAGGACTCTTGCCCTGAGGTCCTAGTACCAGAGGGCAAAATAGTCATCGAAAGAATCCACTGATCACCCCCTGAAAGAGATCTCGTATTGAAAAATCCAAGAAATGTTATAGCCAAATTCCAGAATTATCAGGTCAAGGAGAAAATAGTGCAGGCAGCCAGGAAGAAACAATTCAAATATTGTGGAACTACAGTCAGGATCATGCAGAATCTTTCAGCCTCTACATTAAATGACAGGGAAAATTGGAATATTGTGTTCTGAAAGGCAAAGGAGCTTGGACTACAACCAAGGATCAACTACCCAG
This sequence comes from Phalanger gymnotis, assembly GCA_028646595.1. NCBI lineage: Eukaryota > Metazoa > Chordata > Mammalia > Diprotodontia > Phalangeridae > Phalanger > Phalanger gymnotis. The sequence goes on along the minus strand of CM053622.1, from coordinate 740,269,890 downwards.
ATAAATGGAGCATAATTTTCAGGCAAGGAGATGGACATTGAATAAAATAAGAGAATCCCAGATCTTCCTGATGAAAAGGCTGGAGCTCAATGGAAAATTTGATCTTCAAATCCAAAACTCAAGAGAGACATAAAAAGGTAAAAGGGGGAAAAAACCTTGTTAATCAATAAGGGCAAACTGTTCATATCCATATATAGGATTATATTGTTTTATATGTGTTATAAATATATATATATGTCAATCTTGAGAATAGTATAGTTATTATGACAATTGAAAGGGATATACATAGACTGTGGATGTCAATATAAAATAACTGATATAATGATAAAAACATAATTAAGGGATGTAAAGATATGGAGCTGGGAGAAGAGGTAAGGAGGTAGTAGAAAAGTGTAAATTATATCACACAAAGAGGCACAAAAACAGTATAGTAGAGGGAAAGAAGGGAGGGAGAAGAGCTATATTTGAGCTTTACTGTGATTGGATTTGGTACAAGAAGGGAATAACATACTCTGAGAAGTATAGAAATAAAACTCATACCACAGGCAGTAGGAGGGGAAAGGGGAAAGAAGGGGGGGTGAGGTCAGAAGGGATGGAAGAAGCAGCAAGGGGGAAAGGGTAAGATAAGGGAGGGGATCAATAGAAAGGGTAAACTGAGGAAGGCGGCAGTCAAAAGTAAAACTCTTGTGAGGTGTGGAAGGAAGAGGGGAGAAATAAAAGCAGAAATGGTGGGGGGCGGGGAATAAGATGGAGAAAAAAATATAGTAATCATAACTATGAATGTGAATGGGATGAACTCTCCCATAAACCAGAGACAGACAGCTGAATGGATTGAAAACCACAATCCTACAATATGCTGTTTACAAGAAACACATTTGAAATAGGGGAATACACATAGGGTAAAGGTGAAAGGCTGGAGTAGAATATATTGTGCTTCAGCTAAAGTAAAAAAAGCAGAGGTTGCAATCCTAATCTCAGACAAAGCAAAAGCAAAGATAGATCTAACTAAAAGAGATAAGGAAGGACACTATATCCTGCTGAAAGGCACCATATTTGTTTCCCCAGCATTTAGCACCATATCTGGCACATAGTAAGTGTTTAATAAATATTGGACATTATTGACTGTTAAACAGGTCGGATTGAATAAGCAAATTTAAAATTCCATTCCCTAATACTGAATATTGATGTGAATGATAAATGTTGTTATGGTAATCTGGGGTAATGGATTTCTCTTGGAATAGCCAACATTTGTATAGCAATTTTGTTTTTCAATACTTTGCATATATAAAATCATTTGATCTTTACAACAACCCTGTGAGTTAAGTGTTATTATTAGCCTAATTTTACAGGTGAGGAAACTTAATCCCAGAGATTAAGTGATTTGCCCAGTGTCCTATGGCTAATAAGTATCTGAGGCAGAATACAAGGTCTTCTTGAATCCTGGGAACAAAGCACACTCTTGCCCCAACAATGAACAGAAATAACCATGAGAAATAGCAGCAAGAGTGACAGAGATGATCTGAATTTTAATAAGCACGGAATAGAATATATCAGTTGCCTACAGATGTTTGTATTTTTCCAAATGCCAACTAATAATTGCAAGTATGCAAAATGCAAGTTAGTCTCCCTGATGAAGGAGAAAGAGGCTGAAGGAATGCCTCCCTACTTTCTAATTTGAAAGGGATAGTGAAGTTTTCCTTGAAAGAATGGAAGAAATTCTTCTCAAAGATAGCAAACGGGCAAAAAAAAGAATCCTTGGAAAGCAAGAGGTATTCAAGCTTCTGTCCCAAATTTGGAATGTGCAAAATGATGGCACAAAGAGAAAAGAGACAGACTACTGAATTGTTGGAACTGTGCAATCAGTATAACTGGATTCTTTAAGGAGGAAGCACCCTTTTTGCTCCATGGACTAAAGATTCTTCTAAGAGAGAGGACACTAATCACTGCACAGACAGAGGGGGGGGGAAGGGAGGGGAGGGGAGGACAGAGGAGGGGATGAGAGGAGAGGAAGAGAAAAGGAGGGGAGAGGAGGGGGGAGAGGGGAAGGGGGAGAGAGGGGAAGGGAAAGGAGAGGAGAGGGGGAAAGAGGACAGGAGAGGAGAGAAGAGGATTTGGATGAAGGCCTAGGTGACCTATCCCTTATTTTCATAGTAGAGAAAAGTAGGAGAGATAGTCAAAATATGGAATGACAAGATGATAAGTCAGGATCCTGATTTAGTGAGGGGAAGTAAAATAAGAATGAAATAGAGTTTTTAAAAAATCAAATATTTAAGTTATTGAGATGGAAGGGTCACATCTAGACAAGATTTCACATGAAAAAGATCTGAGGGCTAGTGAATTGCAAACTCAAAATAAGTCAACAATGCAACACTGCATCCCTCCAAAACTAATGGCATGTTAATCTGAATTAATAGAGGCACCATATCTAGAATTAGAGAGGCAATAGATATGCTGTGTTTAGACCACACTTCGAGTATAATATTGATTCTGGACATCATATTTGGAAAGGATATTGAAAGTATAAATATTGTCCAGAAGAGGGTAACCTGGAGAAGACTTACGTCAAATATTTGCCTGCTGAAGGAAATGAATGTGTTAAATTTGATAAGATCTGATTAAGGGAGAGGGATGTTAGCTGTTTTGTGGTATTTAAAGACTTTCAGGATATAAAAAAGATTCTACTTGTTGAAGTCAAGTAGATTTCAGCTTTATGTAAGAATGAATTTCCAATTAGACAATTAAAGGTATCCAAATGGAATGGGTTGCCTTGAGATCTTTGAGCCTCTTCAAAAGGATTCAGACTGACAACTTTAATATAATTTGTAAAGGAAATTCAAGTTCTGGCATAGTTTGGGTTTCCTTGAAGACTCAATTCTAATTCCACTTTTTTGCAGAAGGCCTTGCTTTGCTCTTTCCTTCCTGAATTGTTAATGCTTTCCCCTTCAGAAATTACCTTCAAGCTACTGTGTGTATAGCTTGTATGCCAGCAGTTATTTATATATGTCCATTAGATGTGAGCTCCTTGAGGGCAGGGACAATGCTGCCTTTCTATGGTCCAGAGCTTAGAACAGTTCCTGGCACATAGTAAGCATTTAATAAGCACCTGTTGGCTAACTGCCTAGCTGACTGCTCAGCATTTTGAGATTGGCTAACCTGACCAGGTATGGTAGCTCATGGCTGTTGTCCCTACTCCCTGGGAGGCTTAGACTGGTGGATTGCTTGAGTTCTGGAGTTCTAAGCTTCAATAGCACTAACACCAGTCGATCTGGCATCCACACTAAGTCTAGCACCAACATGATGAACTCCAGAGAGGGGCGGGCTACTCTGTGTCAATCAGCATTGAGATGGACAGACAAACCCACAGAGAAAGTCAGAGACAGAGAATGGGAGTGGGAGAAGGAAAAATTAACTAGTTTAATTTGTCCTCAAAGCAATTTTCCCAGGAAAGATATCTTCATATACAAAGATATATGAACCTATTGTCTGAATAGTCATATTGCATAAAAATATTGTCTGGAACTGTCAGTAAACATCAGTCGGTCAGTCTATCAACATGCATCTATCAAGTGCTTTCTATGTGCCAGCCTCTGTTTAAGAGGAATACTAACAAGTAAATTAGGAGCTATTTCAATTTAGGCAATTAAATTTCTCACTATTCTATCTTCTTATAACCTCTAAATTATTACAACATTATTTTTGTCTCCAGTAAATTAATTGTCATGAATGAATTCTTATTTTTAGCACTCTAATGAAATGAAATCTCAATTACTCAAAGGGATATGGATGAAAGCCCTTCCTCAGTTTGCTACTACTTGGAGTCTTTTTTTCAAATTAACCATTTGTCTCCAATATTCATTTTACACTGAATGATGAATGATTGAACCAATTTTACAGATTTTGATTTTTTTTCTATTGAAAAATTGCAATTTTCAATACATGCTCCATGCCATCAGGGGAAGGCAGGGAATAACTAAGAAGTCAGCAAAATCCTTAAGAACAAAAGTTAAGAAAAGGTAACTTAAAAAAATACAGATTATTGACTTTTTTCAGGCTACTTAAACCTAATTGTGGCACAGGCCTCTTCCTACCCCAAACAAACTAGTGAACTCTACCCTTCCAGCATACTACCATACTGTGGATGCTGATCTTATCAATTCTTGCAAGTCAAACAGAGTTGAGATTTAAAAGAGAGGAAAGGAAAACCCTGAAGCCAAAAGGAAGCCTTGTTGATAGCCCGGTTGATCTGTTTTTTCCCAGTCAAAAACCAACTCAGTGACATGTAGTTCAGGTAAGGGTCAAGGTGCACTTGGATTGTGACATTTCTCAAATGAGACTTCTAAAGCAAGGTTTGGAATTTTAAAAAATTAAAAAAAAATGAGGGCCTTGTGGCATTTTATGAGGAATGTTGTTTTTAGCAAGGACAATGTAACTCACCCAAAGAGGATCACAGTTCTAAAGTGAAAGGAACCTCAGCAGTCATCCAGTCAAACCCCCTTATTTTATTGATGAGAAAACTGGGGCACAGGAGGAGTAAATGACTTGCTCAAGGTCACACCCAAAAATAAGCTTCAGAGATAAGATCTGGTTCCCAGACCAGCACTAATTCCACTGTGCCGAACTGCTCATCAAAATCTCCCCTCTGCAGATCGCAAAATATTCTAAGTCTAAAATTTGTCTGTTCTCTCTTGGATAGATGTAGAAACTGGACCCGTGATTTCACTGATATAGAGAACCCCCAAATAAGGAAACTTACTATCAGTGCAGGTTGGTCGTTTTTCTACAACTCTCAGAGCAATGAGAGGTTAAGTGGGTCATAGAGCCTGGGTCATATAGCCAATATGTTTCAGAAGTGGGACTTGAACCTAGTTCTTCCTGGCTCTGAGGCCAATTTGCTATCCACTATGCCACACTGTTTCTCATGGCTCTTAGATATGGCAAGATATTGAAGATATACTAATCAGAATATATAAGAATACTTTATAAATATACTGTAGTATTAATGTGATCAAAGATCTTCCCCACCCATTCAATAGGCTTCGAGTATGGCTAGGTAGGAAAGCTTGATTGTACCTTTGTTTGTAAGTAGACCTAAAGCCTCTACTTACTAGGTACTTAAGTCAATTTGAGTGTGAAGCCCTCAGGGTCCTAAAAGGAGTTGCTAAGGCCAGAGCCAATGGTATGTGCACTGACTTCTAGTCAATTGTGAATTCAGCCAATCAGAGACCTGATTTCTAGCCAATCAGATGCCAGCTAGGACTGTATAAAAGGAGAGCCCAGAATTGAAGAGGAGCAGAATTGAACCAAAGCAGAACTGAGAGCAGCAGGACTGAGAGGAAGACATTGAGGCAGCAGACATCAAGAGGGCGCTGAAGAGCAGAGAGAACCAGAGTTGGCAGAGCTGCAGAAGAGATTGCTGAGCGGAGAGTTAGGATTTGTGAGTGATTGTTTACAGGAAGGGCCTAGCAGTGGGGAAGGTTACAGGATGACTTGGTTCTTCACTATAATACTCTGTTATAATTTCCTTGTTGCTACATTGAAGTGGGCTTACTGGTTTTGGAATATAATTACTGCTATATCAGAATAGAGTTGTTGGTCCTGGGATTGGATTCTCTGGTGTCTAAATAAATGTTATACTTCCTCTGCCTTCTACCCAGAGTGTTTTTCATACTTTGCAATTTCAAACCATCCAGGAGTGTTTATGGTCATCCTTGAGGTCATGAATCTTGCCTTACTGATACATATATTTCTCTCTATAAATATATTATGGACATTATTATTGTCAGCACCGTATTCTCCCGTTATTTGTTAGGACCCTACAATTAAATCAATATGTGTTTTAATGCTTAGTATTTCACTGCAAAGGTGTATAGGAGGAGGATGTTGAAAATTATTTTGCGGAGTAGGAAAGGAGCGGGTCCAAAGGCTTGTACACCTCAAAAAATCACAGATTTATGCAAAAGGGACCTTGGACATCATGAAGTCCATCTCCCTCACCTTACACATGAGGAAACTGAAGCCCAGAAACATCACAAAGCTAGGAACTGTCCTAAGTTGTATTTGAACCCAGGTCTTCCTGACTTTTATGTCCATGGCTTAAGTCTCTATAGATGAATCCTTTCAAGACAAGAATAAGGAGGTATTAGTCATGGTAAACATCAAATAACATCAAGAAAAACCTGAAATTGATTATAATTTAACATCAAACCACTTTAGTCATTATTAATTATGGACCAGGGGAATGCTATAGACCTATTTTATCAAGGTCTATAGACCTTGATAAATATAAATATAATATTTATATTATATTATAATTATATATATATATATAAATAAAATATAAAAATAGACCTATTTTATCAAGTTTGGCTGTATTAGATAAAGTACAGCCAGGTAAAATGTGGACTAAATCGAATAGGACAAAATTCATAAAGCATAAATATCATCTCTTGGATTTTTTTTATAAGTACAGTATGGGGAAAGACATGGTTACACATCACGTTGTCTGAAAAAGTTCTGAAGATTTCAGTGGACCTCAAGCTTGATGAGTCAAAAGTGTAATGGTTCAGCGTTTCATATATATATATATGTATATTATATATATGTAATACCTATAATATACATATATACACATATACTTACATAGTTTTGAATGCTGTGCTAAGTTCACTTACCTTGGCAGTATACTAGGGATGTACACATTGATAAAGAGATTGAAGTATGCATTGCCAGAGCTAGCTCAGTTTTTGGGAGGCTCTGAAGGTACCAGACACTGAGGTCCTTTCTTGAATTAAACTGCCAAGCATTCAGACTCTACTGCAGAGAGCACAACTACAATGAGCTGGCCATGTTATTTGAATGCCAAATGTACACTTACCTGAAGGACTATTTTATGGAGAATTCACACAGTGCAAGCACTCTCATGGTGGTCAGAAGTGATACAAGGACACTTTCAAGGTCTCTCTTAAGAACTTTGGAATTGATTATGTGACATGGGAGACACTGGCACAGGACCTCCCAGCATGGCATTCCCTCATCAGAGAAGGTGTTGTGCTCTATGAGCAAAGCAAAATTCAAGTAGCTTAAAAGAAATGCAAAATGTACAAATTTAGAGAATGCACCCCAAATATTCATTTGAGTTATTTGTGCCCAACCTGTGGCAGAGCATTCTGAGTTTGTATTGGTCTTATCAGCTAGTCAGATGCATCGTAACTTGAATCTAACATAGTGGTGTCATTTTTGTCCTCTTTGAGGACCAATATAAGTGTGTATGTGTATGTATGTATGTATATATATATACATATTTGTGTGTGTATGTACATATATACACAGTCTTGGATTCCTTTGAAAGTCATAACTTCTAGGAATAAAGAGGTGATATTCTTCTGTCCTGGTGAGACTAATTGGAGTATTGAGTTCTTTTCTGGGGATTGCAAATCAAGAAAGAATTTGATGGAGCTCCCAGAAGAGGGCAGGTGGGTTGATGAAGAACTTTGAGTCCATGTCATATGAGGATCCATTAAAGGAAATGGAGATTTTTTTTTTCCTGAAGAAAAGACTGGGGGCATATGATAGCTGCCTTCAAGTACTTGAAGGGCTGTCATGTGGAAAAGGAAACAGATAAGGTTTTTTTGGCTGGTGAGGGCAGAACTAGGAAGAGTGGATTAAGGAGTCAGAGGCAAGTTTAGGCTTTAGACAAGGAAAAGGTTTCTAACTATTAGAGTTTTCCCAAAGTAACATGTTGTTATTGTTTAGTTGTTTCAGTCATGCCTGACTCTTTGTGACCCCATTTGCTTGGAAGATACTGGAGTGGTTTGCCATTTCCTTTTCCAGCTCATTTTACAGATGAAGAAACTGAGGCAAACAGGGTTAAGTGACTTGCCCAAGGTCACATTGTACCACCTACCTGCCTCTCAAAGTAACATGGTCAGTCTCAGAAGATAATGAGCTTCCCCTTACTGAAAGTAGATGGATACTTGTCATGCACATCATGGTGGGAATTCTTTTTCAGGTATGAGTTAGGGGTGGGAAACCTGCAGGCTCGAGGCAACATGTGGCCCTCTAGGTCCTCAAGTGTGGCCTTTTTGACTGAAACTTCAAACAAATTTCACACAAGAAATCCCCTCAATAAAAGGATTTGTTCTGTAAAACTTGGAGAGAAAAAATGCGGGGCGCTCAAAAAGCCGAGAAGGGCTTGAAGAGCTGTCATTAGAGATATTCCTGTTCCCCTTGCAATAATTAGACCAAGTACAAAATAAGCAGTGCATCTCCCACGTTCCAAGTAGTATATCAGACAGAGTGCCGGAGCTGAGAAAGCTTAGGAAGGCCTAAATTCAAAAACTGTCTCAGACACTTATTAACTATGTCATGCTGAACAAGTCACTCAAGCTTTCTCAGTCTCAGTTTCTCCATCTATAAAAAATGGTATTATAATAATAGCACATACTTCACAGGGTTTTTTAAAGGATAGAATTATATAATATAGACTTTGCAAACTTTAAAAAGGCTACCTTAGCAGACTCTAAAACCTACTTGAACTCTCAGAAAACAGAACATATGAATTGTTTATATGGATTGAAAAGAAGGAAACATATATTTATTAAATGCTGTGTCACAGGTACTATAGTAAGTGCTATATACACACACATTTTATATATGTATATAAATATCATATATATATATATATATATATATATCATGTGATCCTCACAACTCTGGGAGGTAAGTGTTATTATCTCCATTTTACAGTTGAGGAAACTGAGGCACAGAGGTTAAGTGATTTTCCCAAGGTCACACATCCGTTAGGTGTTTGAGGATATTTTCAAACCCAGTTCTTTCTATCTCCAGTCCCAGCACTCTATGCACTACACCACCTAGCTGCCTCTAGTGGGCATATACTTTTTTTCCCTTTAAGTGTGGATTTGAACCATGTATAATGTCAATATATGAGAAGAATGCTTAGTGGAGACAACTTTGGCTCCATGCAATAATATGAAAGGGTTTACTTTATTCCTAAGTAGTGTGGCCAAAGGAAAGAAAACAGGGATGGGATTCTGAAGACTACTACCTTGCTGTATGACCTTGGGCAAGTTACTGAATCTCTCTGGTTCTTAATTTCTTTATCTTTAAAATGAGGTTAGACTAAAAGAGGGCAGCTAGGTGGCACAGTGGATAGACTGCCTGGCCTGAAAGTCAGGAAGACCTGAGCTCAAATCTGGCCTCAGACACTTACTAGCTGTGACCCTGGGCAAGTCACTTAACTCTGTTTGCCTCAGTTTCTTGAGCTGGAGAAGGAAATGGCAAACCCCTCCAGTATCTTTGCCAACAAAAACCCCAAATGGGATCAGGAAGAGTCAGACACAACTGAACAATGACAGAGACTAGAACATCTCTAAGCACCCATTTCAACACTGAATATTCTCTAAAGTAAAAGTTAATAGCTGTAAAATGGCCATTTAGATTTTTCTCCCTTTCATGAGACCTTTAGACCTTCCAACACCTGACAGGCTCCTTTCTTGAACCAATCTCATCTAAAGAATTGAAAAGAAGCTATGTCTAAGTTGAGTTCTGCTACTTGTCTGCTTGTCACAGACAACATCATTACCTCCAAGTATTTCTAGCGCTGTCACACGGAAGAGGCTTTAGTCGAGTTCTGCTTGACCCTAGAGGACGAGAGGGACAAATTTTGAATTGAACTAAGGAAATACTTGCTAACAATAACAGTTATCCAAATACAGAATAGACTGCCTTTGAAGGAAATGGGTTCTCACTAGAGGTTTAGAAGCAAAGGCTGGGGGCAGCTAGGTGGTTCAGTGGATAGAGCACTAGCCCTGGAATCAGAAAGATCTGAGTTCAAATCCAGTCTCAAATATTTGTTAGCTGTGTGACCTGTAGGCAAGTCACTTAACCCTGACTGCCTCAGTTCTTCATCCATAAAATGAGCTGGAGAAGGAAAGGACAGACCATTCCAGTATCTCTGCCAAGAAAAAAACCAAATAGGGTCTCAAGGTCAGACTGGAATGAACAACGACAAGGAATATATATTTCTTTTCTATATTTCAGTAATAACACAACAGCAGTTATATAGCACTTTCACATTTGCAAAAACCCTATATAAATATTATCTCATTTTATACTCACATCAACCTTGGGAGGCAGGTGCTATTATTATCATCCCCACCTTACAGAGGTGAGGAAACAGAAGCAGACAGATTGAGTGACTTGCCTACAGTCACACAGCTACTCTTGGAGGCAGAATTTGAATTCAGGTCCCTAAGGTCAGGTCGACTGCTCAATCCACTATACCACTTCAGTGCCTCAATAACAAATTATATATTTTCTAAACCATTTAATTCTTGTTTTGCAAAATGTGAAGACTTTCTTAAGCCACTTGGCTAAATGTCTAAATGAGCAGTTCAGAGAATTAAAAAAAAATCTTTTGAGGGATATTTTGTTTTTACATTACCTTTATTTTTTAATATACCCTTCACCATTCCCCAGCCTAGAGACTCCTTCATCCCTTGTAACCAAGAATAAAAAAAAAAAAGAGAAACACTAGCTCAGCAAAACTAAACATACCAAGGTAACTTAGTAATCTATGCAATATTCTATACCCATTTCCCTCCACTTCTGCGAAGAGGAGGGATTTTTTTTCATTTCTTTTCTAGGGCCAAATTTGGTCAATATGACTACATAGAATTCAGTGTCTTCCTTCTTTCCTTTCTTTTCTTTTTTTTTTGTTTTTTTTTTTTGGTTTGTTTTTTGCTTTTCTCATATACATTGTTGTAGCCACTGAGCATTCTGTTTTCTTGATTCTGCTTCCTTCTCACTCTACCAGTTAAAACCCTCGAGGGTTCCCATGTTTCTCCAAATTCCTCCTATTCATTTTTGCTTATGGCATAGTAACATTTCATTATATTAATGTAGCACAACTTGTTTAGCTATTCCCCAGTTGGTGAGCATCTGCTTTGTTTCTAGTTCTTTGCTGCCACTAAAGTGATGATGTGAATATTTTGATAAAGGTGGAATTTTCTTTGTCTCATATCTTTGAAGAATATGCCTAACAATGAGATATCTGGCTCACAAGGTATACTTATTTTAATCACTTTTGGAGGCATAATTCCAAAATGTTTCTCAAATAGTTGAACCAATTCATAACGCCACCCACAGTGTATTAGTGTGCTTGTCTTGCCTGAAGTCCCTACAACATTCATTATTTACAACACATTTTTTTTGTGTACAGGGAGCAGTATAACAGATAAAATCATGAAATATCCATGATGCAGATGAAAGAATGTTGGAAGAGTAGTAAAATACCTGGACTCTAGTTTTGATTCAGCCATTAAGGAGCTATGCAACTTTGAGGAAATTGTTTCATCTTTCTGGGCCTTGATTTCTTGACTTGCTAAATGATCTCTAAGGTTATTGCTTGTCTATGATTCTGAATTCAGAATAAAATCGTGAAACAAAAACTGAAAGTCACCTATTTTTACATTTTATAGCTTAAATATAGACTAACTGAAAATAAGTATTTCTTATACCTGTAATCACCTCCCCCAAACCCAGCCCTCCAGTATGTTCAGTCTCCCAACCCCCAAGTATGTCTTTGGGCTAAAGTACACAGGGAGTGAATGACTGGTCAATTTCTATTTTCTTGTGAGTTAGATAAAATATTTTGCTAATGATAAGCAAACCTACCAAACTATTGGAAGGAATACATATGAAATTTTATTAATGACTTTTTTCAAAAAAGAAATAAATATCAATGAAAAGTTATAAACACAAGAGGGCAGGAAGAGCTCAAACTTTGAGTTCTGATTACTGTGAAACTCGATCCAATTTATTTTAGCTCGCCCTCCGGATATTTATCAATTCTTTTTACATGCAAAGAAATGTGATGCTGACAAGTAGATTTAGTTTGTACTTGGTCTAATTATTGCAAGGGGAACAGGAATATCTCTAATGACAGCTCTTCAAGCCCTTCTCGGCTTTTTGAGCGCCTGGGGCCACTTTCTCTCCAGCTCCTTCCTTAATTTGGTTCTTTCAGGACTGTGCTAAGACTGCATTTCTCACGCATTCCAAGTGCCCCTTTCTCTTAGTTTGTGAACTTTGATAGCAAAGGGGGTGGGGAAGGAGGGACTTGTAAAGCCACCCAACACTCAGTAGTGTGTCCATTGTGTTTCTTAAAGGAGAGAAAAAATGCGGGGCAAGTTTTGGCTCCTTTTTTATCAACATATGTTATTGTTCACCTGAAAATGTGCAAGCGGTCATCCTGAACTGCCTTGGTTTCTGGACTGGCCCGGGATAGTTGAGTTCAAGCTTTAAATCCAGTTTCCTGCCCCCTCCATCCCCACCTCTTTTCTAAAGAGAAGGGCTGTACTTCAGATTCCTAGTGAAAGCCCAAACGAAAATGATTCCATGAACTTCGGTCTGTGCAGCATGTTCGCCGTCCTCCACCAGCAACCAGAACCCAAGCATTGCAGAGTAGGGGAAGCCTGCTAGTCCTGGGAGCTCCCAGCTGGTTCGGAGCCAACGTCTTTCTCCCCCAGATCACTGAGAACAACCTGTTGCAGCTTCTCTCCCCTCCACTCACCCCACCCTTTCCCCGCCTCTGCCTTCGACTTGATTGGCAGTAGCTAGCACCCAATCCTCTACGAGGGTCCCTCCTCTCCAGAGGATCCATTGGTCACTCTGACAGACAAGAGCAAGGGGGGCGAGGGGCGGGATTTCTCTCACACGCCCCGGGTCCTACAGGACCTGCAAAGGAGGGGACTGGGGAAAACTCAGTTTGTAGTGCTACCCTAGCAAAGGAGTCAGAAGCCGTGGAGACCGTGGAGCTGGCAGGGCTCGGCCCTGGCGGAGCCGTTCTTTGAGCAGCAGTGCCAATCTGAATTGCATTGAGCTTTCCGCCCCGTGCAGTTACTTCTGGGACCATTGGAGAACACCGCAAATTTGTTCAGCCCCCTCCGCTTCCCAGGGGTGCTGCTAGCTCCCTGCTAGGGAAGTAGACTTTGCTGGCTCTCAGGCGCAACTCCATAGACTAAGTAAGCACCGGCATCATGCGCCAAGGCGTGAGCAGGGCTGCAGGAACTCTCGGGATCGTTCCAGCGCAGCCGGGGACCATTCGCTCTATCACCTCGCGGCCACTCTGCGTGCATCTGCTGCCCTGGCTCTCACTCCTAATTCTGTCACTAGCAAGGTGGGTTTCCGCTCAACTTGATGGCCCCAGCTCAGCGTTGCTGTCTCCTGGCTTCACAGGGCCATCGGGTGCCCCAGCAGAAGAGGTCATAGTGCTGGCCAACCGCGGACTCCGGGTGCCTTTCGGGCGCTCTGTCTGGCTGGACCCTCTGCATGACTTGGTGCTGCAGGTGCAGCCGGGGGATCGTTGCCAGGTGGTGGTGCTGGACAACGACGCGCTGGCTCAGCTGCCTGGTCACCTCAGCCCCAAGCGGTTTCCCTGCGACTTTGGACCTGGAGAGGTGAGCTACTCGCACCTGGGCGCCCGCAGCCCTTCGCGGGACCGAGTCCGATTGCAGCTGCGCTATGATACTCCCGGCGGGTCAGCGGTGCTGCCCCTGGTGCTGGAGGTGGAGGTACTCTTTACTCAGTTGGAGATAGTGACCAGGAACTTGCCCCTGGTCGTAGAGGAGCTTCTGGGTACTAGTAACCCGTTAGATCGTCGTAGTCTGGAATTCACTTACCAGCCCGAAACAGAGGAATGCAGGGTTGGCATTCTCTCTGGGCTGGGGGCTCTTCCGCGCTATGGGAAACTGCTTCACTATCCACAGGCTCTAGGAGCAGAGAGGGACTGGGGAGGGGGGGAGGGATTGAAGAAGCCTCAGATGATGGACTGCAATGCTTTCCTGGACCTGGGGGTGAGATACTTGCATATAGCACCCGGTCGCTCCCCAAATCGAGATTGGGTGCCCATGATCGTGGAGCTGCACCCCAGGGATGCCCCGGCAGGAAGCCCGTCTTTGAAACGCGAGCACTTTCAGGTGCTGGTGAGGATCCGGGGAGGGACGGAGAACACACCACCTAAGCCCAGTTTTGTTGCCATGATGATGATGGAGGTGGACCAATTTGTGCTGACTGCCCTGACACCGGACATGTTGGCAGCTGAGGATTCTGAATCAGACCCTGATTTGCTGGTCTTCAATCTCACTTCGCCGTTCCAGCAGGGTCAAGGCTACTTGGTGAGCACCGATGACCGCAGCTTACCTCTATCTTCCTTCACCCAGCGGGACCTGCGGCTCCTTAAAATTGCTTACCAGCCCCCAGCAGACGATTCTGACCAAGAGCGTCTTTTTGAACTAGAGCTGGAAGTGGTAGATCCTGAGGGTGCAGCTTCAGATCCTTTTGCCTTCATGGTGGTTGTGAAACCCATGAACACTCTGGCTCCCGTAGTCACCAGAAATACTGGCCTTATCCTTTACGAGGGTCAGTCCCGGCCCCTCACTGGCCCCCCAGGCAGCGGACCCTCCAATCTGGTTATTAGTGATGAGGATGACCTCGATGCTGTGCAGCTGGAGGTGGTGGCTGGCCTTCAGCATGGGCATCTGGCCCTCTTGGGTTCTCCTGGTAGAGATCCTGTTTCTGGACCACCACGAAAGCACTTCACAGTAGCTGAGCTGGAGGCTGGGCAGGTAGTCTACCAGCATGATGACAGTGATGGCTCTCTCAGCGATAACCTGGTGCTTCGAATGGTAGATGGAGGAAGACGGCACCAGGTGCAATTCCTCTTTCCCATTACCCTGGTGCCTGTGGATGACCAGCCACCTGTCCTCAATGCTAATACTGGACTGGTGCTGGCTGAGGGTGATACTATTCCAATTCCACCACTGGCTTTGAGTGCCACTGACATTGACTCTGATGACTCTATGATACTTTTTGTGTTGGAGCCCCCCTACTCATCAACGGGACAATTGCTACTCCGCCAGACCCATCCACCCAGAGACTGGGAGGAGCTTGCTGGAGGCCCCTGGAGGCAAGTGGTGGACTCCCAGAGGGGTACATTGTATGAGAAGTCAGTGATAGAGTGGCGACAGCAGGACATTGTTGAGGGGAGACTGTTTTACCGGCACATCGGTCCCCACAGCCCTGGAGCGGGTCCTGTCATGGACCAGTTTGTCTTCAGAGTCCAGGATGACCACGACCCGCCCAACCACTCAGGACTACAAAAGTTTGTGCTGCGTATTCATCCTGTGGATCGCCTGCCTCCAGAGCTGAGCAGTGGTTGCCCACTGAGGATGGTGGTACAAGAGTACCAGCTCACGCCACTAAGAAAAAAGTGGCTGCGCTATACTGATCTGGACACAGATGATCGAGAACTGCGCTATGTTGTAACTCAGCCCCCCACAGACACAGATGAAAATCATTCTCCAGCCCCACTGGGCACATTGGTTTTGACTGATAACCCCTCAGTTGCAGTGACCCATTTCACCCAGGCCCAGATCAATCACCACAAAATTGCTTATAAACCCCCAGACCAGGAACTGGGGGTGGCTGCTCGAGTAGCCCAGTTCCAGTACCGTGTAGAGGACCAGGCTGGGAATATGGTTCCAGGCACCTTTACTTTTTATCTTCAGCCAGTGGATAATCAACCCCCTGAGATCCTCAATACAGGCTTCACCATCCAGGAGAGGGGCCAGCACATCCTGAGTGAAACTGAGCTACATGCTACTGATGTGGACACTGATGCTACCCAAATCTCCTTCACCCTCACTCAGGCTCCCAGGCACGGTCAATTGCAGTTAAGCCAAAGGAAACTGGTAGTGGGTGAACTCTTTCACTTGGAGGACATTGTTCAAGGCAGGGTCACTTATATCCACAATGGGGATGAATCCCCAAGTGACAGCTGCTCTATAGCAGTGAGTGATGGCCTTCATGTGGTACCCATCACTCTCAGAGCAAATGTACGCCCAGTAGATGATGAGGTACCCATCCTGTCCTTGCCTACTGGCACCCTGGGCTCCTACCTAGATGTGTTAGAAAATGAAGCTGCTGAAATCACAGCTCATGTAATCAAGGGTACTGATGAGGACACTGATGATTTGATGCTGACTTTTCTCTTGGAAAACCCCCCAGCATATGGGGAAATCTTGGTCAATGGAGTCCCAGCTGAGCAGTTTTCACAGAGGGATATCCTAGAGGGATCTGTTGTCTATGCCCACACCAGTGGTGAAATAGGCCCATTTCCCAAAGAGGATTCTTTCAACCTGACATTGTCAGATATGTCTCAGGAGTGGCGGATTGGTGGCAACATTGTGCAGGGGGTTACTGTGTTGGTGACCATTCTCCCCATTGATAATCAGGCCCCAGAGGTCACTGTGGGGGAGCAATTTATGTTAGTAGAGGGTGATAAAAGGGTAATTACCACTTTTCATATAAATGCTGAGGATATTGATTCCCCTAATGATGACATTTTATGTACAATAGTTACTCAGCCTACTTCAGGATACATTGAAAATATTTCCCCAGCTCCAGGCTCAGAGAAATCAAGAGCAGGAATAGCCATCAGTGCCTTCACTCTAAAAGATCTTAAACAGGGACATATTTATTATGTCCAGAGTATCCACAAGGGTGTGGAACCAGTGGAAGATCGATTTGCATTCCGTTGTTCAGATGGAATTAATTTTTCTCATAGACACTTTTTTCCCATTGTGATCATTCCAACTAATGACGAGCAGCCAGAAATGTTCATGCGAGAGTTTATGGTGATGGAAGGCATGAGTCTGGTTATCGATACTCCCATCCTCAATGCTGCTGATGGAGACGTTCCCGCAGATGATCTGACTTTTGTTATCACCCGTTTTCCCTCCCATGGTCACATCATGAACCAGTTGATAAATGGTACAGTTTTGGTGGAAAGTTTCACCCTGGATCAGATCATTGAGAGTTCTAGTATTATTTATGAGCATGATGACTCTGAGACTCAGGAGGACAGCTTTGCTCTAAAACTAACTGATGGCAAATATTCAGTGGAGAAGAGGGTGATCATGTTGGTCATTCCTGTGGATGATGAGACCCCTAGAATGACTATCAATAATGGACTAGAAATTGAAATGGGAGAAACCAAAATTATCAGCAACAAGGTATTGATGGCAACTGATTTAGATTCTGAAGACAAAAGTTTGGTTTATATTATTCGTTATGGACCAGGGCATGGCCTATTACAAAGACGAGGGCCTGATGGTGCAGTTGAGAACATCACCCTGGGCATGAATTTCACCCAAGATGAAGTGGACAGAGATTTAATTCAATATATGCATTTGGGGAAGGAGGGTGTTCGGGATCTGATCAAATTTGATGTGACTGATGGAATAAATCCACTCATTGACCGATATTTTTATGTGTCCATTGGTAGCATTGACATGGTTTTCCCAGATGTTATAAGCAAAGGAGTTTCTTTAAAAGAAGGTGGCAGGGTAACACTCACAACGGACTTATTGAGCACCAGTGACCTCAATAGTCCTGATGAAAATTTAGTTTTTAGCATCACTAGGGCGCCTATGAGGGGTCACTTGGAGTGCACAGATCAGTCAGGAGTACCCATCACTTCTTTCACTCAGCTTCAGCTTGCAGGGAACAAAATTTACTACATTCACACATCTGATGATGAGGTGAAAATGGATAGCTTTGAGTTTGAAGTTACTGATGGACGTAACTCTGTCTTTCGGACTTTCCGGATCTCCATTAGTGATGTAGATAACAAGAAGCCAGTGGTCACTATTCATAACCTGGTGGTGAGTGAAAGTGAAAATAAGCTTATCACTCCCTTTGAACTCACTGTAGAAGACAGAGATACTCCTGATCATCTCTTGAAATTCACTGTCACTCAAGTACCTGTTCACGGTCACCTCTTGTTCAATAATACCAGGCCTGTTATGGTCTTCACCAAACAGGACCTGAATGAAAATTTGATTAGCTACAAACATGATGGGACAGAGTCAACTGAAGATAGCTTCTCCTTCACTGTGACTGATGGCACACATGCTGGTTTCTATGTTTTTCCTGATACTGTATTTGAAACAAGGAGACCCCAAATGATGAAAATCCGGGTGATTGCTGTGGACAACAGCTCACCTCAAATTGTGGTGAACAAAGGTGCCCCTACCCTTCGCGTCTTGACAACTGGACACTTGGGTTTCATGATTACAAACAAAATACTGAAAGTGGAAGACAAGGACAGCTTGCACATTTCCCTCAAGTTCATTGTGACAGGAGCCCCACACCACGGCTTTCTCTTCAACCTGGGGAAAGGCAATCACAGCGTCACTCAGTTTACACAAGGTACCATTCTCTTTTCTTTACTTACAGTTACTGAATACACTGGGTTCTGTTTCTGGAAGTGATAGCTTTCACTGACAAATGCAAAAATAGAGTATTAGAATAGGAATAGGACCAGATTCAGCTCTTGGCTCAGTTACCAACTTCCTGTGTGTGACACTGTGGATGTCACTTAAACTCTGGGCTATTGTCTACTTTATAAAATGGGGATACTAATACCTACCTAATTCTGCCTCAGAAGGATGCAATAAGACTAAATGAGAGGATGTTTTTGATTGTTTTCTTCCCTTTCAGGAAGAAATTGGGAATTCTCTGTATTCTTAGTGACTTAGGTGCCCAAGCTTTTATCCCACTCCTGGATTCTCTGATATGCTTAAGCTTATATTGGGGGTACAACAAAGAAAACTTTTAAGTATGATCTGTGGTCATGTGTCCAGTTGTACTGACAGCTGATAGAGGGGATAGGCGGGGGAAGAGGGATGGATAAATGTTTGGGAGGTGATGACACTGGGGAGATACTGAGAAGGGTATGAAAGACTGAGGATTCTAAGGGGAAAAGCCTTGAATGAATGTATGGAGAAGAAGCTTGGAAGAAGGAAGTCTGCTAGGAAGCTGAGGATAGATGGCACTATGTCTAAAGTGGGGTTAGGGAGAAATGACTCTGCCATACATCTCTCTCAAACTTCCTGGGCCATGCCCCCTTCAAGGTTCATACCTTAAAGGGAAAAAGTTTTTCCAATACCATAGAAAGAGCTTTTAGTTTTTTGGAAAAATGAATCTAGGTTTGTTAATTCATCAGCATTGAGAACTCCCAGGGCAGATAGTCTGTCCATAATATAGGTTAAGAATGCACGTATAATTTACACTCTTAGAGAGTTGCCTGAGGCATTAGGAGATGAAGTGATCCATCTACCTATAGGCACAGACAGTATTTTTAAGAGGCAAGACTTGAACTTGAGTCTTCCAAGTTCTAAGGTCTGTTCTCAATCTACTACATGATGCTCTTTTGGAAGAATGCAGCTATGTGAATCCTACTTCTAGTAGTAGCAGTAATAAAAATTATTAATCATAATATAACTTTGAACCTAGGCAAAACTTAATTTAGAGAACTTTTTGTCTGATTTGATTTCAGTTGGTATTTTGAAGTTGTTCTTAGAATTCATAGGATCAGAGATTGAGAGTTGGAAGGGAACTGAGTTTAGTCTATCCCATTTATTTTACACATGAGGTAACTGAGTTCCACAGAAGGTATGTGAATTTCC
Source organism: Phalanger gymnotis (assembly GCA_028646595.1). Taxonomy (NCBI): domain Eukaryota; kingdom Metazoa; phylum Chordata; class Mammalia; order Diprotodontia; family Phalangeridae; genus Phalanger; species Phalanger gymnotis. The sequence goes on along the minus strand of CM053622.1, from coordinate 740,250,343 downwards.
CAAGGTTTCACAAGTAATCGTGATAGAGCTGGGATCAGAAATCTTGAATTTCTGTGACTCCAACTTGAGTATTTTGCTTCATTTTTTTCACACAGGACCACACTAACTTCTCCAAATAATTCTGATAACTGACCAGAATGTTGAACTTTGAGAGAGTTGCCATTGATTTTTGTGTAATTTGCTTTATTTTACATGAATATGTTTTAATATGGAAAAATCCAAGTTCAGGGGGAGAACAGCTATCCAGTTATACATACCAAAAGGCATCTAGGTGGTACAGTGGATGAAGTTCTGGGCTTGGATTTGGGAAGACTCATCTTCCGGTTCAAAGCTAGTCTTAGACACTTACTAGCTGTGCGACCCTGGGCAAGTCACTTAACCCTGTTTACCTCAGTTTCCTCATCTGTAAAATGAACTGGAGAAGGAAATAACAAACCATTCCAGTATCTTTGCCAAGAAAACCCCAAATGGAGGCATGAAGAGTTGGACATGACTAAAAATGACAGAAAAACTAGAAATATCATTACATAGTGAATTTTTATTGTTGTTCGGTCATGTTTGATTTTTCACAAACCCATTTGGGGTTTTCTTGGTAAAGATGTGGGAGTATTTGCCATTTCCTTGTCCAGCTCATTATACAGATGAGGAAACTGAGGCAAACAGGGTTAAGTGACTTGTCCAGGGTCATACATCTAGTGAGTTCCTGAGGCCAGATTTGAACTCAGGAAGTTGAGTCTTCCTGACTTCAGGCCTGACATACTTTGTGTTAAGAGAACTATTGAATCCTTAGAATTTTGTGATTATTTGTACATATCGTACCTTGCTACATATTTACTTAGAAAATCATTTTGAAAATGTGATGATATTAATAACTTATTATCCTCATAGTAAACAGTGACATAATTTATCTTTTCCAGACAGGTTGCGTGAGTTGGATTAGATGATTTCTATCTAAGTTTCCATCCAAATTTTTAAAAAAAAATGAAAACCTGAGTAAGATGCTATTGACTGTGCACAACATATTTACAACTTTCTGTTCAGAAATCAAGGATCCATTAACCATGTGTGGGAAACTAAAGTAATTATTTAACTAATTATAGCCTCCTCTCCCCTCTAGCCTTTACCAGTACCTAGTCTGCAAACCCAAAAGGACAAATTGCTTCCATTCCCTAGATATTTTAAGAGCTTAAGTGCATTTCTAATCTGAATTAAAGTTCTTTGAACATAAGACACATTGAACAAATGTTTGATGAATGAATGAATGAATAAATAAAGCACATGCTTTGGCTCCCTTTCTGTTTGCATATAGCCTGGGGCAGGAAGGGCAAGTGATTTATGCATAGCTACTAGTGGTATAGTTGGTTACCTAGCTCAGCACTCTCTCTTTGGATGCAAAGCCCTGACCTCTAGACTTTGTGGCCCTCCTTTTTCTCAAAGTGCTTTGGTTGCTTTCATGAAAATCCCCCTTGGGGTAACAGGATGGAAATTGGATATATATCCCTCACAATGATTTTTATGCTCAGGGATGAAGTTTAACTCTGGGACATCCCACTGGGAGTGTCCCTTTCCTGTTTCTAGATTCTTAGCAATGCTCTGCTTTTAGACAGCAAATGCTTTAATAAACATGGGAGTCTCAAAATGTGTTAAAGTGAACTACTTGCCTGTTTTGGACCCTGGCAAATAGCCCCACACTCCAACTCCTTGAATCTTGGCTGAATGCCTGAATATACCCTAGGGCCTGCAGAGACAGGCAAACTACAGAATGCCAAATGTCATGCCAAACCAGCAGGACACTTTTTCTGTCAGGGCCCCTGACATGTACCATATAAATAATGCCATGCTGTCTCTCATCTGGTCCATGGTCATGTAAAGGAAAGAAGGTGAGAGGGATGTTTATTGAGCACTGAAGAGCAGAAAATGATGCTTTAAACATTCTTCCCCACTGTGAAAAGGATTAGGTATTACAGATAATAAGGAGTCCTGGTGAATTTGGAGTAAAAGGTTAATTAAAGTGATCCCAGACCAAATCCGACAGCTCAGAGCACATGAGTTGTCTTTTAAATATTGTTTTATGGCAGCACTCCACTGCTCCATTCTGCTCCCCACCCCTCTACCCCTTGTGCTCTTGTACACAGTATGGCATAGCCTTGTAGTCATTTGTAAATGTGAAGTAATTGTGAATGATGAACTTGCTTTAGTGAGGCAAGCAAACTCATATAGCTCTAGCAAAGATCTAAATATTTCCTAAGAAAATTGTTTCATATATATACACATATACATATACATATATATATATATAAAATCAAACAGCATTCATTTCAACAAGTTGAGACTGGAGGTTGGTTCATAGCAGTTATTTATGGAGATTAGATAAGTGAGAAAGAATGAAAAAACTTCATTATGGAGTTGCCATGGTTGCTTTTTTAGAAAGGTAATGATATATGTGTCCAGATTGAGGGCTAAACTGAGCTGTGGTTTTTGATCCTGAAGGATTTATTGAATTATATTTTGATGGGATTTAGTGGGCTAGAGAGATACATGATGTTATACATACAATATATAGGTATGCACGGATATGTATGTATACACATATATATCTGTTTATGTGTATAACATATATGTGCATATATATATATATGTGTATATATGTATGTATTCCAATTTTTAAAATACCATCAGAAAAACTACTAAAGCAAAAGTTTAGGCAGGCCAAAAACATTTTTAATGTAAAATTGCATTCCAGATGAAAATGGAACAAATAATTACTAGAATTCTTTGCAGGATACAGTCATATATAGTACAATTTAGAAATCACCTTGGAGAAGCTTAATATATTAAGCCGAAGGGTAAAATTGGGGTTATATTTTAGAGTTCATTTGCAGTTAATCAAGTGATAAATTATATTTTATTAATTATACAAAACATGAGAAGATTGTGTAGATTAGCAGAAATAAATCTAAAGTATGATAAACAAATATAAAAACTTTGTTTATCTCATTTTGTTTTTAGAAAGTTATTTTTGTCATCTTCTTAATTCCTCTACCCTTTAACAAAGGGAATCTATCTATCATCTATCTATACATGCACAGAGGGTATATTCACACCTTAAACAGTGTGTGTGTGTGTGTGTGTGTGTGTGTGTGTGTGTGTGTGTGTGTAGTTTAAGGTATGAATACACCCTAAGAATTTCCATTGAAATCTTTATTAAACATTTTTGGGGACAATTGTAGAATAAGGCTGCTATAGTCAATGGTTTTCCTTCTTTGAGATAAAAAAAAAACCTGGATATTAGGCTTTTCTACTTCTTAAAGGATGACATAGGAAGGTAAATATGTTTTTGCCTGTTTTAGCTAATCAATATCACCTGCCTTGACTTGGAATGAAAATTCTGGGACAATTGATAGTGATATAGCTGCATGTACTCTTTTCATTTTTTTATCAATAATATTTCATTTTTCTCAATTACACATAAAACCAATTTTAACATCCTTTTTTTTAAAGGTTTTGAGTTTCAAATTCTCTCTCTCCCTTCCTTCCCCTCTCTCTGAGGCGGTAAGCAATCTAATATAGGTAATACATGTGCAAACATGTAAAACATATTTCCAGATTAGTCATTTTGTGGAAGAAAATTTGAACAAAAAGAAGGAAAGAAAACACATGAAAAATAGTATGCTTTGGTCTGTGTTCAGACTCCATCAGTTCTTCCTCTAGAGATGGATAGCATTTTTCATCATAAGTCTTTCGGGTGTGTCTTGAATTGTGTTGCTGAGAATAGCTAAGTCATTCACAACTATTCATCATACAATATTGCTGTTTCTTTGTACAATGTTCTCTTGGTTTTTGCTCATGTCACTTTGTATCAGTTGAAGTAAGTTTTTCCAGATTTTTCTGAAATCGGCCTGCTCATAATTTCTTATAGCAAAATAATATTCCATTACAATCATGGACCCAAACTTGTTTGGCCATTCCCCCAATTCATGGGCATCTCCTTAATTTCCAATTCTTAGACACCAAAAAAAGAGGTGCTATAAATATTTTTGTACAGATAGGTCGTTTTCTCTTTGCTCTTTTTATTCTTTAAAGAAATCTTTAGAATCAGTTTTGAGGTAGTGCTCCATTTCTCTGGCGATATGCTCCTAAAGGCTTTGCTCTTTTCTTAGAAAACAATGATGCAGAACTTTGTTTCAGTAAGGAAGTTTTTCATATTCTGTTTGCAGAAGATTATAATGTTGTCAATGTCAGTCTACCAAATTTCTTTAAAATTATGAAAGGAAGGGAAAAACTAACCTAACCCAAGGATCTTAACAAAGAATTAAGTTACCTTAATTTTGAGTTATTTAGTTATGTGGGCAGAGCAGAGGGCAATTTTCTTCCAAAAGATAAGACTTATCAGAGTGAGTGGCCAGTGAGTGGGGCGGGGGGGCTCCTTACCGGTTGAAGTGAGGTTCTATCACACTACTTTCTTGCCATTTGTGCTAAAGCCAAGAGTCGAATGTGATTCAGGAAACAAAAGAGAACTAGAATGAATGCTAGCAGAGCCGTCATTTCATTTTTTCCCTCCTAGACTTGAATTTTCTATGAACTTACTCAGTTGGAAGGAATTTGGGGGAATCAACTAATAATTCTTGCCCCAGACATTGTACAGATAGGATTTTTCATGACCTTAGACAAACTCTATTTCCAAGCCTCTTAGACTGGATCTTCATTTTGCAACAAAGGGACATCTCTTTTCCCCAGCAGCACATGCAAAATAATGAGTACTAAATCAAATTCTATGCCCAGCCCTAAAGTTACTTTGGAAGTTGTATCAACCTGGAATATCATAGATGTGGGCCAGTTCTGGCTTTGTGTCTTTAAAGTGAACTATTTGAACTTTTTTTCTGTACAAAGTCAGTGTGTAACATGGGATATTGGCATCTCGTTTTAGGTCTATATCATACACTCAGTTGCCATTAAGTTATTGGCCCTAGTTTAATTTGATTAAAAGTAGACATGCTACCATATGTTGAAAAGAGTGAATTTACAAAGAAATCTATAGCTTGAGTTTACATAAGGGAACAAAGTCTGATTTCATATTGATGTAACTGGTAGGTGACATCTTATTCTTATGGAGCAACTTATCTAAAAAGCTTAGGTATTTCATAGGTAATAACTTATCACCAGAATGTCCATATGTAATTGTCAGTAGTTAGCATAACAAGGCTTTTAAAATGACTACTCTTTTAAATCTCTGTAGCATATACATTGTCCTATTACTGATCTAGCTTGGTTCTGAAAAGAATAATCTATCATGAGATTCATTTATGGAAGATTGGACCTATACAAATCACACCCCCTACAATCACTATACAACATTGAATTTGTATTCTTGCAAGCATTAGTAAAGTTTATTTGTATACATATTTCCCCTTAGGTGAGCACTTAAAGTTGTGTTAAAGAGGAAGAGAAAACCCTGACATGCTTATTGGGTAAATAAATATTGGACTATTGTGGAATCTATTTTCAGTGATGATTTACTTTTCATGTAGTCTTAGAAATAGTTGCTGTCTGACTTGCCTGAAACAAATATGGGTTTATGGCAGTGATTACAATGGTAGAAGAGAATGTCATTTGATCAGGTTCATTGCCAGTACACTGTCATTGGGGAAATAAGCTGGTAGAAATAATGAAACAAGTAAGGTCCTTGAAGATAGGGATTCTGGCTTAGTCATCTTTCCATCTTCCTCAAAACCTATCATAGAGATACTCTGTAAATGACTTAAGTTTAATAGAATTAAACAAAGAGAAATAGAGGAATGAGACAGCAAATGGGTACCCAGAGACTCAATGTGCCAAGAGAGAGAAGGCAGAGGTAAAAGGATACCAGAATTGAGCTCTTCTACTGCCTCACATTTTTAGCTAGGCCTGACATCCTCTGTGTCTCTTTCTGGATTCTTCAGTTTCTTTAGCTGCATTCAACTTACCTCAGTATAATATAAGTCAGCTGCTGGAAGACCAAATACCAATATGATACTAGGTTAGGAAGTCTAGAGGCATTTTCTCCCTTCAGAGCTCTGTATCTAACAATGGATTCAGGCATGGGCATGTTAGATAAGCATTTTTTGCATCTGACTGAGCAAAAAGGGATGGGGTGGGGGAGAGCACAGGTTAATACCTGTTAGATAGTCTGCATTTTTTCCAATTTTAAAAAGTCATTTTACTCTTTTGTTATTTTTTCCAGCTGACATTGATGACATGAAAATATGCTATGTCTTAAGAGAAGGGGCTAATGCCACAAGTGATAGTTTCTACTTTACAGTTGAAGATGGCGGTAAGTACTGTGTTCCACATTCTAATGAATGGAAACAGATGTTCCCTGACTTATTTAATAGCTGCTTATAGTTTAGACTATGGCAAATTGTTATTATTTTGGTACAATAAATGCTTGGTATTTTGTATAAGCGATTTTTTAAAAAAAGATTTCATGATTTTTCTGGAACAAACACAAACATATTCTGCTAAGAGGAAAAGTGACATATTCCTTTGAGGAAATTATATAACTTAGAAAATATGGAAGAGAAAATTCTACTTAAAAAAACTCATACCATTTTTCTTTTCATAAATTTGTTTATACTAGTTATTGCCAAGATATCATAGTAGAAGCCAATGTAAATTTAAATTTTATTTCATCTTCCTGAGTATTACTAATGATTTATGATTTGTATTATACAGTTGAAACAACTTTTTTGTTTTTCTTCAATGGTGACTTAATGGCTCAATTTAAAGCAGTCTTTCTCAGAATAGAGGTCTAAGGAAGGGTGCTGGCCCAGGCTTATGATCAAAATCTCCTTTTCTACATATTACTGTTACGCCCCATCCAAAGGCTCTGACTAATAACTTGCTCTCTTATCTTTGCTGTTTCCCATCCTGTTCTTTCCTTTTCCTGTAATAGAGAAAACAAAATGAAAACATTTCTGTTCTCTTCCTCCTCAAGAAAAAAAAGCAACCTCAAGAACTGAGTGGCAAGGGTAGGGTCAGGGTTAACATTTAGGGGAAGGGAAGCAAGAGCTATAAAAACTTGAAGAGGAGAAAGAAGAAATCATGTGAGAGATAAAGATATATTAGTGTATCATGTTATTTTTAGGGATATTCCATTATGTCATCAGTGTCTATATCTATGTCTATACTTCTTCTGCTAGTTACCTGCCCCACAGTAATTTATAATCTAAAGTAATTATTCAAAGAGATCTCACTAGATAAGTATGTCTAACAAGATCCAAAGCATTTAAGGCATGAAGGCTGCTAAATATGTGCCAAGAACCCAATAAGTCTATCAACCAAATAAGTCCATCTATCTACATACTATAAACATATTAATATTGACTTCAATTCACATATTGTGTTCCTATTACCTCCCACAATCAAAATGAATCCAGCTGCTTCATTTCTATAGTAATCAAATTATGTTTCTCTACTGGCTTAGCTTTTTCTAGCAAGGCCATTCAATTGAGAAATGGGATCATGGTATGAAATAAAGTTTGAAACTGAAACCAACCTCAGGTATTTTCTAACACACTATCCTGACTTAGTTTTCGCTACTCACCCACAAGTGACCTTACATGTGCATTTGAATTCATGTAGCATCCAGAGGCCAAGAACTAAATTAGGGACTCCTGATGACAGGTCTTCTTGGGAGAAATAAAGTTTCTATATTTTATGAATTTTTCTCCTCCAAAGTTGGACATAAATTGTTATAAAAGAAAATGGAAATAATTTGTGATGTGTTTTTTTTCCTTTTTCATTCTTAAAATAAAACCCTAAATGGGATAGCCTCTTTAAATAGCCCCTTTACCAGCTATAGTTTCATATGAGAAGTAAAAAAAACCTTAAGAATATTTCTCGATGTTTCCCTCCTCTCCATAGACTTCAAAACATTTGTTGTGGGGCTCAGGTAGAGTCTGAAAGAATATCAGCTGAGTAACGTGTTTCAGTGTCCCTGGGGTGAGGCCAATTCTCCATGGAAGAATTAACACATCAAGGACCATAAAGACAGAGAATGAAAAGTCACAAATGTCTTTAGAGTTGTTTTTGCTTTGGTTTTTATTTCTCAGGATTTTGCGTCGCATTGTAAAACTCCCAAACATTTGAAAAGCCATAATCTTTGAAACTCTGTTGTTGTTGTTGAATTGTTTCAGTCATGCCTGATTCTTCATGACTTCATTTGGGGGGTTTCTTGACAAAGACACTGGAGTGATTTGCCATTACCTTCTCCAGCTCACTTTACAGATGAGGAAACTGAGGCAGAGAGGGTTATGTGATTTGCCCAGGGTCACACAGCTAATAAGTGTCTGAGGTTGGATTTGAACTCAGCAAGATGAGTCTTCCTGATTCCAAGCCCAGTGCTCTATGCAAAATGCCACCTAGCTAGTCTTTGAAATCAAATTCTGTTGTCAAATGTATGGAGGATTCAATGAAATGTATGGATGGAGCTGAATCAAACAAAGACAGTAAATATATTAGAGAAACACAGAAAGTCTTAATGGCAAAAATATTTTTTTCAGGATTTCTCAACTCCTCTGTAAAGCGAAAGTGCAGTTCGCAATGTCTTCCAATAGCTACTATAAAACTGGGTCCAATATAATGGGGAAAAACATGCTAATGACTCATAGTAAAGGAGACAGGATCCAAGAATGAGATACCCTGTGTTACTATGCTACATTTAAGCTCTAGTAATACTGACAATTATTTTGGTTGGGACATACTATAATTAAGAATATCTCTTGTGGATTGAAACGCGAACATTTTGTATCTCTAAATTTAGCAACACATTCCGTGTAGTAGGGGTGAGAGCTCTTTCTGAATGTATAATTAAGATACCTTTTGAAGTTTTTATTTTTAAGGCCCCTGCTGTGTGTACCATCTGGAACAGTGAATTTAAGTAGTAGACCCAGCTTATCTCTAATCATATATAATGATTTAATTCATATGCTGCTTTACTTAAAATCTTTGTAGTAAATCTACGTCACCGAATCACTGTGAAGTCGGAGAAAACGTTTCCTATATTTAATCATCAGGAAGTGAATAGATAGTGTAGTTGAGTTTGGAATTAAGAAGTCTTTATTCCTAATTTAATATTCAACCAATTATATCAGGTCCTTTCCCAAATCCACAAGGTTGTAAAGAAGAGCACCTTGGGTTTTTTTTTTAGCTAAACAGTTACCTTCAAAGATTATTTCGGTTATCAACAGAATGCCTGGAAGACTTGTAAATAAAGCATTCAGAATATGCCTTTCTGGAAGCTCAAGAGTAAAACATGACCAGAGGAAGATGTGGAAGAGATGTAGGAGGATGAAAGAACAACTGAGTTTCATCCATATACCTTTAAAAACTAGAGATTAAAATAATAGGACGCTTACCTTCAACTCTTGGAACCAGAGGCAGGAGAGCATTCCAGGTTCAGAGGTGTAAGATGGAATGTTGTATACAGGGAGCAATGTAAGTAGATTAGTTTGGCTGAACTACAGAGTGCTTGAGTGTGAATAACATATGAAGAGTCTGGAAAGACAGACTGGAGCCAGCTAGTGGAAGGCCTTAAATACCAAATGGAGGAGCTTATATTTTATGCTAACAGCATTGGGAAGCCACTAAAATTCTTAAGCAAAGGAGTTATATGATCAAGATTTTTAGGAATATCAATTTGATTTGTGTGGAGGATGAATCCAAGAGGGAATAGACTAGATTCAGGGAAAATATTTAGGAAGCTATTGCTGTGCATAGTTCAGTCAGGAGATGATGAGGGGAATTTGGGTGTGAGTAGAGGAGAATAGATTGATGTAGGAGATATTAATGATGTGTAATTGACTGAAGAAGGAAACTACTCCAGTACATTTGCCAAGAAAGTGAGACACAAAGATTCAGACACAATTGAATGATTGAACCCAAGTGACAAGACTTGGTAAATGACTGAATACCAGGTGGCAGTTAAGTAAGGGAAAGGAGTTGAGTATCTTTTTGTCTCTGTTTGATTGTGATAGCCTGCTGGGTGGTGCCCCTGCCACAAGCCTCTTTCCCCACTCCAATCCATCTTTAATTCAACTGTCAAAGTGATCTTCTTAAAATGCAGGTCTGATCACGTCATCCCTCATCTCAACAAACTCCAGTGGCTCCCTTCTCATTTCTGGGATCAAATATAAAATGCCCTGTTTGGTTTTTAAAGTCCTTTATAACATGGCTCTCTCACCACCTTCCTTTGAAGGCTTTTTACATTTTGCAATCCAGTGATACTGGCCTCCATGATAATCCTCGAACAAGACACTCACATCTCTTGACTATAGGCATTTTCACTGAATGTCCTTCATGCCTCGAATGGTATCCCTCCTTATTTCCACCTCCTAGTTTCTCTGGCTTCAAGTCCCAGCTAAAACCCCACATTCTACAGGAAGCCTTTCCCTTTCTTTTTAATTCTACTGCCTCCTCCCTCCCTGCCCCCCACTTTTTAATCCCAATTTATCCTGCATATTACTTCTTTGTACATAGTCATTTGCATGTTATCTCTCCCATTAAACTCTGAGCTCCTAGACTTCAGGAACTATCTTTTGTCCCTTTTTTAAAATCCCATTTTATTGACTAACTAACTGATTGATAAGAAATTAAATCAGAGAAAAGTTGAATAATTCCTCTGATGTCCCTTTTAGTAGTAGTGCTCCAGTTGGAAGCTAATTCTGGCTCCAAAACCACCTTCTTCCCACTGAAATGTAATGGCATTTGAATTGTTTAAGGTACTTGGGTTGGCCAAAAATTCCCCAAAGTCCTTTGTGGGACTTCAGAACAGGAACTAGAAGTGGTTAGTAAGTTAACAAAGAAATCATATTATTGTTAGCTGTTTTGTCAAGAAAGTTTAATCATCAACAATCATTAAGTATCTACTAGGTGCCAGAGACTAAGCACAGACATACAATGAAAGGCAAAAATGGTCTCACATTAGACTGCCGTGTCCCAAGGATCTCTCGGTCTAATGGTAGAGACAACATTCAGATAACTGTATACAAACCAGATTTATATAAGATAAATTGGAGATAATTAACAGAAGAAAGACACTAAAATTAAGGACAATTGGGAAAGGCTTCTTAAGCCCTGAGGTAGGGGAGAAAAAGGAGGAAGAGAATTTCAGGCATTGGGAACTACTGGTGAAAATATACTGAGTGTGTATGGGCAGTGAGGAGCAGTAATGGACTGTCTTGTGTGAGAAAAAGCAAGGATCCCAGTATCACTGGATCTCAGAATATGTGGTGATGAATAAAGTGTAAGAAGACTTAGAAAAGTAGGAAGAAAAGTGGTTTTGAAGGGCTTTAAAAGCCAAAAGAAAGATCTTGTATTTGATTGTGGAGATGAATAGGGAACACCTGGAGTTTATTGAATGGGAAGGAAAAGGTGAATTGTCAGAAGTTCACTTTAGGAAGGTCATTTTGATAGATAAATGTTGGATGAACTGGAGTGAAGGGAGACTTGAGGCAGTGAAACAAAACAAAAGGTTCTTGCTCTAGACCAGGCATGAGGAGGTGAGGGCCCACACAAGGGTGGTGACAGTGTCAGAGGACACTGGGAGAGACATTGCAAAGATAAAATCAATAGGACTTAGGAACAAGTCCTATCTGATGAGAGAGTGAGGGGTTGAGGGTTATTGCCTTCAACTTGGTGCAAACCTGGGTGACTGGGAGATTGGTGGTACCCTCAACAGCACAGCAAGAAGAAAATTTGAATATATAGGAGGTAGAAAAATTAGTTCAGTTTTGGTTGTGTTGAGTTGAAGATGTTTATAGAAAATCCAGTTTGAGATGTCCAATATGTGGTAAGAGTTGTGAGACTGTAAGTCAGGAGAGATGTTAGGGTTGGATGATTAGAACCAAGAATCAGCTGCATAGAAATGATCATTGAATTCATGAATGCTGAGGAGATCACCAAAACAGAGTGGTATAGAGGGAGAAGTAGACACAGGACAGAGCTTGGGGGACGCCAAGTTAATGGGCATGACTTGGATAACAATCCAGAAAGGAAGACCAAGAAGGAGTCACTAGACATGTAGGTGAAAAATCAGAAAAGAGCAGCTCTAGCACCTCTGCTTTGCTTTGGAGCATGCTCATTTTAAGGTAGTAGAACCCCAAATAATAAATTTCCCCTTTATCCTTTTAAAATATTAACAATTATATAGAATGGAATTCTCTAGGACATGGGTTGATATTATGGTCTTTGTATTTATTATCCTGTAGCAAACTGCATGCTTTGTAATATAAATCGATAAATAGAAATGCTTTCAGACACATGGTCAAACAAGATGATAACATTGGCACATGATATACTAAATTTATACAGTAAAAAAAGTTCAAAAAGTTTGTGGCCCTTCTAGCTATCACCAAAAGTAGCATTAAGGAATGTTTAGCTGTTTTCCTTTTTTTTCATTTTGGGAAAGTAAGAGATTCTATTAGAATCAGACATTTATGAAGGATCTGCTATGTCTAAGGCACTGCACTAGATTGTGGGAAAACCAAGGCCAAATGAGAACTGGTTCCTGCCCTCTTGGAACTTACGTCCTACAGGGAGAATTACATAATTAAGTTATATAACAATATTTGAGGAAGGTGCTGGCAAGAACCAATAGCTAGGTGCATCAGGAAAGGCAACTAAGATGAGTGTTGAAAGAAGGTAGAAATTCTAAGAGATGGAGTGAAATGAGAGTGCATTCCATGTATGGGCAGCAACTTGTGCAACAGCATGAATGGAGGAGATGGAATGCTGACTTTGGGGAAGTTCAGCTAGAGTGAATGAAAGGGAATGTGTATATCACATGCCTGGACATTTTTGCAAGTATGTATGCATGCATTTGTTTTAAGTGTATATTACATATATATTTACACATATTATACATATATGCAGATATGAATTTATATATACATACAAATACACCTAGATATATATATATATATATACATATACATATACTGCCTTTTCTCAGCTTATTAAAAATTTAAATTTTAAGTAATATAAAACAAATTTTTAAATAATAAACTTGTTCAGCCTTTCCCCAATTGATGGGAATCCCTGCAATTTCCAGTTCTTTGCACCACAAAGAGAACTGCTGTAAACATTTTAGAAGATATAGGTTCTTTTCCTTTTTCCCCAATCATCTTGGAAATAGACCACTAGTGGTATTGCTTGGTCAAAAGATCAAACGACTATAATATTTTTGAAAGAAAAAAGTATAGCATCCCTCAGGATAGGATGGCCTTAACTGTATGGAGTATGAGGTTACTTATACTCCATCCCTAGAGTGTGAGATGATTTGTGGGATACCAGAAGAACCTCCCATACCCAAAAGTGTCTCCTTTATCAGTGAACACAATACCTGAGCCTCCACTATTAGAAATTCATTCCTCTGAGATAGAGGCACTGCCTTCTTCTGAGATTTTTAAAAGTTTAACTCATGAAAAGAAAACCATTATTTTTGTCTTTGTAGTCTTGTCTTAGCACAGTGTTAGCACAGGCAATCCTTAGTAAAGTATCTGTTGATTGACCACTAGATTAAAATACTGAGGTTCTGAAAGGTTCTGTAACTAGTGCATAATGATACAACTAGTAAGTATCCAAAGTGGGAGCCTGAGTAGTAAAAGAGAAAGATTATTCCGCTCTAGAATCTGAAGTTATAGGTTCAAATCCCACCTCTGACAGGTACTGCCTGTGTGACTTTGGTTCATTTGCTTAACCTCTATATTCCTGTTCCTATACCGGTAAAATGAATGTGTTGAAGTTCGTGGTCCTCCAAAGTAGTGAGATGGCCTCTAATCTGTTCTTTGATTCTATATGATTCAAACCCAGGTCTCCTGACTCCAGCTCCTTAAGGACACTTTTTCTACTACCTCCTCTCTACTACCTTCCAAATTTCCCTAAAGGGGTAGAAATTAAAAAGAAAATTATAAAGGTAGTGTCTGCTGATTTCAGAGACAGTAGGAAACCCTTACCTCATCCTTGGCCGTTAAAATCTGGGCATGAGCAATGGTAGTCAAGAGGAGAGGTGGTATACGGGACCAACTAGTTGAAGGAGCCAATGAGGCAAAGCTTATAAGCAAAACAAAAGCTAGGGCTTCTGGCCTGCAGTTCAACAGAAACTTTTTTTCTTGAATAGATTAGAAGCCCCTCAAAGGCAGGAACTATATCTTATCCTCTTTTTTTTCTATTTATCTCCAAGTATATAACCCAGTACTTCAGAAATGATAGGCATTCAATAACAAAAGCAAATGTTTGGGAGGATAATGAAGAAATTGTTCCCTTTATAAATACTTTTCTCCACAGTTCCCATCTTGCTTCCTGCTTTGCTTTACTCTAGGCACAACACACATTTTTCCTAGGTCACAGGAAAAGTAATAGCTCTAGCTTGAGCAGTGAGCACTTCATTGTCCAATCCTGGACCCAAGTGAATGGCATTTAGTACATCACAGCAAAAATTTAGTAAATGAAGTAGTATTTTGGGTTCCTTCCATGCTTTTCATTCTTAGTGCTTCCCCCCTGTGTGCATGCACACACACACACCCTTTTGTGATATATTTGATATCAACTTTGGAAGGGTTTTGAACAATAATTACTGGATCAGACAATTCAATGAGTTAGAAAATCAGAACAATACACATGTACATGTATATACACACATACAACACGTATAACATTCATGTATACATATATATTATATATTACAATATACAATAAGCATGGATATAACTCATATATTTTTAATAGACTGAGCTGGGGGTATAATTATATATGCATATGCATCTATGTATGTCTATATACATGCACACAGACACACTATGCCTCCCACCCTCACCCTCAGTGTTAGGGTAGCACCTTCTAGCAGGGCCCAGAGAGCAGGTGAGCACTGCCTCTTGAGCTACAGGTTTTTGGGAAAGATGGCAGACTACACACTGCCACCAGGCCTCTTGTAAGTACAAGCTCCACCAACAGTAAGACAGAGCAGTGAACTTGACCCACTCCCAGCCCAGGGCCTCCAAGAAACATATGGCCCAGAGCACATCCCACGATCAGCTCTCAGTCCAGGATGATCAGCAGGTGAAGACAGAATAGGTGTAGGCAGAACAAGGGATAGTAGAATTCTAAGTTCAGGTACCACACACTGGCCTCAAAACAGGTGGGAAAAGAGGCAGCACCCAGGAGGCACAAGTTGGCCAGCTAGGGAGGTCACTTTCTTCCACTTTGTTTTCCACAAAGAGGCAGGTGACCCCCAGCAGCTGCAGTCAGTGCAGCCCGCAGACAACTGGCTAGTACAAACCCAGAAAATTCAGGATCAGATAGAAGGCATCCCCCACCAGGCCCAGGTTTTCATGCACTTGCACCAGTCAGACCACCACAAGGGCTCACATCTCTGCAGTCATGGCACATAAATCCATCTCAGGAGAATGCATGGACTGTCATGACAATGACAAAGATCTCAGTATCAACAGAGACCCTTCCAAGCCAGGCCCTCCACTGCCTGAGGCTAAGGTAGGGGCTGCATGGCCCTCTAGAAAAGATATATAGCTACTTTCAAATCCCCCTCCTTTCCCTTCTACCCCATCACTCAGTAACTTCTCCTCCTTTGAGGTCCATACAGTCCATATCTACTAGACAATGAAAATCCTGGTAGTAATTTTCTTCTAGGAGAGTCTTCTTCCATCTTCAATGAGTTCAGCACCTGGTTCACAAATTTTCTCTCCTCCCCAATTCTTGACCTAATACTAGGGTCCTCACACATATTAATACTCCCTCAAATGCCCTAACCTGCCAGTTCTCAACCTACTCCTTTGCCATAACCTACTCCTCCACCTCTCCTCAGCTATACACAAAGATATCATACCCTTGATCTTGCCATACCTGCAAATATATCACCTCCATGTACATGAACTCTGAAATTCCTTTATCTGATCATAATTTATTGGTTTTCCATCTTTCCCTCTGCCTTTCAATACTAAACTCAGCTCTTTACAATGAGGAAGAGCTAAAGTTTTATAAGTAGGTGGTAGTAGACCTTGATTAAAGCAGGGGCAGAGGGCTGAGTCTTCCAAGAAATTCTTAGCCTTACCCAGCCTTAAAATTCTTTGTCTTAAAATCAATTACTTGATTTCAATAGTGACAATTAATGCCTTTGTTATTACATTTGCATCAAGTTGTTTTCTTCTCAAAATATATTGAACATCTTAGAAAACATTAAATTAGTGATGAAGAGGAAGGTACAAGTTTAAATGAGGGTCTAAGGTAGATGATGGTCCCTGGGACAATTGTAGAATTCTTTCAGTCCCTACAGCAATCTGTCATCATAGCAAATCTTTTAAATGAAGCCTTTTTAGTGAGTCAGGACTGTTTGTTTCCTTGTTTTTTTTTTCCCTCACACACCAGAAAGTTTCATTGGGTGCTTCTGGATTAACCAAATACATGGTGGAAGTGTGTTTCCTTAAGTCGTGCCAGATAAGAACTCCTGGAATGTCATATTAGAGGAGAATTAAGGGAGTTTAGAAGATTAGTAAAGAATATGAAATCATTTCACATTGGAATTAAGATTTCATCCCAGGGTAGAGCAAGGAGGAACTGGAAAAATAATGAGTTTCAACATTTTTGAGAATTTTTTCTCCTAACTCTAAAATCTGAGTCACAGAGAAAGGGCCCTAGGATCTTTAGGAGTGGTCATTTTCTATCACTAAGAAAAGTTCATTTATGCCATTTTCAGAGAAACATCAGCATTTCTTTAGAGAATTTCTCAAATCTATCATTAATTAAAGCCTCAGTGGCACCAAGAAATATATTGACTAAATCTCTACAGTTTTTAAACCCTTCAAACTAAATTCTGGGAAAACATCATGCTTATTTCTTTTTTTGACAGTTTTTATTACTGTTACCTTTTTAATGAGCTGCATAATTTTTTGTTCTAAAAACACAATCAATACAAATACAACTGTAAATGTTGCAAGTAATAATCTCCATTAGAAATGCGTTTCAAAGTTATTCAAATGTGCTTTTATATAAAAAGGCAAATAAAAAAAAAAACCAAAGCAAAATAAAACCATGACTCAGATGATATGAACTAAACCAATTATAATAATTATCATCATCAGTGATTTAGATTGTAATGGTAGATAGAGAGCTGAGTCCTATCTCCCGTACACATTGACAGTACAAATGTGGGCAAATTATGTAACTTCTCAGAGCCCTAGGCAACTTTTTTTATTAGATTTTTTTTTTATTTTTAGTTTATAACACTCAGTTCTACATGTTCTTGAGTTTCAAAGTTTCTTCCCTTTCCTCCCCTCCTCCTTGCCCCCAAAGATGGCATGTAGTCTGATATAGATTCTATATATACCTTCACACTAAACTTATTTACACAGTAGTCAAGTTGTAAAGAAGAATTATGACCAATGGAATGAATCATGAGAGAGGAAACAAAACCAAAAAAGAAGAGAAAAATTTTGTACATATAGGTCCCTCTCCCACTTGTGTGATCTCTTTCGGATATAGCCCAAGGAGTGGTATTGCTGGGTCAAAGCGTATACATATTTTTATAGCCCTTTGGGTATAGTTCCAAATTGCTCTCCAGAATGGCTGGATCTGTTCACAACTCCACCAACAATGTATTAATGCTCCAATTTTCCCATGTCCTCTCCAGAATTTATCATTTTCCTGTTTTGAGGATCATAATAACCTGGAAAGACCTATATGATATGATGCAAAACAAAACCATGACTCAGATGATATGAACTAAACCAATTACAATAATTATCATCATCTGCAATTTAGATTGTAATGATAGATAAGAGCTGAGTCCTCCCTCTCACACACATTGACTGTATGAATATGGGCAAATCATGTTACCTCTCAGAGCCCTAAGCAACTCTTTTTTTTTTATTAGATGAGTTCCTGATCCAAATTGTGTCTGAGGGGACACTATGAAGTCCATATCTTCCCCATTTCTTATAGCAAAATAGTATTCCATTACAGAGGAAGAGAACTTTTTAAAAGTTTGTTTTTTTTTTAACAGGATTTGGTAGTAAAGTTTTATAAAGTGCAATGAATAGCACTGCGGTATAATGGATGAAGTACTGGGCTTGGATCATGAGAAAGAGGTACAAATCCTACCTCTCTAACTTGCTATCTACAGGCAAGTCACTTAAACTCTCTGTAAATAAGGATAATAACAAGTATTGTTCAATTGAGATAATATATGTACAACATTTTCCAAACCTTTGAAATAGGAAGCTGCTGGTAAAGAAATTACCAGTGAAGATCAGCCCTTATGCTACAATTTATAGTCTTAAAGAATTGTCTTAAGAGAGGTATGGGAGAGGGCAAGTCATCATGTTTTCTGTTCCTCAGAGCAGCTTCTAAGTTAAAGACCCCCAAGAAGAAGAAACTCTCCCAAAATACTCACCCTTCCTTCCCACAAAGTCCATGAAAAACAGATGACATTGATTCAGTCCAATCAGATAACTAAAGATTGGATGGAATTGGTACAGTGGTCCAGCATGGGGCCTGAAGCAAGAGGGACTATAATTCAGTTGGGATTGGTCCTGTCTCCTCAGACAATATTTGGATCAGGAACTGACGCCATTGAAAAGTAAATTCCACATATAAGAGGAAGCTGAAACAGCTTTGAGGTCCAGCCCCAGGATAAACCCACTATCAAAGGTGGAGGAACCAGAGAATATGTAACAGGGGACAAGGGGGAGGGGGAAGCTAAAACTACCAAAGATCTTAAAAGGAGGAAAATTCAATTAAGAGCCTAGTGCACATGCAGATAAGTTAATAATGAATATGCTAAAATTAGGGGGGAAGAGGACTACCAAAACATCCAAGAGAATACAAAAAGATTGCAAAACAAAGCAAATTAAACCAACCCCTAATGAAACATAGAACTCTATTGATTCCCAAGAGAGGATGGAACCACTGTATGATATTTTAGAATGGTTTGAAGGAGAATAATTTTGAGAGAATTTAATAGGAAACAAATGGTAAAATATATGGCTTGCACAGCAAAAATAATTAGAATAATCAAAAAACCCTGACTGTGGTGGCAAGGCTCTCCAAAGAAGCCAAAAAGAGAACAATATATTGGAAATATAAACATACCGAAATGAAGAATAGCCTTGAAGAAGAGAAGCAAGAAGTATGGTCTCTATACAAGGAAAGCACAGGGCTCTTAAAAACAAGGCTATAGAAACTTTAGGGAAATTATCTAGGGCAATGAGCTGAAGGATTTTCTCAGTCACATAGTCAGTGTGTTAAAGGTAAGACTTGAATCCAGATCACCTAGACATTGAGCGTAGAGGCTTCTCCAGCTACCATAATAAACCATTAAATTTGCACTGGACAAGCAGTTGGAAAACTAATGCTTTTGATATTTGGGAATATTAATTTTGCACTGTGTGACAGGTAGATGAAAGGAAGAAGATCACAAGGAGATCAATGAAGAAGTTATCGGACTAGTTTAAACAAGAAGTATAGTAGGCAAGCAGTAAAAAGGGAACAAATGGACTTTGGAAAATTATATTGGTCATGTGGCTTTTATTAAGCCACTCTACTTCACTGGGCCTCAGTTTCCCCATCTGTAAAGTGAGAGATTTGTATTAAATGACCTTTAAGGTCTCTTTCAGCTTCAAATCTGATGCCATCATTAGTCTTTGCTGCAAATTACTATGTGAAATTTCTCTTTAAAGCTATAAAATAGTACTCCAGTCTCATACATTTTTGATGAACCTATGAAAGAGATTGGAAAATATGCCCCACTTGGCATGGCAGGGAGGAAGACCTGAACCTTTAATTTTATTTATTCCTTTTATTAAGACAACTGGCCAGCACTGACCTCATTTGAACTTTCATGTGGCACAGGGCAAGCAGACTCAGAAAGCAGGGCTTACTGCTGGCAATAGAACTGGGCCATCAGGCATACCATCAGTGTCAAGTGTTACAGCTGCATGAAGGATCTGGGTCCAAGCCAGACTTCTTGCTGCTGTTCTGTGACTGGGCCTCTCAGTGCCCAGATACTTTCCCATCAGTCATACTTCTTAATTCATATACTCTCGAAAGATATAAATAGAAGCCTGACATAGTAGTGGAAGCTGCAAAGTCATTTCTGGATATGGAATATCATGAGTTCACAAGGGGCTTTTTGGAGTTCACATGGTACATTTGGCAGTCCAGTAGTCATAAAAGGGCAGGAACTGGGCATTCTAGGTAGATGGAACATGGTCATGGAGCTAGAGTGTAACATCAGGGTTAGTGGCCAAATGAATTGCTGATTACTAGATTGAACATAAAGTAAAATGAGGGCAAAAAAAAATTAAATAAAAGCAGTGATCAGGAAAATGAGGTCTGAGTAGAAGCATTAAGAGATTATGTAGACCTATTAGGCTTAGAGGGAAAAAGCAAGCATTTTTGGCAATAAAATTAATTGCTGGTGACATGAGAACCAGAGAAAGACATTAATGCCTTAAGGGGGTTATAATAAGGCAGTGAAGTAATGTCAGGCTTGGATAGAAATAATTTTTGATCCATGAGTGAAAGAGGGCACATGTTTTAAAATATAGATTCAGGGAATGGGTGTTGGCTGCCATAGTTGAACACCAGCCATTTCTATTTTTCATTGAGTAATACAGAATGGTTCAAATTAGTGTGGCACTACAGGGCATACACTTAAGGGATCTCTATTTCTCAGATTCCTGAATTTAAATCTCTGTCTCAAAAGATTTACCCTTTCTCATGAATGTGGTAGAGGAGTTTCTTACATTAAGTGAAGAATTCGGTGAACTGCCCATAGTCTGTTCCACAGCTAAGATTCTGGGCTTCTATGTCTAATATGAAAAGATAAATTTAATAAGTTTAAAATTTAAAACCATATATAATTTCTGCATGTAAATATGTATATATTCACTAATTTCCATTTACAGCTACCCTTTAATTCTACCTCAGCCCAAATATTTGCTAAAAACACTGATTCTTTCTGTAATATAATTATCCAATAACTGAATCAGATAGGAGGAAAAGAATGGGCTTGATTGCCTTTGGAAAATTCTATAGTATTTTTAATGACCCCCCCCCAAACACTTTCTTGAAACAAAGGTATATCTCTAGATGATATTTTCATTGCGGTCTGTATGACTAAAAGTTAAGGAGTACCACAGTCTCTGAAGAATCAAAGTTGAGGCTAACTCAAAGTCAAGGGAAAGATTCATGGTACATGTGAGCCAGCCATAACATTACAAAGGATTCCTCAGGAGGAAGATCATTTAAAATGTCATCAGAGGGGTGTATGGCTAGGGGGAAAGATGAACCAATCACATAGGAAGAGCAAAGTAAAGGAAAGGAATATGTTCTCTATTGGTGTCCATGTTATGTTAAGAGAATGAGAAGAAGACCTTCTCTACCTCTCCCTACCTAGAGGATTTGAGGAAAGACATGGATAAGTTACACAGAATGGGCAAGCATGTTTGGGTTAATATAGATATAGATAGATAGATAGATAGATAGATAGATAGATAGATAGATAGATAGATAGATATACATATATATATATATACATCATTGCAAGAAATATCTAAATTTATGAGATCATAGAGCTATCAGAATATTAATGAATTAATGCATACCATTCTACATTTCTTTCGAAAGGTTTAACATGTATACTGTATTTACTGCCATTATTAATTATTGTGATTTAACAAAGGTTAACAAAGGTTAAACCTAACAGGGTATATTTTAACCTTCCATTATTTTAAATTGTCTTTGTTTTATTTTGTGCTACTTGATAAAATAATACTCATTTCCTCTACATTTGTTTCACGTTGCTAGCAATCATAGAAATATTTGTTGAGGGCTATACACCGTCCCTGCCTGGATTCTTACTAGCCATTGCCTGTTGGAATTCAGCAGGATATATTCTGTGGGAAGAAGAGTCTATTAGAGTCCTTCAAGGGGTCAAGCCCCTTTATTATGGGGAGATGTATGCTGAAGATCATTTCAAAGAAGGGGCAAATAAGTGAAATGTTATGTCCCAAAAGAGTAGATATCAGAGAGTAAATAGTATTCCAAAATTTTAGACTTATTTCAAGTTAGGGAATAATCCTAAAGTAGGGTGCCTTGGGGGGTAAATACCTTGTGCTCTGGAGAACTATGAATGTAGAAAAAGGGCTTCCCCTTTTCATTTTCTGTAACTATCTCCTCATTCACTCCTGCCTCACATAAAAAGGTGGCTTTTCTACTTGCAAAGGAAAACTCTATATTCACCCTTGATCCCATCCCATCCCACCCCATCTCATTCCATCCAATCTTTTTTATAGCTGATTGCCCCCAATACCACCCTACTTTCTTGCCTATCTTCAAGTTATCCCTATCTACTGTTATTTCTCTGCTACCTAAAAACACACTCCTAAAAAAAAAAAAGAAAATGCTCACTTGACCAAACCTTTCCCATTAACAATTATTTTAAACCAATTCTTTTCTTGGCTTAACTCCTTAAAAAGACCTTCTACATCCAATGTCTTTGCTTCCTCTCTTTTCTAAATCCTTTGCAATCTTGGTTCCAATGTCATCATTCAATTGAAATTGTCTTCTCTGAAGTTCCCGGTGATCTCTTCATCGCCAAACTTAATGGCCTTTTCCTGATCCTCATCCTCCTTAACATCTCTGTAGCATCTGGTACTGCTGATCTCTTTTTCCTAATTGTGTGTTTGTGCATGTGTGTTATGTGTGTGTTATTTTCACCAAGTCATTTAGCTGCTTGAAGGGTTAGACCAAATTACTTCTGAGGTCCCTTGAAGTGTTAGATCTATGATCTTTCTTCAATATAAAGAGAATTATTCAAAATTTTTTATATTTCCAACTTGTGGAATCCGCTACCTAATTCTAGCTCCAAATGTTAGAAGTGAACTGGTCTATCTCTCTGTAACTGTCACTTAATAGTCCTACTTCTGTTTTCCTAATAATTTTTACGTGTTTACCACACTTCTTTAAAATGTGGTGAGTACTGACGTGTCAAGCTTACCCTATCTTATCTTATCACCCTCCTACAAGGTCATCCACTATGCCCGTATTTAACTTACCTCTCCTTCCTAGGATGGTAGGCATGTTCAATGCCTATTTTAATTTTTACTAGAGTAGCGATATAGGACATGGAAGGAGTTAAAGCATAGTGTGTGGGTTTTCTGAGCTAAAAATATTTATAAACCACTATGCTAGGACTTTTAGCAAAATTAAGGTTGTATTTCCTCTAATTAAGTCCTGGAAATATAGCACAATGCATCTTTTTAGTTCAGGGGGTAATTTGTTTAAAAATAGACCATGTCATATATTAGAATTAAAAGTGAGTTCAATAAATTAACTGGTTGTCATAACAACTTTTTTTGTTTCTAGTATTTTCCTAGTATAGGTTCTTCTAGGTAGATCATTATATATGAAGGCTTGACTAATTTTCCTGATTGTTGACTTATTTCTATGTGATAAAAAAGAAATTAACATTTTTGTTGCTGTCAACTTTAAAGAAAAAAAAATTCAAGGATCATGAGTGCTTTCCCTGATTAGTAATAATAACAGTAGAATTTATATACTTCTTTAAGAATTTTGAAGCACCTAATAAGTGTATGTGTGTATACGCATTACCTCATTTTATCTTTATTCTCTCTGAAGAAACTATTACATAAAACCATTTTCCTAAGAATTGAAATAAACTCTGATTAATACTCTGATTTCCCTCAAATAATAATTTGAGAGCAAACTTATCTTTACAGCCATACCCAACAAGCTTATTATCTGATATTATTCTCATCATCTGTCGTGCTTCACTTCCCTCAATGAGGTCAAAGGGACAAAATGTCATGCTTAATCCTATTCAGCAAATAAGGAAAAATAGGGATTCATTAACATTTAACTTTGTGATAAAGGGTAATGAAGGGGCAAACCACTGGGGAAAGCTATTGGTTTTCCTGTCTTTCCTTTTTTTGAGAGAAGCTGCATGATTCTTTTGAATACTACATGTACATTCTTAAAAGAAAGAATCACAATGTATCATTCCTTTTTCTTAAAAGCAAAAATGCCTGTTGACTGAAGAAGTATTCATATTTCATGCTTCACTAGAGGTACTATTTTTCAGAAAAAGGAATGTAAATTTATTAATATTTCTAAAGTAGGTTTCAAAAGGTATTAGCAAGTCAACATTTATTTAGCATTTAAAATTTGTCAAGCAGTGTGTAATGTTCTGAGGATACAAAGAAAACCAAAAGATGTCCTGTGCTCTCAAGGAGCTCGTATTCAAATGAAGATGACAATATGACATTTCATGTAAATAGCCAGGTAACACAAGATATATGAAGTGGAAATGGAAGGTCTTCTCAGAGTGAAGGCACCAGTAGGTGGCAGAGAGTGGAGGTTGAGGGGGTCCAGTAAAGGCCTTCTGCAGAAGATGAGATATGAAATAAGTCTTATAGAGAGCCAGGGAAGCTGGGAGGCAGAGATGAGGAGGAGAGCATTCTAGCTATGAGGGACAGCTGATGTAAAGGCATTGAGTCCAGAACTGGAGTATCATATAGAACAGGGCTGTCCAACCTTAGGTTATCTTAGGGCCTCATTAAAATAAAATAATTATTTGTACCCAGAATAAAATACAGTACACTAATAGAAATGGGGAAAGCATGTCATCAATATGACAGGTGAAGGCACAAAGCACGAACGCAAACACAAAACAACAAAGTGACAACACAACAGTATAAAGGACTGCTTTGTACAGACAGAACACATCCAACAGAGCAATTGAAAATTCCATGGGATATGTTCCTTTCGTAATACTTCTTAAAAACACCAAAGAAAATTAACATCAACAAGATTATTTATTAGTGATGGAATTTAAAAATCTAATATGCATTCCGTGCAAATTATTATTTTATTTTTTCGCTCATGAAAATTAGAACCCATAGGCAGGCTGCATAAAATCACACGTTGGGCCACATGCAAACTGTGGGCTGTATTTTGGACAGCCCTGATATAGAAGGAACACCAATTAGCTTGATATAGCTGGATTGTAGAGTTTGTGGAAAGAAATACAGTATTAAAACATTGGAAAGTTAAGAAAAGGTCAGGTTGTAAAGGGCTTTAAACAAGAGGATTTTATATTTGATCTCAGAAAAAAGAAATGAGACCACTGGAATTCATTAAGTTGTGAAGTGAAATCTAAGCTCTAGGAAAACCACTTTAGCATCTGAGTAAAGGACTGTCCACTGGAGTGGACAGTCTTGAGGTAGGGCAACCAGCCAGTAGGATATTGCAATAGTCCAGCAGTAAAGTGATAAGGGCCTGTACCAAGATGGAGGCTGTTTGAATGGAGAAAAGGGAGTGTTTACAAGAAATGCTATGAAAGTAGAAATAGTAAAACTTGACAACAATTTGAATGAAGTGAGCGAGAATGAACAGTTAAGGATGACACTGAGATTCTAGCCTGTGACTGAGATGACAGTTGTTGCCTTGACGGGCCTAGGACAGTGTCTTGAGGGATACCTGTGGTGAGTGGACATGATCTAGAATCACAGGTGGGGAACCCGCAGCCCCGAGGCTATATGTGGCCCTCTAGGTCCTCAAGTGCAGCCCTTTGACTGAATCCAAACTTCATAAAACAAATCCCCTTCATAAAAAGATTTGTTCTGTAAATCTTGGACTCAGTCAAAAGGCCACACCCAAAGATCTAAAAGATCACGTGTGGCCTCAAAGTCACAGGTTCCCCACTCCTGGTCTATGCTATACAGTTATGGAGTTAAGATGTGAATTTAATCCCTTTCCTCTCCTGAGATACTGAGGTGGCATGTGTATATGAGGGGGGAGCAGATTATGTCCCTCTATATTGGAGGTGAGGTATTATATATCTATTCTTATTACACCCTTTAAGTAAATATTCCTTTGTAAATCTTTGTTAGTCTGACTAAATAGTTGAATGCAAAGGATTCCTAAAATTGGAGGGTCACAATTAGTGGGAGTTTGAGCTAACGACAGAGGCTAGTTAGGAGTGGAGAACATGTAGCCACACAATCACATGTGGCCCTCTAGGTCCTCAAGTGTGGCCCTTTGACTGAATCTAAACTTCACAGAACAAGTCCTCTTCATAAAAGAATTTTTTTCTGCAAAACTTGGACTCAGTCAAAAGGCTTGGCCCAAAGACCTAAAGGCCACATGCAGCCTCTAGACTATAGGTTCCCCAGCCCTGATCTAGATGAAGATAGAACAAAGGAGGCTGAGAAGTTTGGTCAGGCAGGTAGAGTAACTGGGAGAGACCAGTATCACAAAAAACCTAAACAAGAGAAAATAGCCAGATGAAGAGTGTAATTATTAGGTCAAAAACAACACAGAGGTTAAGAAGGATGGGGACTGAGAAAAGACCATTATATCTAGCAATTAAGAGATCACTGGCACCTTTGAAGAGGGTGGCTTTAATTGAATGGTGAGATCAGAAGCCAGGTTGGAAAAGGGTTTAGGGGAGAGTGTATGATAATGGAATCCCCTGAAATAGACAGCTTTCTCAGACAGTTTACCTGGGAAGTAGAGGAGAGATGGAGGATGATAGCAGGGATAGTAGGATAAAGTGAGGGTTTTTTTTTTTAGTGTAGGGCAGATATGGGAATATTGCATGCAGCAAGGAAGGGCCAGCGGACAGGTGGAAATCAAAAATGGGAATAAACATGGGGATGACAGTGGAGGCAATCTGTTATGAAAGACTGAATGGGATGGGATCGAGGAAAGATATAAACAGTTTTTTTTTCCCTTTGGAAAGAAAAAGGGCCACCTCTTCATGGGAGATAAGAATAAAGGAGACAGTAAGGGAAGATGTCTGAAAGATGTGAGATATAGAAAGAGAATAGGGATCTCTTGGTGATTGGCCTCAAGTTTTTCAGTTAAGTATGAGGGGAGATTCTCAGACGTGAAGGTGGAGGGTGGAGAACCATGAGACACTTGAGGAGGGATGGAAAGCTTCGGAATAACCACTGTGCTGAATGAGAGAGTGAATTAATTAGAACCAATTTGTGTATTTGATTCTCATGAGAATTTCCAACTTAATAAAACTTTTCTGAAGGTGGCAATTAATTTTCAGTAGAATTAGCTTTGTTCAGAAAAGTTATGGGTCAGAACACTTACATTGTTATTATTAAAGCAGGTTATTATTAAAGCAAGTTAAATTATGCAGTCATAAGCAAATGCTGCTTAACACATGACTTCATTACAAATGGTATTAGTTTTTTCATTTTAGAGAATTAAATGGAACATGAGTAGAATAAATAATTAGGTCTGGTATTTTTGTTGAACTCATTCCTGTTATTCTTACTTTCAAATACACATTTTATTCATATTTGGAAACTTTATATAATATGGCATCTTTAATGATAAAACTTGATTTTCTTCTTTTTATTCATGGGAACTGGAGTTGTAAATTATTATAGACACAGAGGGACAAAGAGCCTTGCCACTCACTTCTCTGCTGGATAAACCAGTAGAGACATGTTTAATTGTAGAGCAATCTAACAAAGAAGTTCTTAACCTTTTTTTGGTATTGTGGACACCTTTGCCCGTCTTATAAATAATGTCTTTAATAATCAAAAAAATTAAATTTCATTTAGACGTCAGTGCAAATAAAGATGTAATTTTTTTCTTGTTCAGGTTCACAGGCCCACTCCCAGGTTAAGAATCCTTGATCTAACCCCTGATTTTCCCACTACTTCTGTATCTGAGCTGGCAAAACACTGAAAATAGCATTGTTAGGAGGAGTTGAGATAGACCCTTTGCTCTCTTTGAAGTATTACAAAAGGGAATGGGAGTGAAAAAGGTCTGCATCCATCAAAAATTAGGCAGACATGGGCCATATCTGAAATTTTGTCTGCATCCCACTAGGCCTAAACTTTTTGCTAATCTGCCCATGGAAATTCTGCTACCAGTTTTTTTCCTGTTAGAGCTCATACTATCATCAGTAGTCTCATTGTTATAAGGCTAGAAATTAGAAGACTAAGGCTAAGTTTAAGGAGTTAGCAGATTTTTTTTCTGTTGTATTTAGCAGTTAATATGATAATAGCAAGTTGTTTTCTAATGACGTTTATTTTGCTTCCCTGTTATTTATGTCCAGTTCTATATACCACATCTATCATACTGAACTTGGCTGAAGAATTGGTCATTTTTCTTGGAAAGGTCTTCTTGGAGTTATGGTTATACACAAGAAGCAGTGTGGTATGGTGATTAAAGGATTGCTCTCAAGAGACTTGATTTCAAGACATGCCTCTGATACCTATTGGCTGTGTGACACCAAGAAAAATCCTTTAACTTCTCAGTGCCTGATGGCAACTCTCTAAGACTAAGTTTCAGAGATGCTAAACTGAACTGATAGAAGCAGTCCTCTCATTAGGAAACTCTTAGTATCAATGAAATCACAGGACTGGATTAAAAAATGGCAATAATTATTCAGAATTCAGCTCTGAGAATCTAAGGGGAAATATGACAAAATGTTCTTATTTTAATAGGTCCATAAAAAAGTGGTAGCTAATGTCTTGCCCATTATCATATTTCACATATAGACTTTGTTTTGACCCAGTAATACTGCTACTAGGTCTATTTTCAAAGATGATAAGGGGAAAAAAGAAAAGAACCTATATGTTCTAAAATATTTATAAGATCTGTCTTCATGGTGGCAAAGAGCTGGAAAATGTAGGGATGCCCGTCAAGTAAAAAATGGTTGAACAAGCTGTGGCATACGATCATGACAGAATACTACTATGTTTGCTCCATTTTTCTAATGATCTCTAATAACCTGAAAAACTGGTCTAAACAATAGCAACAAAGCAACAACAATACAACAATGCATTACTGTTTATTAAGTAGAATTTTCTTTCTAAGCAATACATAGACATATTGCTAGTTTAACATTGCTTTCGGCATTTTTATAGATATTGAGATTCTTTTTACAGATAGTTGTTATACTCATATTGACTATCTCATTGATTTACATCCAAGGTTCCACAGAATGAATAGAGGACAGGGTGAATGATTTCCTCATCTCAGTAGACTCCCGTTGACTCCCCCTTGTCATCCTAACAAACTGGTGACAGCAATCAGCACTCCTTTTCTTTACAGAGTTTATTTAGATTTAAATAGATACTATCAGGCCAATATCTCCCTGGTAAATGCAAACATCAGATGAGTTTCATGCTAAACTAAATTGAACTGAAGCATGGGATGGTACACGTATTTTACTTAGCTGGAAAGAAAGCAAACATGAGATTTAAAGGGGAATTCGGTTTTGGAATTTTTTCTACATAACATTCCTTTAGCTTCATTCATAATAAAATCACAAAGTAAAAACCATCTGAAAAGGATTTGTGTTTTAAGTAGTTTTCTTCCAGGTTCTATTCTTGTGATATTTTCACATTTTAGGGTCACATTTACCCTTCGATGGTATTTGTTTTGTTGGGAGGTATGTGGACATTGGGAAATGTTAAACCTCAGAGTATGCAAATTGTTCTTTTAAGGTTATGTCCACCGGGTTTCTATCAGTTTTGTATTAATTGTATATCTGTTACTAGCTTAAAGATAGCTTTTACCTATCTATATCTTAGCTTTTATAGATGTTCAAAGGATTTTACTAGCTGTATGATCCTGGGCATTACTTAATCTTTCTAAGCTTCAATTTTCTCATCCATGAAATAAAGATAATAATAGCACATACCTCACTGATTATTGTGGGGATCAAAGAGTGTAATGTATGTAAAACATTTTGTAAAGTTTAAAGCACTAGATAAAGGGTAGCTATTCTTAGCTCTTATTTTTTCTTAGTTGCTAGAGTCAGGCTGATTTATACATGGCATGATTTATACATGGTGCTCCATAGAAAACACAGGGTGCGGTGGAGGTTATCTTAGTAGATTCAAATTTATTTTCCTTCAATACTGTGTAATACTGGCAAAAGTGACACTGACTAGCAGTGCTATTGTTGCTTTACTTATGAGATTTGGTGGTTTCTAACCAAAGAACCTACTTTTTGTATTCTGCCATACATTGCTGCTTAAAGCAATATATTCGTCTTATATTCAATAAAATTTTGAAGGCAAGAGGAGAAGGGGACAGCAGAGGCTGAGATGGATGGATAGTGTCATAAAATCAAGAACAGGATCTTGGACAGACTTTGGGAGATAGTGGAAAATAAAGGAGCTGTCATGCTATGGTCCATGGGGTAACAAAGAGTCATACTCAACTGAATGACTAACAAACAACAAATAAAATCTGTCTATTTGGCTTCTTTAATCCTGTGGATCTGGTCAGTGATTCTTAATCTGAGCTCCAGGAATTTAAAAAAAAAATTGATAATTGTATAAGTGTTTTTTCTTTGTAGTCATTTGTAATCTTTAGTGCATTTAAAACATTATGTTGCAAAGGTGTCCATAGACTTCAGCAGACAGGCCAAAGAGTCCATGACATAAACGAGGTTAAAAGCCCTTGATCTAGATATAGATAGAGCCAGATCTTAACTGGGTATGGTGATGGGGTGGGAATAGCATAGATAATTACCATTTTGAATAATCTCATTTCAACCTCTCTCCCCTCCATCTCTTTATGCTACAAGATCTCATACCACCAAGTCCTCAAATGTTGTATAATATTTCTTCCATTGTATTCAAGCCTAGGGGAGAAAAAATATTTCATCTCTCAAGGAGCTATGCAGTCTCTGGACGCATGAAGGCTTCAGTCTCTCCTCCTGGCATATGTGCCTGTGTGTGTATGTATGTATGGACATATATACATACACACATGCACATGCATATTATATGGATAGATAAAAGTGTATGTGTGTGCATTTTTGTATGCACATAAGGCTATAAATGTATATGCATATATATTGCATATGCATATGATGATGGTAACTAGCATTTACATCACACTTTAAGATTTGCAAAGTACTTCAAAAATTTCTCATTTTAGCCTCACAACAACCCTGGGATATAAATGCTATTATCCTCATTTTACAGATGGAGTAACTGAGGCAAACAAAAGGTAAATGACTTGGCCAGGGTAACACAGCTAGTAAGTGTCTGAGATCAGGTTTGAACTCAGGTCTCTCTGACCACCTTCATATTTATCACTCTAAGCAAAACAGTACATCATTTAGGCAGCTGAAATGAAACATTCAAGAATTCTATTTAAGAAGAGTAGACAAAGGCAGTATATATTTTGTGTACCAATTGAGGAAAAGGGCTAGTAAAAGAGCAGTTTCTAGTTTGTTGTATAATTACTTAATTCAAGATTGTATTACTTGGCCCAAGTTTTTGGATGTAAACTGAGAAGTGATTGCATGGTTAAATTGCTTCTTTAATTCTACCAGTGGTCCATTTGATGCTTACATAATTCCTACTACGTTTGATAAATATCTGATTTGTTAATTAATTCATTATAGGTGATTTCTACAATCCTCCTTGATGAGAGATTATTAATTAGATCCACATAGATTCCTTATCCAGTATACTTACAAAAATTTTTCATTTTATAATTGTTAGGATTAAGAGAGTCATTTCTACAATTTGGGAAGAATTTTTAATTCCACTTAAAGCCAGTGATTAACTCACTTTAAGACTGCTGGTGAGGGTAAAAGATTTTCCTGTGTGTGGGAAAGAGATGCATATGTATTCTCACACAGACAAATACGCAGACTTTCTCTAAGCTTTTTCCAGGACATGAAAAACTTCCTAAATAAGTAAGACATTTTTAGAAGTTAAGAAAACCTTCAGGTCACTGGAAGGAAAAATGACACAAGGGTAACCATTTACAAAATGTTATCAAGAGATTGGGAAGACTTCATTAAATTCTAGGTTATTCCTATAGCGATGTTTATATTTCATGCAAATCTGAGTTAGCATTTCATTTATTTTCATGACAGTGAAGTAGATGAAACATCTACCATTCACTTGACTGACCTCTTTATCTTTGTTGTATCATCATTTTCCAAGTCAACAGATGCCTTTCTTGCTTCTATTTGCTTCATCAGTTACCGAGTTTTGTTAACTCTTCTTTTCCTTCCAAAATCTCTTATAACTGTTTCTTCCATAATTTTCACTACCAGGACCTTAATTTGGGTTCTTATTACCCATTCTATAGCTGCTAATCTCCACCCCCTCCCAACTAAAAAAAAGTTACCTTGGTCTCCAGTTCACCAATTGTTTTCCACTCCAGTCCATCTGCCAAATTAGATTTCTTATATGCAGTATTGTTTTGTTCTTGAACTTTTGAATCCCTTCACCTGCTTCTTCGAAACTGAGTCATGAACTACCTTTCCAACCTTATCTTCTGTGACTCCCCTACAAATAATTTACATATTTACAAAATTGTACAGTTCATCATTTCCCACATATGACTTCCATACTCCAACCCTTGCACCTTTGCTCATACAATCCCTTTCACTTGGAATTTCTCCCCCACTGTCTCTCAAAATTCTACCCATCTTTAAAGGTCAAATTTTAATAAAAAAAAAAAAACTCCTTCATGAAACCTTGATCACTTAAAGGAAAGAAATAATGTTTTCCCTTTTTTAGAATTCCTTTAGCTCATTGTTTGTACTATTTATATGTTACTTATCATAGGGGTATAAGGGCCATTAAGCTTGGAGCCATAAAACCTGATTTGAATCCTGGCTGTGTCACATAATTAGCTATGTTACGGTCAATTCATTTAACCCTTCTTCACCTTAGTTCCTGAATCTATAAAATTTAGACAATGATTGTGTCAGTTGGTACTCTTTTCTGACTGAGGCAACTGTATTAATTGAAAGGAGAGCATAAATGAAGAGAATTGCTTTTGAAACATTGAAAAAGCATCCCCACAGAGAAAAGACACTCATTCATAAGGAGGAAGGAAGGAAGGAAGGAAGGAAGGAAGGAAGGAAGGAAGGAAGGAAGGAAGGAAGGAAGGAAGGAAGGAAGGAAGGAAGGAAGGAAGGAAGGAAGGAAGGAAGGAAGCATTATCAGTCACCTATTCTGTGACAGACACTGCTAAGCACTTCTATAAATATTGTCTTATTTAATCATGAAGATGGCTGAAGTGTCGCCTTCATACTGCATGAAATTAGAACTGACATTGGGACTTTGAGACTAAAATCTGAGAAACTTAGAAGTGTTTTGTGACTATGAGACAACTTTATATTGCCTATTTTTAGCCTAGCTGACAGAAATATATATTTGGTCTTTTTTTTTTAAATCATAAGATAAAGGTGAGCCATGGCTATTTCAAAGCAAAAGGTTAGGTCAAGACCAAACCTTGAAGACTCAATACCAGATCTTTGAGTGGATGTGAGAAGAATCCTCAGAGTTGGATCTGAGGAAGACCTCAGAGTCTGCACTGTTAATTGCTTCTTGGAAGAGCTCATTGGAGAAAAATCATTGCCTTTTTGAAGAGCTGACTGTAAAGGAATAGTTCTCTACCTTTTCTGGCACTTCCTTCTACTACTTGAGAGGTAGAAAGCCCTCAGAGCCTAGTAAAGGGAGAAGTACTTAAAAGGTTCCTTTGGATCCTAGGTGTAGGATAGGGCTAATGTTAACAGAGCACAATGCAATGTTGGACCTGAGCCAAGGAAACAGACCTGGAAAGGGTCTTTAGACCCCAGGCTTAGGGTCTCTGTTTCACATAAGAAAAACTTAATATTTCCTCGTAAACGGAAGAGAGGAATGGTCTACATGTAGCATCTAGCAGAGAATTGGCCCTGTACAGCAAGAGATTGGAGAGTTCTGGGAAAAGAGCAGCTCTGTCCTTGAAATAACTTGCAGTTTAGATTGTCCTTGAGAGATCCTGAAGACATGAAATTCCATAGTCCAGAGCTATGAATTGCCCCTAGGAACACATTCCCTATTCATATTCCTCCATGTTATGGTTTGCTAAGTTTTTACCCACTTTCTCCAATGAACACTGTGCATTACAAGAAGAGCGTGCCCTAGATATATTTTAACTATTTTTGCTTCACCTCCTGTTTTATGAATATTTCTGGTTAAAAGATAATGTGTCATTTTGGCTGATTTGTTAAATAGGAAACAGTTGTAGGGGCTCAGGGGTGACAGTGTATGGCAGTAGGACTGTATTCCCTTACCAATACATGCTCTGGTCCCTGAGAAAGTGAGTTGTAGTAGCGTGCTTCCTCTGGGATTCCTCAACCTGCCAGCATTAGTGAAGATTGGGTGAACAAGCCAGCCTAGAGAAGAAAGAAAAAAGTTGGTGTCAGGCAGCATGCTACTATAGTACAGTTTGGCTATTTATCAGCCATGGTTGTTATGAACCAACTACTCTATAAACTATAACATACTTTATAATTGTGAGTTACCATTATTATGTCTTTATCGCTTCTCTATACTATAAACTCCTTGTGCGCTATTACTATATGTTACTCATCTTTGAATCTCTCTTAGTTCCCTCTATGTTCCTGTATATAATAGGTACTTCTTTAAATCCATTCATTCAAAGCTGTTTCAAAGTGCCTTGAACAAAACCACTCTTACAATAAGAGATAGCATAAAGTTCTGTCATCTGCTCTAGAAATCAATGACAATATCACAGCACTATAAGAATTTGTGATATATCTCTGGCAAAAATGCTATACATAAATATAAAATACTTTCGAAAGTAAAGCTCTAGGCTAGTGATGAAATATAATTAGTATATCAATTCAAAATTCATAATTGCAAGGTGTAAAATCAGTCAAGATTTTTGAAAAGGTCTGATATATGTGTGTATACATATCATTAGGTACTATTTTAATGCCTTATCTTGAAAGATTTCAAGCATTATTGCATACTATTTCACAAAAATGCATTTATGAGAGAGAGGAAGGAAACCAGTATTAATTACTAGTTCGCAAAATCTGTTTCCAAAGAAATCCAAACCACTTTTTTTTATATTACTTTAAAAGATTTGCTGATTAAACCCTAAGGGAAATGGTCCAAGAATGGGGATTTCTTTTTTCTTTGCCAAATCAAAAGAAAACTAGAGTCTTTATCTAGAAAGAATATAAGCATACAGCATAATGTAACAAAGAACAGGAAGGATATGTGAAATCTTTGCTAACTAATCTGTGGGTTTCCAGACTTCATCAAGGAAACAAGTGAAAGGTGGAGGAAAGAATTAGGGAAGGAAGGGCATTGGATGATTTTTGATGATCAAAAGTACAGAGAAACTTCTTATTATTGAATGATTTAGACTTAAAATGCCTTGAAATAATAGTTTAATATTTTATGAATGTTAAAATGCTTTTAAAATTTGATTTGCTTTCATTATTATTGTACCTAGAATGCTGAATTACGAATTGGGAAGTCTTTTGTCTCCAGTTTTTTCCAGAATTGGCATGTGGTTTAAAATAGGGCATAAACACTGGAAGCACATTTCCCCAGTTACCTTAAGGAAAGCAGAGACATTAAAATCTCCAACCTAGTTTCATGTTGTTGTTTTTACCCTCACATACTTGGCCTATGCTTCATGGATTAATTACAACATAGGTTACTGCAGATGCAGGGTCTGCTCTTCAGGGATGGGACTGTTTCCTGATTATCCATGCATCCTCAGTACTCAGCACAATGCCTGGCATTTACAAGGCACATGCTAATTGATCGGTTGATTCAGTTTTACCAGTTGTGAAATTTCATTTTATCAGCTGGCCGCTGAGTGATCAGGAAATGGGGAAAAGATTCATGCTAAGCAAACTTGGGAGACACTGATTTATCAACAAGAATGCTAGTTTATCATTTTATTTTATTTTCAAGGTTCATTTTTTTAAAAAATTTAGTTCCAAATTCTTTCCCTCCCTCTTATCCTCCCCTCCCCTTTGTGAAGGCAAGCAACATAATATCAATTATACATGTGAAGTCATGCAAAACATATTTCCATATAAACCATATTGCAAAAAAGTAGAAAAATGAAATGAAAAAATATGCTTCAATCTGCATATCAGGTCTCTTTCTGGAGGCAGATTATTATATTGATCAGAGTAGCTAAGTCTTTCATAGTTGATCTTCGTTACAGTATTGTTGTTACTGTGCACAGTGTTTTCCTGGTTCTACTCACTTCACTTTGCATCAGTACATATAACTCTTCTCATAGTTTTTCTGAAACCATCCTATTCATCATTTCTTGTAGCACAATAGTATTCTATCACAATCATATACCACAATTTATTCAGCCATTCCCCAATTTATGGGCATCCCCTCAGTTTCCGATTCTTTGCCACCACAAAAAGAACTTCTATAAATATTTTTGCATGTGTACCTGTTTTTCCACATCCCCCCAACCTTTGTTATTTTCCTTTTCTGTCATGTTAGCCAATCTGATAGGTGCAAGGTGGTACCTCAGAGTTGTTTTAATTGGCAATTCCTTAATCAATAGTAATTTAAAGCATTTTTCATATAGCTATTGATAGTTTTGATTTCTTCTTCTGAAAACTGCCTGTTCATGTTCTTTGACCATTTATCAATTGGGGAATATATCAGTTTATGTCACACTTGTTTCTCTGATACCCCAAATACTTGTGTCCATTACACAGGATACCCCAACTAAAATGCCATCTTTTACAGGAAACCTTCCCTAGCCTCTCTTAATTCTAATTCCTTCTCTCTTTAAATTATCTCCTATTCATCCTATATGTAGTTCCTCAAGGAACTTGAGGGCGTTGACTCTCTTTTGCCTCTTTTTGTATTCCCAGTTCTTACCATAGTGCCTGGTATATAGTAGGTGTTTAATAAAAATTTATTGATTAGTTGATAGTGGGTCTATCTACCCTGCTACCTACCAGTCATATCCTATTCCCCTTTGCTGTGGTGATGGTAATGAAATCAATCCTACAATCACTTGTGGAAAGGACATATAAATCAGTGTCTCTATGACTGCTCAAGCCAAATCATCCTTCCCTGGCCATTATTTTTTAAATGTGTTTTCTTCCCCATAATTCCTTTGAAGGGAGGGGCCATCTTGTTATTGTTTTTTATGGCTTCAGCCCTTAGAACAATGAGGTTTTAATAAATGCTTTTTATTCATTCATTAAGAGACTTATTAAAAGTTACGTTAGCTAATTAATGGCAGAACTGGCGCTTGGAGCTCTTGTCTCTTGACTCTCTGAATAGCAAGACTACAAGTGCATATCCATATCTCACAGTATGGATTAGTGTTATTATATTTATTTCAAAAGATGTCATGTTTGATGGAGGGGGTGGTGATTGGCCTGTTAAGCTTTACGAGATGGAGAGGAGGCTTCTATATTTGTTAATCTTGCAGAATATCAAATGCATTTCTGAGGCACACACCCTTTCTCTCTCTCTCTCTCTCTCTCTCTCTCTCTCTCTCTCTCTCTCTCTCTCTCTCTCTCTCTCTCTCTCTCTCCCTCTCTCCCTCTCCCCTTTTCCTCCACCCACCCTGCTTCCCCCGCTTAAGCACCAAAAAAAGAGAATATACTAATATACTGTTTTTGTTGTTCAGTCATTTCACTCATGTCTGGCTCTTAGTGGCATTATTTGGAGTTTTCTTGGCAGAGATACTAGAGTGGTTTGCTATTTCCTTCTCCAATTCATTTTACAGATGAGAAAACTGAGTCAAATAGCGTTAAGTGACTTGCCCAGGGTCATACAGTTAGTAAGCGTCTGAAGCCAAATTTAAACTCATGAAGATAAGTCTTCCTAACTCCAGGCATGGCACTCTATCCACTGTGTCAGTAAGCTGCCCTTCCATATATACAGCAGAATAAAAAAGAGGATTATATATGAAACTGTGAATCTTCATTTCATTCCAATTGCTTTTAAAAAAGGATATAATACAACAATACAAACATGCTACTTTCAAAACTGCTTTGCTTGTCTGCGCTTCCTTCTGAACTTCCTTGTGGTACCTTCTGTGCATTTTTTAAAATGATAAATGGCTTCTTTTTTTGCATCCATCACTATTTCTAATCCCTCCTCTCCTTTCAATCCAGTCCTTCAACTTGAAAACTGAAAAAAAAAACTTGTCAGAAATGTGCATAATCAAGCAAAATAAATCCATAAACTGGTCCTTAATATATGGTGTAGTGAATGCAGAAACAGTCTTCAAGTGAAGATTAATATTCAGGTCTTATCTTTGACATAGACTGACTGTGTGACACATTCTGGCCAAGTCATATATCTATGAATGTGTGTGTATATATGTATGTATGTACATACACATATATATGTATGTATAGATGTGTACGGATATAAGTATATATCAAGAGAGATTTGTAAGAAGTCCCAAACTGCTAAAATCTAGACATTATCCTCCCCTGAAGGGCCAGGGAATGACCCCAATGAAGTTGTAATGACCCCAAGGGTGGTATGATCAATCAACCGGACTATGATAAGATAGACTACACCCTGCACTAGTCACTAGTGAGGCTTATCTCCAACATATCCTCATTAACCCTTCACACATTATCTACCTTATACTCCCCGACTCAGCCCTCTCTTATTGCTGTGCAAGGTCCTGACCTTCTCACTTCTACTGAAGGTTGGCCCCTTAAGGCAATTATAGTTTAATTACCACCTGCACAACCACAGCAGCATCTGCACACTCTCACTATGCCCACACCCTCCAACCCCCCAAATCACCTCAGGTCTATAAAAAGGGCCCCCTGGGAGAGTTATGCCTTTGAGACAGTGACTAGTGAATACAATTTCTGCTGTCTCCATATTTTGTTTTGGGTAGGAAAGAATGTGTTACACTGGATGATCAGCCACAAATAGGTTGCAATTTGCACTGTGGAACTCATTCATTACATTATCTCTGCCTCCCACCTCTACCCCATCTCCTGACCACCTCTGCTTGCATACTTCCTTCTTTCTGTCCAGGACATCACCATCACTTGGTTGCAAGACCCACATCATCCTTAGTTCCTAACTCTGACTCACTCCACATATCCAAGCAGTTGTCAAATCCTCTCATTGCTACAATATATCTCTCCTGTATACTCACACAGCCAGTATACTAGTCCAGGTGTCCATCACTTCTTGCCTGGATTATAGCAGAGGCCCCTAATTGGTCACTCCCTTCTCTAATCCGTCTGCTCTAGACCCACCTAAGGCAAGTCTGATCATGTCACCACTCTGCTCAATTAACTATAGTGTCTCCTTATTGACTTTAGGATCAAATACAAATTCCTCTGCCATTTAAAGTCCTTCACAAATCTACCTTGCTAATCTTACTATACATTTTCTTCTTGCCTTCTTGTACTCTACAGCCCAGCTAAATAGATCTGGTAGTTCCTCACTTTCATACAAAAACACAATCAAAATATCCAAACATGAATAGAAAAATGAAGTATCCATTAAGCAGTACCATATAAAGAAAGGGAAATTGATTTATAATGAAAACTTTCTACTAAGTGCAAATTAGAGACAATTTATCTTTTCTTGTTGCCTTTGCTTATATAGGAGGTGAATATCAACACATGTAGAAACACGATACCTGATTGAAAAAATTATGATCACTGACACTTGTGGCCTATAGTTTTTGTGGTTTTATTGTAGATTTGAGCAAAAATTTAAAATCTATAAAAATACAGCTGTTTGGCCAGCAACATTGATTAAAGTAATTACTAACAAACAATTGTTATTTACAAGTCTAACCTCTTCTCCAGAACATAAGCTGGCTTTTAGAAAATAATTATATCATATTGCTTTTACTAAAATATACATAAGCAGCATTTTAGTAAGAGCAAAAAGATCTTTTTGTTCCATTAATAAAAATGAAAAATATGTTTAAAATATTAAGAACATTAATAAACTGGAGAGTGTCTAGAGGAGAACAAGGATAGTGCCTAGCACATAGTAGGTCCCTAATTGATTGAAGGACCTTGAGTCAATTTATTATGAAGAAAGGAGCACGGTTGAAGGAACTAGGAGGTTGCCTTTGGAAGACAAGACTGATGGGGGAACATGAAAATTCTCTTCAACATTAAATGGCTACATGAATGGTTCTCATACAGAGTAAGATTAGACTTACTCTATTTAACCCAACATGGCAACACCAGGAGCACTTAGTAGAAGTTGCAAAGAACCAACTTTGCACTTGATGCCAAGAGAAACTTCCTTACATTTAGAGCTGTCATAAAGTAGAATGGCCTATATCTAGAAGGAATACATCTCACCCTTATTCCTGAGTGGGAAGTCTCCAAGGAGAGCTTGGAAGATCATTATGTCGTATATGCCCCTAATCACTATGATCGAGCATGCTATAGTGGACCCTCCTTTAATGTGTGGATTCTACTAGATGGCCTCTAATATCCTTTGAAACTCTCAAATTCTATGATTTCTGTAATCTTCCCAGTATTTTTCATTTCTATTTTTGTTTTATAAGGTATATAATATATAATATTGTACACATGGTATATAATAAATCAAGAATGAAGGATGAAAAACGATAACATGATTGCTACAGTAGTAAACATACACACATATATATTGAATTTGTAAATAAATGTAGAGTGTTTGTAAAGATTTTGGGGACACTCTGTACATATGTTGGGAATGACTGATTTTTAAAAATTACTGATAGGAGCGTATGATCAAAAAGTTTGGCAAACACTGAGAAGCTAATTAATTCTCCTTCTATCCTCTTTCACCCTTAACTTTTTCAATTTTTAAGTGGCAGAGGTTTTATTTTTTATTTCAAAACATGGTAGCACCAAAAGTATATAAAAAAAACTACGTTTCCTCTAACTATTTCTTAAAAGTTCAGGGCCATCCTTCTAGGAGTCCAGTATTATACTGCACATCCCTTTTTGGAAATGTGTGGAGATGTGTGATCCTGCACAGAGAAACTCAAAAGTGTTGTGCTTTTTGGTTCTCCTGTTGGATTCCCAATCAGTTTGCCCATTGACACTTCTTTTTACTCTTAGTGGACCTGTTGGCAACAATAACCCTTCTCTCTATTGCTAATTTGCAACTTCATATCTGCTGCGGGTTTGACAAAAAGTTTGCCCGTACTGTGAAAGTTGGGAAAAGGGGAAAGGGGCTAGGAATACAGCATTAGGGTGTTCTCTCATGAAACAGTGATTTGACTAAGTGACATTTACTTTGGCTAATCAGAGATCTTTCATTTTTCCCTATTGATTTTGTGGCTTTTGGTTCTATTGTCTTGATTATGCTCTGAATGTGTGGGGTGTGACTATATTGCATTACATAATTGTACAGCTGAGTCTATGCAAGAGTTACAAATGCTTTTTAACTGTTCAAAAGGTAGAGAAGGCCATGTATGGTAGACCAGAAAGAACACTGGATTTGTGGCCAGGAGTCCTGGGTTTAAATCCCAGATGCGCCACTACTGGTCTGTGACTAAGCAATTCAGTTCACTCTTATTTTCCTTCTGTGAGCTTATTTCCCCATTTGTAGAGTAAATAACACATTACAAAGCATTAAACAAGTTTTTGTGAGGATCAAATGTAATCATGTATATGATTTGCAGCTTACTTACTTACTTACAACTTGGGAGCACTGGAAAGGGTCACTCAGCTATTATGTGTCTGAGGCAGGATTTGAAAACCATCTTTTGACTTAGAGACTAGCTCTCTATCCATTACACAATGTTGCCTCTCATGAATATTATTATTATTAATGTTATGTGGTAGTCACTATTTAGTATAAAGTCATTTCTGCCCCCTCGCTCATTCCTATTATACTCTAAAGTATACTCCATTTATGTACCTAATTGGGATTGTATCCAACAGGTCTATAAACAGTCATAATTTCCTGTCACTGATCATTGATTTAAAGTAGGAAATTGTCCTGAAGCAATCAATACAGTCTTCTGGGAGCTGTTTTGAATCTTATTAAAACTTTTGCATCATTTTAATGAAAATTTAATGTATTAATTTTTAATCTGATGTTTTTAAATTAAATTTTATGTATTAATTTTTAATTTAATGTACTTAATTTAAGTTTAATTCAATGTCTTCGATGCTTACTGTTTGTAAAGCACTGTCCTTGCGACTAAGGGAGATTCAATGATAGATAAGATACAGATGGGTTTTACCCTCATGGAGTTTGAAATAAAAAAGAAAGTAGATTTTTCATTCAGAACATATTTTAATTGAGTATGAGTACTGGAGGATATTTCCTTAGGGCTACTGTGTTTTCCTCAAGTAAGGTTGCACTTTGGGGCCACTGTGTTTTTTGTAAGATGGATGTAACAGGTGTCCTACATACCCAGTGACTTTATTTAGATCTACCATATATGACCAAGAATACATGTATGTGATAACTATAAATGTTAATCCTATCCTATGTCAAATTTCAAATTAAGATTTTGTAGTCAGCAATTGTTTTACTTTTAATCATTCATTTCTTTCCAACCTTAGAATATTCAAAGACTAGCTCCTTATAGTGAGATGATGGCATTCCTTGGTTTATATATGAAAAAAGTAACTTTATGTGTGCCAGCCTTGGCTTTAATCTATTATCAATGAAGACTAAAGTAGGAATAACTGTCAGACCAAAATACTTTAGAGAGCAGGCAATGAAGAAATGAAGGATGAAGGGCCATTTGTCTTTTTTTTTTTTTGTAAAAATTCTTCATTAGGCCAAGTTGATTAGAAAGGGGGAAAGGGAGTAAAAAACTAATGGTTCGAGAATTCAAAGGCAAGCAAAAAAAAGTGAAAAAAAATAGGCCTTCTAAATAAATAAATATCTCGGGGTCACTGATACCTCACACTGATTCTGGAGCTAGTTGAAAAATGATTTAATTACATTTCTACAGGAATTTCCTAGGAAATTTATCTTAGCTTCTGTTGAAATGCATTTTGTCCCAAAGGAAAGAGCAGTTCATATAATTTTACCTGTTTGCACGAAATTGCTTAATTATGTCATATTCTGGCCAGACCTGTGATTTCAAAGGTATAAGAAGCCAGCTATGAGGGACTTTCTCTACCGGTGCAGATCAGCCCCTTCTAAACAAAAACAAAACAAAAGTAAGGGACAGCTGGATGGCTCAGTGGATGGAGCCCTGCTCCTGGAGTCTGAGCAGCCTCAGACACTTACTAGCTGTATTACCCTAGACAAGTCACTTAACCCCACCTCCACCCCCATAAAAAATTTAGTCTTTAGAGAGTCATTTAAAGGCATTGAAAAGTTAAGTGACATGTGCTGGGCCATACAGCCAGTACATGTTAGAGACAGGACTTGAACCTACATTTTTCTGATTTCCTGGTTCTACTCTACCCACTACAACACACTATCTATCATCTCCAATAGTAGATGAGCTCAAATAATTTTTCTGTTCACAACTGCTCAGTAGAGAGTAATCCTTAAATACGATCTATCCAACCAATCTTTTTTCACACTAACGTTGTTACACCAAAACCACTTTATACTGGTGGCTAGTCTCCAGGAATGCAGATACTCTCAGAACTCTGACAAGTATACCATGGGGAATAACCCATCCCAGAGCCTCTAATACTTGAATTAGTCAGAAAATAATTGCTAGGTAGGCCTGTGGCAGTGCCAGCAAATCCCAGAGAGCACCGACCTACACGGGCACTCTGCTACTAGATGCATATAGTTCTTCCTCAAGTGGCTATTGGTTTCTCCTCTGCTGGTTTCTCCTCTTACGGCCTGCTGCAAGACACAGGGGAAAGGCAGGGCACAGTTACAGCCTCGTGGGCCCTCTCTTGTCATGGCCCCAGGCTCATCATGAACACAGAGAAACACGTGGATACCTCCCCATTGCCCTTGTCCCATCCAAAGTTTGAGCAGCCCTAGGTCTCCTTAGATGAGGAAAAGGAGAAGTTGGCAGAAATGAAAGGGAGAGAAGGGAGAGGATTGGAGAGGAAAAAAGACAAGAGGAAAGGAGAGGAGGGGAGAGGAAAAGGGGAGAGAGGAGGGGGAGGAAAGAAGAGAGGAGAGGGGCGGGGGGGGGAGGGGAGAGGAGGGAAGAGGAGAGATAATATTACCATTATAAAGATTGCATAACCTCAGGTCTCTGTGAAGACCTAATTTAACCTGTATTTAAATTTTGGCCACCCAAGAACACAGAACTCGCAATTACATTGGTTGGACTCTCTCCTACAAATACGCTCCACCTACCCAGCTCTGGATTGCCCAAAATCTGGATACCTGGATACAGACTAATAATTGGCGTTCTCTCTTTCTCTCTCTCTCTCTCTCTCTCTCTCTCTCTCTCTCTCTCTCTCTCTCTCTGTGTTTGTGTGTGTATGCACATGTGTGATCTCTGTCTCTGTCTCCATATATATACATACACATTCCTTTCAGAAAGATCTTACTTCAGGAGTATTCATATTCAGGGAGGCATCACATTTGATAGTAATATGTCCACTGCAATATTTGGAC
This sequence comes from Phalanger gymnotis, assembly GCA_028646595.1. Classification (NCBI taxonomy): domain Eukaryota; kingdom Metazoa; phylum Chordata; class Mammalia; order Diprotodontia; family Phalangeridae; genus Phalanger; species Phalanger gymnotis. The sequence continues at coordinate 740,205,959 of CM053622.1, read as the reverse complement.
AAATATATTTCCAGGGAAGCAATTCATTATGTCTGGCAGAGTATTCTTATAGCAAGAGGCTTGTAAATGGAAACATTTTAAGATGAAATCTTAGGTAATAGACCCAATAATGATAAGCCTTGGTGCTCTTGTCCTCCACCAAAAGGTACTTGTCTCCTGAGGCAGTCTAAATTGGTGCTCTCTTCTCAGTAAAAGGAGCAATGGGTGCTGTAAGTTCTCAAAGATTTTAGGGCATTTCCTTAGAAATTGTTCCAAGATACGACTTAAATAAATCATTGCATTTAACCTGGTGAAATTCTCCTGGCATTAGGCTCTTCCCTTAAAGCAGGAGTTCATAATGTTGAGTCTACTTTTTAAAAAAATACACATTTTTATAACTCTCAATATTATTGATTCCTTTTGTAATCATTTGTATTTCGTTTTGTGCATTTTAAAACATTATTTTAAGAAGGATACCATATATTTCACCCAACATCCAAAAGATTTGATGACACAAAACACGGTAAGAACCTCTGCCTTAAAGCTTTGCTCTTACCTTTGCCCTTCTTTCATGAAGCCATGTCTTTTGTCAGAATTCAGTTTTGGAAAGGACCTTTAAAAAAAAGAACATCTTTCCACTGCCCTTTGGATCACCTGCAATTTTTATTCTTCTGAGACTTTAGTGTCCTATGTTTTTGAAACTATATTGTGTCACTATGAGAACACCGGCATTGAAAAGAGGAGCTTTTATGACAGTGAGCAATTAATTAAAACAAGTGATGTACATTTTCTAAACACACTGCAGCCTAATTAACCCTCACTATTCAGTTGCGAGACCAGCTCAGAATCACCTGTCTGCTGGGCCTAGGACATACACAAATACGCAAAAGGTATCAAGTACATTTAGTACTTGTATCATGTAGATGTAGTTAGACAGAGATAGAGATTTAGACAGAGACAGACATAGATATTGACATAAATATAGCCATATGTATAGATACAGGCATAGATATATAGACAGAGACAAAGTTATGGACAGATAAAGATATGGATATAGACATAGATATGGATAGATATATCAATATAGATAGAAATAGACATAAATATGGGCATAGAGATAGATACAAATATAAATATAGACAGATGTAGACATAGACATAAAATCAGGCAATATGTATTTTACATCCACTTTAGGCAGCTAGGTTTGTTGTTGTTTTGTTTTATATTGTATTCTGTAATCTCAGTGAGAAAGCCCTGTAGTATACCATAGCTCGGCATAGTGTAATAAGCCCATTTATTTCTGAATAGGTAAATCTGGAGGATCCCACTATGCTTAAAAGAAATACTTCCTTTCTCTTAGGATTTTGTGCCAGGCATCAGTAATTAGCTGATTCTTGGATGTGAAGGGAGTTTGTTTTATTTTTTATGATGTTTTGTGCACTTTGGCATTTTTTAATTCTGATTTTAGAAAGTACTAGTGATATATTGACCCAAGGTTTCTGAGTTAATGAAAATCCTGTAGTCTCTTTCACTTCTGGAGGAAGGGAAGGGAATATGCATTTCTATAATATCTACTATGTATCAGATGCTGTACAAATATTATTTCATTTCATCCTCACAACAACTTTAAGAAGTAGATGCAGGTACTGTTATTATCCCCATTATAGTTGAGAAAACTGCAGCAAACAGAGATTAATTGATTTGGCCAAGGTTACACAGCTGGAAAGGGTCTGAGGCTGGATTTGAACCGAGGTTTTTCTGAATCTAAGCCTAGTACTACAGTCACTGCACCACCTAGCTGATTTCTGAATCCCAAACCAATTTTGTAACATTTTGCTAAAGTATGCGAATAGAGGAGTTATTAGGATGATATCTCTTGTAACTTTTGAGGTGCTTATTTCCCATGGAAACAAAGTTGCAAAGATACTTTTTTCTCTGAATGTTAGAAAATTTTAAAAAATAATTATGACAAGATGCATTATGACTAAAATAGATTGTTTTTCTTAAAAACAGTTCTTCAAAAGTTCATTGAGAAATATATTAACCTGAGAATTCCAATAATTTGTAGGTGATTAACAGATCAGTCACATTACCTACACACAATAATGTGATAAATTGATTCTTAATATTTTTCACAGAGAACAATGTCTTACCTTAATTCTTTTAAATGCATATGAACAGGGAATAAGAAGTATTCCTAGGCTAGAATGAATTATCTTTAGCTCATCCAAGGCATGCAGCTGCCTTCTATGTTAAATTTAAACAATAAACAGAATGGCCATTGCATAAGATTAACTAGGCTTAAAAATTGACAATGGAAGAAAGTCAAGCTAAGGAAACTGCTTCTATGAATGAGCCATGTTTTATACTCATTCTTAGTGGTATAGTATTTTCCCTTTGAGATATGGCATTTGCTTTTTCAACCTTCAGAAGGTCGATATGTTTTCATGCCACCTGTTCTACATATTCACAAGCTCGTGGACTCCAGGGAATTATGGAGTAATACGTGAATGAAAAAAATGGAGCATTTCTTTTTTGGGGTCTAATAACTTCACTTCAAAGGCACTTAAGACAGGAATCATATAACTAGACACTGTTGCTGTAAGTATCAAATGAGATGATGCTTATATAAAGCAGTTTGTAAATTTTTAAGTGACATGTACCTACGACAGCGACGACGATGACAATGATGATGATGATGATGATGATGATGACTTCTGTTCTATTCTACCCTAATAAAACAAAGAATCTATGGTACAAAACTGGGCTAGTTTTCACTCTCGTGAATTGCTTTCTAACTACCTTGGGAATTGCTTTTACCTGGGGATATATGTATACATTTTTATTGAAGGAGTGATTGTTTGAATTTTCTGGCTGTGAGTCATCTATTACACTAGACATTGAGCCATGGCAGGGACAAATGGTCTGCTTCCAGAAGTAGTGAAGTAGTGGATTACCTCTCAAAGTCTTCAAACAAAGGCTGAATGACTACTTGCTGGGTATATTATAATGCATGTTTCTGTTCAGGTACAGATTGAGTGAGTTGACCTATGAAGTATCTTCCAATAGTGAGGTTCTGTGTGGCTGTGAATTGTGCCCAGTCCACACTCTTTAGAAGCTTATATTCTACGAGCAGAGCTAAGACATATATTCGATCTACAACACAAAGTTTTACATGGTATAGGTCACAATGGTGGTATAGAACACAATATGATTTGAGGGGAAGTAGAAATCACTTCTGGTGAGTTTCATAAGGACCTTCATGGAGATTTTCTTTCAGTTGATTATTGAAACAAAGGCAACAACGAGCAGAGAGGAGAGATTTGAATCCATTAGTTAAAGGCCTCTTTATGCCATAGATTCCTTTGGCAATCTGGTGAACTTTCTTAGGAATAAGGGTTTCCATAGGCAGCTAGATGGTGCAGTGGATAGAGTGCTCGGCCTGGAGTCAGAAAGACTTGGGTTTAAATCTGGCCTTAGACACTTACTAACCGCATGACCCTGGGCAAGTCAACCTCTGTTTTCCTCAGTTTCTTCAGATGTAAAATAGAGATAACCACACCTACCTCCCAGGGTCGTTGTGAGGATCAAATGAAGCAATATTTATAAAGTGCTTAGCACAGTTTTCAGTCTCCAAATACAATGCTCTTTCCATTGTACCAGAGGACAAGTTGGGCAGGCAAGACAAGGCAATGAGGACTGAGGTACTGAAAGTCACAATAAAGATTAGCTAGAAAGAGTGTGTTATAAGTGGACCTCAAAAGATAATGTTTTGTTGTCATGATGGCAAAAACAATTCATTCAAAATACATTCATCAAGCAACCACTACAGATGTGGCAGAGACACAAAGAGAAATAAAACGTGATCTGAAAGAGGAATTGTGGAGCAAGATGTCTGCCCTTTCTCTTCTCCCAATGAGAAAGGTAAAACTCCACACACACACACACACATACACACACACACATATCCTAAGAATTATCAGGAATTGTCATTTGCCTGTTAAACTCTTCTATAAATGTTTTCTCTTGCATTTAAATATCAGCTCACTAAGAGTCGGAATTGTCTTGCTTCACTATTTCTGTGTCCAATGCTTTTTCACCTACTCACTCTCTCACTTATTCATTCAGTGAGTAGGAATTTAGAGGAACAAGGGTAGGAGAAGTAGTTGCCTCTGCTGAAATACTGCCCAATGGGTTTCAGTTTCAGTTAAGGTGATAAAGTGAAGGGACTACTCATCAAAAAGGTAAGCTATAGGGCAATTTTCTACCTACAGAAAGAAAGTTTCACAGAATACAATGGAAGGACCTATACCTAGATTGCACAGGATGGACTGAATGTGAAGAAGGAAATCCTTTTTTTTAAATAAATTTATTTTTTTTATTTTTAGTTTACGACACTCAGTTCCACAAGTTTGGGGGTTCCAAATTTTCTCTCCCTCTCGCTCCTCCCCCCAGCCCCCCAAGATGTCATATAATCCAATGTAGGTTCTACATATAGCTTCACATTGAACTTATTTACATAATAGTCCAATTGTTATGAAGGAAGAAGGAAATCTTGTCTGGATATGAATGAGAGTGCAGAATGGGAGGAGATAGTTTCAGAGGAGAAATGCTAAGTAGGAAGACTTTTAACGGAGAAATTTAGAGGGTTGATCAGCCCCTGTGTTCCCATGTGGAATGCGGATCAGGTAGTTCCTTTGAAAATTTGCACACACTCCTCCCACCTAGGTTTTGAGGAGACTCAGATTGTAAGGGTGAATGGGCACTAAGCAAGAAGCCAAGGAGTTTTAACAGTCCCCAGAGAGATACCCAAAGCAACATCTTGTCAATTCTTAATGGCAACTTTGGGGCATTTTCTGCCATAGCCACGTACGTAATAAATTCATAATAAGGCTATGGTAAGATGGCAGCAGGACTCCAAAGTATAAAGGCTAAAGTGAGCAGATACAAAGAGAGATTTGCAGTCCATGTCAGCACCTCTCGTAGTAAAGGAGAGATCCAGAATGTGGCCTTTAGAACTGTAAAGTCCCTGTAGTCCCAGGAGTATGTTGACTGCTTCTCCTGCATACTGATTCCTCTTTGAGCCTTAAAATAGGATGCTTCCCACCTGGACTTGATACATAGCAGCAGTCTGACATTGACTCCCCAACAGACATCCGATTCCTCAGACCTTCCAGAAGAGGAATGGGGGTGAAGGGAAGTGTGGGAGGTGGGGAGAGTAGTAGCAATAGATCTCTGCATTATATAGTATTACTTGCACTAATAAAAACAGAGGATTCCAAGAAGCTATAATCCATGTTTATTTTCAGCAACTGATGTAACTGGAAGCTATAGAATAGCAGGTGGTGTTTTGTTTAATATAGGCAACTAATCCTTATGATTAAAGTCAGAGGAATTGTAAATCACATATGTTGTCATGCTTTCCAGCCCAGACTCTATTAGTGTTACTTAAGAAAAAAATTTTTTAGTAGTTCTGAGAAGTTATTGAGTAAAATTCTGCTTCTTATTTTGTTCCAAGCATTATATGTTCCCTACAGCTTGTGAAATGTCTTTCTGAAACTATGTTTAATGACTAATTAAGGGAAGAAATGACTTCCATTTTCTGACCCAGGAACAACTGGGGAGGAAAGGAAGGGATGGGTCCATGAGCCTAAATAAGCATTTGAGAAAGCCCAATAAATTGGTTGCACAAATTAAAGCTGCTATAACAATGGCTTAGTTAATGCACTAGATCACCTTTGGTTTAATGCTATGTGGTATTATGTGTGGATCAGTTTCCAAGATGATAAATTAGTTGAGGGTGCCAGCTTCACAAAGGATCTCATGAGTGCCAGAAATGCTTATCACATTTCTCTATCATTTCCTTCACTTACTACAATGTTGAAGGCTTTTTGAGTTTTATTAAGAATCTAGCTTTAGAAGCTTGTGTTGTTGTTTCACCTCCATTATATATAGAATGATACATTTTGTACATATTTAAGCTTTCACTATTCTGGTGGGCGAAAGTGGCACAGATCCTCGAAATCATTAGGAAAGTATTCATTCTCTGACAAATATTATTCACCTGTGTTGTTGAGAATGATTGTTTTTCTTTTCTTTCTTTTTTATTCTGAACTTAACAAAAGAGCATTTCCACATCCAATGTGGAAACAAAAGAAAGGATTATATAAGAGACTGTAAATTTCTATTCTGTAGAGTTTGATTTTTTTAAGTATGTAATAAATTCAGCATGTAACTTTCAAATCTATCCTGGGAGTTTGTAGTCATTTTCTGCTGTATTCTTGAAAGATAATTTTCCTGTACTTAAAGTCCTTACAATTATTGGCATAAGTTTCCCAGTAATGATCTTACTACTCTCTTGCTATTAGGGGAATAAGTTTTTAACTATATGTACATTAGAACATGGAAGGAAGAAATAAAACAGGAAAGGGGCGGGGAGTCCTTGGGCAAATTATGTGTGAGGGAAGGATGTGGATTTGAAGGAATCTTTCTTTGTTGTCATTTCCCAGATAAGCTGACTACCCACGACCTATACTTTGGGTCCGCCTGGGGGAAATGGTAGAGCCTTCTGCACAACAGGAACAGTCTGGACATATAGCAGCCACTGGTTACTGTATATTCCTGTACAGACTCCTGTAACTGTAATTCTGTAGCTTGTCTAACATAGGGGTACAGGTTTGCACGAGAGTGGAGAGAAAGATCCTACTCAAATTTAGGGATGCATGCAGCTCTCAACCTGAGGATTCATTTAGAAGTGTTGAATACCAAAATCCTATAGACAAGCTAGGTTTCAGAAGTGCTTTGTTAAAAGAGACATACAAGAGCAATTTGTTTGGGCATGCTTTTTCCAACCCCAAATGACAGCTCTGAAAGGGTCAGAATAGCCTCCAGATACATCCTAAAGACAACAGCTGCAGGTCTGCATTTGTCTTAAGTCCCAGAGAACATTAGGAGGAAGTCACAGAAATAGGTTAGGTTATTCTGACTGGACATCAGATTCACCCTCTTCAGAACCCATGCTGTCTAGTCCACTTGCTTTTCCGTTGTTTCCAAGTTCTGGTGTATTCTATGTTCTTTCATTTGGGGGAGGAGGAAGTCCATTAAGCAAGGTGGGTTCAGGCACAGAATGAAAGCAATTGAATAGGCCCCTCTTGCTTTTTTGCTATCACCTATTATCAGCTTTCTTTCATTTTTTGCTTAAGATATAACACTTTTCCTTCCTCTCATTTCTTTATCAAGTTTTCTTCCCTAATACTATGGAGGACACAATGATCCTTCCAACCACTCAGGCTCATGACCTCAGTATCATCTTCATATCTTCATTTTCACTCACCCCGCATAACTAGTATGTCTCTGAGCCCTATTCTACTTTCACAACAATTTCTTGTACACAGGTATACCTTGGAAATATTGTGGGTTCAGTTCTAGATCACTACAATAAAGCAAGTATCACCTACCTTCTATAGTCACAGGAATTCTATGGTTTCCCAGTGCAAATAAAAGCTATGTTTATACTTTGTGGTAGTGCAAATAAACCACATATATACCTTAATTAAAAATACTTTATTGATAAGCTAACCAAAGTTTGAGCCTTTGGTGAATCATCATCTTTTTCTCTTGGAGGGTCTTGCCTCAATGTTGTTGGCTGCTGATTGATCAGGGTGGTGGTTGCTGAAGGTTGGGATGACTGTGGCTATTTTTTAAAATAAGACTACAATGAAGTTTGCCACACTGATTGACTCTTCCTTTCCCTTGAACACTTAGAGGCCGTGGTAGTGTTATCAATTGGCCAATTTCAATATTATTGTGTCTCAAGAAATAGGGAGGCCAGAAGACATGGAGAGAAACAGAGAGAACAGCCAATCAGCGGAGCGGTCAGAGCACAACACAACATTTATCAATTAAGTTTGCTGTCTTATATGGGCACAATTCGTGATGCCCCAAAACAATTATAATAGTAACATCAAAGATCACTGATATCAGATCACCATAACAGATATAGTAATAATAATAATGAAAAAGTTTGAAATACTGTGAGAATTACCAAAATGTGACACAGAGACACAATGTGGGCACATGCTATTGGAAAAATGACACCAATAGACGTGTTTTATGCAGGGTTGCCACAAAACTTCAATTTGTAAAAAAACACAACATCCGTGAAGTACGATGAAGTGAAGCACAATAAAACAAGGTATGCCTGTTTGTCATCTTCTCTCTTCTGACACTGCCACCACACTAGTGCAGGCAGTCATCACCTCAGTCCCAGAGGATCTCAGTAGCCTGCTGGTGAGGCTCCCCTCTTCAAGTCTCTCCCAAATCCAGTCCATCTTCCACTCAGATGCCCAAGTCACTTTCCTAAAGCATTGGTCTGAGCATATTACCTCCCTACTCAAGATCAAATATAAAATGTTCCATTTGGCGTTAAAAGCCCCTCACAACTTGGCCCTTACCTTTCTAGTCTTTTTATAATTTTATCACCCACCACGAATTCTGTGATCTAGCTACAGTGGCCCACTTAGAGCTCTCTCAAGCACAATACTCATTCTCCAAGCCTTTGCACTGGCTATTCCCCATGCCTAGAATGTGCTCCCCTTTCCACCTCTACCTTCTAGTTTTTCTAGCTTCCTTTCAAACTCAGTACAAATGCTACTTCTATAGGAAGTCTTTTCCAGGCCTCCCAGTTGCTGCTGTTTCCTTCTGAGATTACCTTCTATCCACTCTGTCTATATCATATATGTGCGTGTGGATGTATGTGTATGTGTGTATGTGTGTGTATATATATATATGTACGTATGTGTGTATATACGTATATGTATGTATGTGTGTGTGTATGGGTGGATAGACAGATATTTATATGTTGTCTCCCTCCATTAAAATGTGAGCTCCTTAAGGGCAGGAACTGTTTTTTTTTTCCTTTCTTCATATCCTCAGAACTTATCTAGTGCCTGGCACATAGCAATAAAAACTTGTTGACAGACTGAAGCGTATTGTTAGTTTTATCCCATTTCCCACTTTTTGTGGGACAGGGGAGTCAAGATTGAAAAGGTGATATGATCATAAGATTATTAGCCCAATGTTAGACAAGGAGTAAGTAGCAGAAAGTAGAATTCAAACTCAGACCTTTCCATTCTATCACACTGCTTTCCCTGGCTCCTCCTCCCACCACCCAACACAGTCTTTCCTATGAATTTTTATTGTTTCTTCGTACAATATTCTTTTTAAGCAATCAGCTCTTATCTGCTATTTCGAGGCATTCTTATTAATATTTCCAGTCCTTAATCAATCAAGTAGCTTTCCTTTTATACTTCCCCTTCTTTTGTCTTCCCTTTCTCTCTTCCTTCTTTCACAACTTTCTTACTTTCTATAATGCTTCCTTAAGAACACTCAAGGGCAAAAGGAGTTCCCAATACCCCCAGCGGTAATGGATTATTCTAATGGTACCACAGACTTTCAAACATGAATCTACGACTTAGAAACTCTGGATTTCTTCCAGAACTATGAGAAAAGCTGATCTCATCTGTTCTGTAAAAGGAGAAAACTTGCCCTTCTATGGAACAGTTTTATTATTATACTCCTATATGCAACGGGTAAGAAAATGAAACTTTCTTCTGTATATCAGAAATTGCTAGGTTTTAATATTTCTTAACAGCCTTCTCATTCTCAATTCAGAATATGTTCCTCAGCCTAGAAAAGACCAGGTTGAATTTTGTATGCCTGGAGCTCTACGATGAAGCTGTCTCTCTGCTAATGTGTATGTTTTTGAACATGGCTCATTAAAAGGAAGGCATTACCTGCTTTCTTTGATGCTTGTTTCTGATTATACCTGTTAAACAGATAAGCACTCCTTTGTTAGTTGCATACAGTTTATACTCTTAGCAGAAAAGTCTGTACATCAAAATAGTAATTAGGTGTAACATCACAGGAAGAAATTACAGTGAGTACTTTTAAAATCCTTTTTTGTTCAGGAGATACATAGAATACCATATGTGGCTGATTCCTAACATTTAAAATAGGATAGTGGAGATTCTTAAAATGCTTTACTTTATTCAACACCAAAAACAGATATCTCATGGACATGGTAATAGCAGTGGGGAAATTCTGATTGGCTACACAATTTTCTCATCATATACAGTGACCAGTCTAGGAGGCATTCAAACATGGTACCTGAAACTTACCAACAGTATGACCTTGAATAAATCATTTGACTTTCTTGATTCTCACTTTACTAATCTGTCATATTAAGCATTTGGACTAGATGGCCTATGAGATCTTTTCTAGCTCTAGAGCCATCATCTACGGGCTGTTACTGTATATATAGGAAAGAGAAGGTAGAAAAGCAATTAAGTTTCAATGAAAGTAATACACTATTTGTTATAGCTTGATTGCACTCCCATCTCTTCTTTCTCCATATTCTTGAAACTTCCATAACCCTATCTGTGGATGCCAGAGGGAACGGAATAAAGGGGTCACCATTGGCCGCTACCACCAGAATTTCCTCCTCAGATCCAGCAGCCATAAATGGTAAAATGGGGAAGTTATGGATTGAGAAGAGAGAAATGAGTTCAGAAGCAAGTAAATGTAAGATTCATCTTACCACTAACATAGTAAACTGCTATTTCATTATAACCTCAACGTATTTGAAACCTTCAGTTGTATATTGATTTATTAAATATTTAAAGTGCTATTTTCTCTGTCATCACTCTGATTTTCTTTCAGAGAAGGTCAGTTCTCAAACCATGAAAGATAATTTAAATGAAAAGTCAGGATATTTTAACAAATGATTTTAATTAGCTTGCATGTCCTGGTCTTGGGGCCCTACATAACCATGTGCTTCAGATCTGTGTCAGATAAGTGGCTAAACCACAGATAAGAAGGGGAAAATGGCCAAAGACTAGTTTTATGAGGCTTCTAATGAGTGAAGGGAATTTATGGGAAAATGTCTTAGTTTAAATAGTTGTTCTAGTCCTATCACTGTTCTTTGTTATCAAAGAGCGATCTCTGCTTTTGAAAAGTTAGGTGAAAATTAGTTTGTAACTTATTTATTATTTCTTACTTGCAAAGCTGATGGTCCATATAAAATTACAGCTTCCAATTATTCTATTGTTTAAAGCAAACCAAAAAAAGATTGTGTTGCTTCCTGCACACACCTCCTATGTATATCATTATATTCCAACTACTGTCACCATCTTTATTGTCATTAATGCCATTTTTACTTCCTCATGCCAAATGTCAAGTAGTGAGAGTTCAAATTTGTGACTCCCCTGTCACTTGTTGAAAAAATAGTTGTACACACAAATTTGAATGGATTTTCCCCATTTTTTTCATCTATTTGCTGATTTTTTGAACTTCATTCTTAAATATTCTCAGGATGATTTGGCTTAATTCTCTTTCCAGGCTTCCAATAACTTCTTTCTTCCATTTCTTCTTACTATCTACTACTCACATTCTTCTACTATCATCCTTTACAAGAGTTTTCAAATGAATTTATATTCTGAACGAGTGTTGCCTTTGGCTTCCAAATCTCTCTACTTGGCAAGTAGATCACATTTGCTGGGTGAGGCCATTCTCTTCTCTTTCAGCACTGTAGCAACTGATTCTACCACCATACCATGCCGTTAATTGTGATTTATAGAAGAGTATGGCCAGATAAGTGCCTATTGACTAGAAATGAATTGGAATAAGGACAGGATCTATGATTTCATTGATTAATATAGGGAACTACCAGATTAGGAAATTCCCCTAGCAATGCAATGGGCGCTGAGAATCTAAGTGACTTACCTTTGTTCACGTATCAATTATGTATTCGAAGCAACCCTTGAACCCAGGTCTTCTGTTTCCAAGGCTAGTTCTCTCTCCATCACTCTGCATTGCCTCTTTTACTAAAAAACAAGTAGTTAATAAAATTATATATTGGCCTTATTTCACTCTTACTTGTATATCCTTGAGCTGTGTGCTTGAGTATTTTAGTTAGACAAAGAATAGGAGACCAGGAAAATGAGAAGTAAAATAAAAGATGATTTGGAATATACTCTGGTGTATTTCAGTAAGAAATTGTGACTTTAACAATACTTTCACTGTCATGTGCTGTTAGAACACTGCATTGCTTGAAATGAACTTGAACAAACATGAATTGCTAATGTAGCTTAATTGGAGCCAATAGGTAAACCTAATACTTGAGTTGCTTTTTGCTTCTATATTTATTATTGCTAGAGCAAAAGCGACAAAGGGAATTACATTATCCTATTTGGAGTCATTATTTTCCACAAGGAAACAAAAGAACTATTCTACATTCTCCGTGTTGATTATATTATGGCTCATGTCAAGCTGATGAATTGAATCTCAAAATATGTACCTAATAGAGTGCCATGAACTCAGTAGGCGTCAATACATATTGATGATAATGAAAGGCTTTTAGTTGCAAGTGAAAACACAATTACGAACATTCGCTTTAAAAATAAGTCATTTGTTTTTCTTAATGGATATTCCAATATAGAGGCCAACAACCTTTTATTCATAGCCTTGACTCACCCACCCTGGGAAGGGTTTATAGTAGCAATCTTTGCTTTTGAAGGAGCAAGGAATACAGTTTTGATTTGCCAAGATTACATTTTTCCTGCCAGAATATGGACTGGGTCAATTCCCTCTCATGTGAAAGGGGTGTACCACTGTGATGCCCAGTAGAAAAGCCTACGCTATCTCACCCAGAGATGGCACACAATAGAGACTAGTTGGAGAAAAGTGGTTGATAATGGCTAAATATTATACTAGGCTGTTCCACAGAGTATAAAGCCTTTAAGCACCTCTTAAAATGACTAATGCCTTTATCTTATCACAGTGGCCATATTTCAAAAGGGCTGGCAGTTGTTGACTGCCCTGGTGTTTTCTCCTTCATTTGCTTCAATTCATATAAATAAATATTTAGTGTATAATCATTATGGACAGTGAACTGTAGGGAATACAAGACAAGTAAATTCGTAATTCTGAAAATGGGGAAAATAATAAGACCTACCTCCCAGTGTTGCTATAAAGACAAAATACCCTATGCAAACCTTAAAGTGTTCTATAAATGCTAGCTATAAATAAATAGGACCAAGTCCCCAACTCAGAGGAACTTACACTTTAAAGGAGGATAAGACAAATAGAAAACAAGGTAAAATTAGAAAAAGTGCCTTAAACAGTATATAAACTTTGGCAGGGAGGGGGGTGGAGTTCAGAAGAGAAACCGTTGTGGGATCAGAAAAGGTTCTATGAAAGAAGTAGCCCTTGAGGGATAGTGTAAAAGGATAGGCAGAGATGGTAGGCAGGGCATTCCTTTGACTGAAAGCTAGAATTGACCTTAGAGCCCCTCTTCCTTATTTTACTTATTTTACAATTGAGGAAATGGATGCTCTAAGAGGTAAAGTGACTTATCCAAGTTCCTAAAGGTAGTAAATGTCAGAGCCAGGATTTGAATACAGATCACCTGTCTTTAAGTTCAGGATATTTCCCACTTCCATGGTGGCAGAGAAGCACAGACCAAGCTCAAGAAATACAGCAGGCCAAATTTGTCCATAATATAGATCATGTATTTGAAAGCGGTAGAAGATAATGGTTTGTTGCTATCGTAAGGCCTGAGAGGAGTTATGGGGGCAGGAATCTGTTGAAACTTCACTTAATTACTAATCCAACAAGTTTATGAGAACCTGGGAGAGTTAGGGTAACTACTGATAACTTCCTTCTAGGGCAAAGTCATAATGAAATCAAATGAGATATTTGTAAATCACTTAGCACAGTGTCTGGCACTTGCTAAATAAATGCTAATTCCCTCTCCCTCAGAAGAGGTTAGATGGTTCAGTTGGAGTACCCTTGGTGTAAGAAGACTCAGGAAAAGCAAATTGTCCAGGAATATTTGGTTTTCATTGTAATTTCAGCCCCATCTTACTCCACACCACTCCTTGCATGGGATCGGGGGAGGAGTCTCCAAACAATCAATCAATGAACAAGTATTTATTAGGCCTTTGCTGTATTCCAGATACTATGCTATACGCTGAGGATACAAAGGAAAGCCAAAGCAATCCCTTCCCCCAAAGAACTTGTACATTCTAATGGATAAAACAGCATGTAAATAAATAGCTCCATATAAGATAACATACGAAATAGATGGAAGATAACTTCAGAGGGGAAGGCTTTAGCAGATGACCAAGGTGAGGGGGATAAGAAAGAACAATCTCCTGTAGAAAATAGCTTTTGGGCCTGGTCGTGAGAAGGCACAGAATTCTAAACCTAGGGGAAAACCAATGCAGAGACACAGAGATGCGAAACTGAATTTTGCATGTGAGCAACAGAAGGTAGGCTAAAATGACTGTAGTTCTGAAATAAATTATCAGACCATCTGGAAATATGAATAATTTTGTTGCCTCTTTGACAATATTTCTGCCCTTAATTTCTTTTTCTTTTTTTACTACTGTAACTTGAATTTCTAAATGTCACATAAGCAGCTAGGCTGGAGTAAGGAAGACCTGAGCACAAGTCTAGCCTCAGAATTGGAAATTGAGGGGATAGTTATCAATTAGGGAGTGGCTGGACAAAGTCATGGTATATGAATGTGAAGGAATACTATTGTACTGTAAGAAATGATGGTTTTAGAAAGGGGGTGGTTTGAGAAAGTACTGGAAGACTTAGATGAACTAATGAAAAATGAAGTGACCAGAATAAGGAGAACAACTTACACAGTAATAGCAATATTGTAAAGATAATCAACTGTGAAAAACTTAGCAACTCTGATCAACACAAATGATTCACCACCGTTTCAAAGGACTCGTGAAGAAAAAAGCTTTCCACCTCCAAATAAAGAACTGATAGGCTCAGAATGCAGCTTGAAACATTTTTCTTTCTTTTTCTTGTTGTCATTGCTCTTATTTTCTAGAATACGACAAATGCAGAAATTTGTTTCGGAGGATTCCATATTTGTAATGGGTTTTATATTGGTTGCCTTCTCAATGGGTGCAAGGTTAGAAGAAGGGTGAAAATCAGGAACTGAAAATAAAACAAAGTTGAATTAAAAATAGAACAAAAATTATATAAGATGAGAATAGTAAACATTGGTTTCATTGTTGTGGAGCAGTAAATCAATACAAACATTTTGGAAAGCCATTCGGAATTTGGGAAAAAAAGTGATTAAAATATCCATTAAAATCTTCTATTTGCCTCAATTTCTACTGTAAAATGGGAATAGTAACAGAGCCTACCTCATAGTATTAGTCTAATAAATGAGATAAGATTCGTAAAGCACTTAATATATATGGGTTATATAAATATTAGCTATGATGACGATGATTATTAATAGCAAGAATAACTTCTTTATTTTACTCCTATATTTAGTGTGAAAGCTCTACATGTCTCCCTATTAGAAATAATGGTGGCTTTTCATCGTACATACAGACTCCTGCATATACATATGCATACATACATATATGTTTTTGAATTTAAAATGACTCTTCTGTGCCTATGCTTTATAGGGATTTTAGCATAAGGGAGGGTTATATTAGTTAAAGACTTTTTCCTGGCACCTATTGATACAAGCATGTGGTGTAAGGTTTTTTTTTTCCTATACAATGAAAAGTTTGAAATTTTTTTCCTAATGTTGTATCTTGGTACAAATTCAACACGGTCATGGCAAATACATGTGTGTATGTGTATACACATTTGTATATATGTTTTCATATGCAGATCTTTGCCTGCATTTATACATATATATATATTAATACATATATAAATGTATATACTATGGCCTTTTTATTTTAATTTTTGCACTAATCTCCATTAGTGATATTTGTCTTTAGTTCTTTGTTTTATAATTCTCTGGTTTAGGCATCATATTTTGGATGGGCATCATATATTTGATAAAAAATGTTTGGTAGAGTGTTTCATTTCTCAATTTTTGAGTATCTTTGTATAGCATGGATATTCATTACTTTGTGATCTTTCAAAGATTATTGTCAATAGCTCAGCAATCATATCCACCAGTTCTTTCAGTTTCCTGGGATATAGGACACATCTAGGTCTGGTGTCTTAAACTTTTCAAGAGAAACTTTCTCTCTACCTCCCTGCTTATCTTAGGTATCAACTCCCCATTGGCCTATTTTTTTGTGGTTGTGTCTTTTGTAGTCAAAAAATTATTCTTCTTGATGGAGAAAAGAGAAGCAAACTAAGAATTGAGCAGTATTATATGCTCTATTGGAGAAAGAGAGAGATAAAGAGAGAGAATAGTTTAATTAGAAGGCCATCATAATATGACTAAGAAATTATCGATTTTAGTTTAAGACAATAAAACTCTAAATCATTGCCTATTTATGTTACATTATCTAAAGTTCTTGAGTATTTTTTAAGATAAAATTAAACCAAGTATTCATTATATTTAATAGGCAGAGACTAACTTTAGCAATATTTTAAAGAAAACATTTTAATTTCTAGCAGGTAGAAATCATTCAAATATAATATTCTTAGTAATTCACAATTCAAGTAATTAAACTCAATTAGTTATGAGATAGGTAACTGTCTATCTACCTGCCTGTCTTGACACTGAAAATGAAGAGGATATGTTTTTGAATTTAATATTACTACGAAGAAGAAAGAAGACTTGTTTGCCTCTGAGAAAATAGCAAAGCTATTTTAATGACTGCAAGATTCTTCTTGAAACAAAGGCCTATCTTTGTAATATTAGTATTCTTCCCGTGATGCTGTATGGCTAAATCATGAAAAATTGTAACCCTGAAATAAATCAAATTGAAGAAAGGATCAATCAAATTGGGTAAAGGAGGCTATTGTGTATTATAGGTGCAGAACTAAATATAAAGTGTATAAAGCATGTGTATAAAATATAGTATACAGTATAAAGAATGTTATTAAAGAAATGTATGACCAATAATGAAGATGGGGGAGTTCTATAGTGGGATGTAGGGATGGCTAAGGGATAACTCACATTCTCCATTAGTTATCCTTGCAATTTCAGAAGAATTGAAGGAAGGTCCCTATAACATCAGGTGAACCCCCTATTACAAACTTGTGAAAGAATATGAACAAGAGTCACATAGCATGAACAGGCACAGATAGATTGCAGTTTCCATAATTGGAGGAAATACTCACAATGAGATCACAGGTCCATTGGAATTGGTTTGGGTTTCCATATGTTTGTCTTGTGAAACTAGGCTAAACATTAACTAAGGCCCATCGTGTGAAGCTCTGTTAGGGAAAGATTCAAATTTATAAAACTGAAAATCATTATTCATTATAGCCTAGAGTTCTGCTGAACTCTGACCTCTTTAGAACACACCTCTAATATTATGTTCAGTACAAGCGGCAACATTTTAAGGAGGACATTTATAAGCTGAAGACCATCCAGAATAGAGTCGTCCAAAGGGTGAAGGACTCTGGGACCAGATCTCATGAAGATCATTTGAAGGAACTGAGACTATTTAACTTTGACAAAGAGAAATTTATGGAAGGACGTGATGTCGTGTTCAAATATTTCAATGTTTATCAAGAGGGATTAGACTTTTTTCTGCTTGGCCCTGGAGAACGGAACTATAGACACAAAGGAAAGAAATTGCTAATAAGCAAATTACCCATGCTGATGGAAAACAAAAAGCAAAAACAAAAATTTTAAAAAGGACAAAAAGAAAAGAAAAATCTCTTTGTAACAATTACAACTGTTCAGAAGTAGAATGAGCTACCTTAGGAAGAAGCAGTGAGTTGTCCCTCATTGGAGGTATTGGAACGAAGGCTAGATGACCACTTACCCAGGAACGCGACTGAAGGGATTCTGGTTCAGGATTGACTGAATAGATAGTTTGTGAGATCGCTGCCAATTTTCAGATTCTGCAGTTCTGTGAAATAACGCATCACTGTAATAAAAGTCAAATAACCAGCATATGTTTAAATAAAAAGAAAATCTAACCAGAATATGTAAATACTATTGAAATTGAAGTAACCAGAGGACTGGAAAAAGCAACCTGACTTCATGTTAGAAGCAAATGGTTTAGTGAACTCCAGTATATTTAAGTTCTACACAAAAATAAACAGATATGTGTTGAAATTATAATTGGTGTGTATGTTGAATATGTCCAAATAATCATGGACTATTTAATTAAGACTATTTTAAAATCACCTGATAGTTTGGATATTCCTTTATGTCTGTTCAAAAGTGTGATTCTTTTCTGTAGAATTCTTCACTTGCTCTCAAATTACCTAAAAGACTGAAAACATTCAAAGAAAAAAAAACAAGATTTGCAATAATGGAATATTTTAGTTTCATTTCTTCTGATCTCATGAATGCTGCAGAAGCTATACAGAGATATGTGTGTGTATATTTATTTATATATACACTTAACTGACTATAAAAAGAAATTTTTATTTGAGTTTTTTCATCTCTTCTCTCTTAAGTAAGTCCCATTGGCCTCTAAAGTTCACCTTTCTCATCTACAAAATGAGGGGGTTAAACTAGATGACCTCAGAGGTCCCTTATAATCTAATGTTTTCAACTGTGCTTTTCCATATTAAATGTCCAAACAAACCAAAATAGAATGATTATGAAAATGTTGAAAAATCTAGTGAGGAAAATTTTATAAGTAAGGAAATTTTTTAAAAGATTTCTGGTATGGGAAAAATACTCTTGGCTTAAAAGAAATGACTGCACAAAACAAACAAACAAAAACCCAGACAATTTTATCAAGTGATGCTCAAAGCTTAGAATTTGTTAGGCTAAAGTAAATGCTGTACTTAAAGACTGAAGCCTGAATAACATTACTATGGAAAGAAAAATGCTGACTTTTCTTTATTCCACACTCCCACAGCACTCTTCTTATCTGTCAATCTGAGAATGTTTTGCTTCTTGCTCATGTGTCCTCATGACAATATCCCAAGGGCATTAGACTTTTGGAGCAGGTCTCCATGTAGCTCCCCAAATGGAAGGGTCTCAAATATAGTAGACACCATTGTCAGTCTTGGACATTGCCTAGGCACGTTTTGTGTGAATACAAGTTAGGTGGCTATCCAGTTCAGACCAGTGATTTATTGTAACACTTTGGGTCAAGAGGTCATCTGCATTTTCAGAATCCAGTTTCAAGACTTCAAATATTTACAGGCCACTGTGCCAACCTAGCTTTCTTTCAAAGCAATGACTCTTGTTTTTACAGAGCCATGTGAAATGCAAAGGTCTTGGGCAGAGAATTGTGCTGAGTGGGTCAGATGGTATGTAGCAGTAATGCTAGTTCCATATATTTTGTTACCGGGCAAAATAGTTAAAAGAAAAGAAATACAGAGATTCTCTTTCTCTCTCCCCCCCCCTCTCTTTTTCTCATATATATGTGTATATATATATGTATGTATGTATGTGTGTGTGTATGTATGTATCTCATGCATTTACAAGGGAGAAAAGGAAAAAGGGATATACTTACATTTATATTTATTGTATATTCAGATCAAAAAATTATATTCAAACATATATGTGTGGGTACACCTATGCTTATGCCTACATATATACATATGTACTCTGTGGGTCCAGTCTTGGGGGTAATTCTAAAAGATCAACATCTCTACTTTGGCTTATTACCCCTATTCAGAGGTGACTATGGGAAACTATGGGAAACTTATATATGTGGATAACAGAGTTTAAAATATTAGACGATAGAATGAGAGTAGTGAATATCTAGGGGCAAGGAAAAGATGGAAGAAAAGGTGCCTGATAGGGCAATGGAGTTACGTGTTGATTGCTCTACAGTTTTGCCTAGAGCGCTGGTTAAAACCAGTGTAATCATCAATATCTTCCTAGTGCTGCTGCTCGTCCTCCTCCTAATGATAGTTAGCAATGATATAGGACTTTAAAGTTTGCGAAGCACCTTATAAATGTTAGCTCATTTTATCTTCACAACAAAGGAAAGTGCTATTTTTCCCAATTTAAAAAAAATGAATAAACTGAGGCAAACATAGGTCAAGTGCCTTGAGTGCAATTCTAATATCTTCTCTAGACTATTGAATTAACCTGTCAGAGTTAGTTTTGGGAGTTGTGAATTTTATTTGCCTCCGTAAGAGAGATTTTGGTTGAGCGTGAAGTTAAAATATTGCATTCAGTTAGATGCGAACTAATGACGCATTGATAATCTTATGCCACCTGTAGCTTTCTCAGTCAATAAACATTTATTAAGTGGCTACTCCGTGCCAGGCACTGTGCTAAGCCATGGAGATACAAAAAGAGGCAAAAGATAGTCTCTGCCCTCAAGGAGCTCACAGACCAGTGGGAGAAAACGTGCAGACTAATATATACAAACAAGATACATACAGGATAAATCAGAAATAAATTTTTGATGCTTTTTTTTGTAGGGGGGAAGGCAAGGCGATTGGTGTTAAGTGACTTGCCCAAAGTCACACAGCTAGTAAGTAAATCGGAAATAATTAACCAAGGGAAGGCACTTAAATTAAGAGCAGTTGGGGAAGGCTTCTAAGTAAAAGAAAGGATTTTAGTTGGTACTTAAAGGAAGCCAGAGAAGCCAGAAGGTGGAACTGAGGAAGGAAAACATTCCAGGAATGGGAGACAGCCAGAGAAAATGCTTATAACTGAGAGATGGCATGTCTTATTTGTGGAATGGTCAGGAGGCCAATGCCACTAGACCAAAGAGTACCTGGTGGAGAGCAAGGTATAAGAAGACTAGAAAGGTAGGAGAAGGCTAGGTTATGAAGGGCTTTGAATGCCAAACAGAGCATTTTGTATTTGATCCTGGAGCCAATAGGAAATGAAAGGAGTTTATTGAGGTGGTGAAGAGAGGGAGGTGGGAGGGAGGCTGGTGGGGGGCGTGGCATGATCAGACCTGTGCTTTAGGAAAATCACTTTAGTAGTTGAATGGAAGATGGATTGGAGAAGGGAGAAAATTGAGACAGGCAGACCCATCAGCAAATTATCGCAATAGTCTAGACATAATGTAATGAAGGCCTATAGTAGAATGGTGGCTGTGTCAGAGGAAAGAATGGGGGAATATTTGTAAGATGTTGCAAAGGTGAAATCAGCAGGCCTTGGCAACAGAATGGATATGGGGCGGGGGCAGGGCAGGGCAGTGGATAGCAAGGAGTCCAGGGTGACTCCTAGTTTGTAAGCCTAAGGAAATGGAAGGATGGTGTTTGCCTCCACAGTGATAGGTAACATAGTAGGGATAGGGTTTTGGGGAAAAGATGAGTTCTGATTTGTACATGTTGAATTTAAGATGTCAACTGGACATTCAGTTTAAGACAAGCAGTTGAAAATGTAAGATTGGAAGTCAGCAGAGCAATTAGGACAGGCTAAGCAGCTTTGAGATGTGTTAGCACAGAGATGATAATTAAATTCATGGGAGTTGATAAGACCATCAAGTGAAATACTCTAAAGGAGGAAGAGAAGAGGGCCCTCCCTGAAGAAGAGGGATAAACCTGTAGGACACCTATGGCTAAAGGGCATGATCTGCCATTCTTGTAATTATCCAGTCTTACACACTTGAAGTAATCTTCTCCTCCTCTCTCATCCTCTATAATCCACTGCCACAATATTTCTTGAATTCGTACTATTACTCAAATTTTCACCACTATAATTCAGATATGAATCTGGACAATTATAGTAGCCTCTTAACTGATCCTACGACTTCCCCTCTCTTCTCTTTACCATTCATTATACACAGGTACCAAAATAATATTTTAAATGACCATATCTGACCATATCACCAAATATATCGCTCAACATGTCCCAGGCTCATTCAATGGCTATCCCTTACCTATTGAGTAAAAGATAATCCCTTTAACTTGCCTTTAAGATCTTCAAAATTTCCTCCAACCTGTATTTCTAGCCTCATTCCTCTACATCTCTGTCTCTGAAATCATTCCCTCCTTTATGGCCCCAGCTCCACTACCACTTACTCCATGAAGCCCACCCCCCACTGAAAATGATCCTTTCCCTCTTAAAATTTCTGCTCATACACCCCTAGACCTCTTTATATATCCTTGTAAAGGTAGAATAAAAATATTCTACCTTGTATCACACTTTTTGTATACGTATCTAGACAGTAAGCTGCTTGAGGGCAGATGCCATGTTGTTTTTAATCTTTGCACCCACAGTGCCTAGAACACAGTGTTTTGTACAAAGTAGGTGCCTAATACAAATTGGTTGAATGAAATTTAATGTATTTTTTTCCTACAATTCACACAGAGGAGCAGCTATTTCATTAGGATAAAGGAGATACTCAAACCATAGGAATACATTCTTTTAGATTCTTTTGTCTTTTAAAAACTTTTTGTTGAGTTTTAAGAAAGCTTGTGCTGCATCACACCATTTCCTCCTGTTGGAGTTTCAATTTACTCTGCTTTTTCCATTGCCTGTTGTTCTATCTGCCTCAGAAACATTCTTCTGGGTAAGCCCCTTATCAGAGCTGGGATGATCAGAAGGTTCAGGTGTCTGCCATGAGTAAGATAAAGAGGAAAATGGGAGGCCAATCTAGCTTATTGTACGGTGTCATTGATTTTGGCTCAGCACATTCTGTAACTCCCTGAAACCCTAATCTTTGTTTCTTTTGGAAGTTGATTCTGCCTTTGGCTGTGAGGAAGCTGCCTTAGAACACTAAGCTATAAACAAGGGGATGCACGTGTCTCTAAGTATGAGCCTAGTCCCAGTGAAATAAATGTAGAAGTTCTTTGTATGGGCTATGTTTTCTGGAATTTACTCTCTCTTTTTGGGGTACTTCCCAAAGTTACATATTTTCCCTGCAGTTTGATTGAGGAAATTGCTTTGTTGTGAATTGGGATTTTCATCACAGCTGCAAAATCCCTTAATTGTTAGCTTCAAAGTGTTCATGATTATTTAGGGAATCATATTTAGTAATATATGTTAAGATATTAATGCATAACATAATAGATAATTAAAAACTCCCCAGCCTACTTGCATTTTTATTTTAAACACTATTTGCTCCCCTGTGGTATTTGGTGAATGAGAGAGTGAAAAATATTTTCATTTTAAGCAGAGATAGATGACAAGGCACAGTGGGACTAGCGCTAAGTTTGGAATCAAAGGACTTTGGTTCATATCTTGACTCTGACACTTATCTGTATGACCTTGGGTGTCACTTAATCTCAATGGATCTCAGTTTCTTTATCTTTAAAATAAAAAGGTTGGACTAAGTGGCTTCTAAAGCCCTTCCCTTCTAGCTCTCAGTCTGTGATCCTGCTATATGTGCTCACCATGCTTCTTTTCTCCTGGTAACTTCATAGAGAACTCTTAAGAATTGTTCTTTCTTGAATTTGGGCTGTTACCATTAAACATTACACTCTGGCTTCAGGGTGTTCCTTTGAAGTCACATCTGCACCTCAGTAGATCTGTATATAGGTAAAGCTTTTATCATCAGTACTTTGTAGAACAGTTCATAGAACTTCAAGAATGAAAACTACTGCTGATTCACTTATTACACACCATAACACAAATGCCAAATCATTTTTAACCATACTGGAGTATTTATTGAGTTTTATCTCATTATCTGCAAGACATCTTTTGATCCTCATTCCTGAGTTCCTCTGATAAGTAACTATGGAACTGATTAGATAGAAGAAATATTGATTTGAAATTATATTTGGATAGAAGAAACTTTGAACATCAGAGACTTTTCTAATATTTGAAATGGAGATAGGCACCTTGAGGTAAGAATTAAAGGCAAGTTTAACGTTTGAAATCTTGAGATGTCAATTTGCAAGAAGACTTGGAGTCAATAGGTCAAGGGCAAGCAATGTGGCCTCTAAAGACAGGGATGCCCATGTGTTTGACTCATTGCAGGTAAGCTCTGAAAAAAAAATCCTTTCACTTATGAATTCCTCCCATAATTATCTTCCCCCAGTCCCAAAATCCTTCCTTTGTTTCATATTAACTGAAATGAAGGAAAATGTGGTTGGTCTTTACTGAAAAGTGAATTTTTGTTATACCAGTTCTCATGTTTTATGAACATTAAAAGAAGCCTACAGTCAGGGTAAAAGATAAGATACCCCATTCCAAAGACTCCAGCATTGTGAGATAAATCAAATAATGAGAACCCAAACATATATCCAAGTAGTGGCAGAGTCTTTCCTTTGCCCCATGGATATACGATTGCTTCCCAAGACAGACATAGAAGATTCAAAGAATGATAGTATTCATGCTTAAAGTACAGGTTGGATGAAATGATCTCTAAGGTCCCCTTCAAGGCCATGATTCTATGATTTTATGACTCATATGATGCAAGAGATGAATCCTCAACAGATCTAGCTCCTCTTTCCAAGTCCAGTGATGAACTAAAACCTGACAAAACTGGGACAGACTATCCCAAGATGGAACCCTGAGCCAAGCTCTTAAAAGGCAGCTCTTTGACAAACTCACATCTGATTAATTGCAAGAATGTTTCAAGGAAATGAGTCCTCTACCCAAGCAAACTCAGCTCTCACTTTGGTTGAAATCTCATCTACTCTTTCTCATTTCCAAATCTTAAATCTATCTACCTACCATGCTATTATCTGTGTTGACTTGATTCCCTTTCTGGTATCTCCTTCCTATTTTGACTGCTCCAAGTAGCTGTTTCTTATCTAATTTTCCATACATGACCTTCTGATTCAATCTTAAACCCAAGCCTTACGCACTTATTACTCAGTTTTGACATATGCTCAGGCAATCATGACCTAGGCTAGCTTTGGATAATAATGATCATTTGCTCTCAGTCTGACTTACCTGCTAAAGTCTTCTGACATTTGCTGGCCTTGACTTCTGTTTGCCTGACCAAGTCCCAGGCTTCCATTTCTAAATATTCATTCTCAACCTTCTGTCTAAACAGTTCAAGGTCCTCTCTCCTAGGAAAGTTCCTATCCCAGACCTTTACATAGGCCTGAATCCTTGACCCAATCATCTTCTGTGAAGCATAGCTTTCACTCTGTGAATTTTATATTTTGAGTAACTAGACATAAGCTCAAAGGTCTATCATGAAGCTAGTCATTTTTAAAGGATTTTTAAAAATAAAAATGATTGTCCAGCTCAAATGCCCCCTACTCCATGAAGGATTTCCTGATTCACCCTAATCTTCATGCCTTTTATAACACTTAGGTTGAATTTCTCTTCTGTATTTCCTTGTGACATTTTGCTTTATAGTGAAGTATATCCCCAAATTTGCTTATTATAATAACTAATAATAATAATAATATCTCACATTCATCAAGATGCTTATTTTGCAAAGTGCTTTGTATATATTATCTCATTTTGTCCTCACAATCACCCTGGGAGGTAAGTCCTATTATTATCATCAGAAGGGGTTATAATCTCCATGTAAGTAGAAACCCCATTTTATTTAATTTCTCTAGAAGTTCTAAGAAAACCTCTCTGCCTCTAGTACTTAAAAATTCAAAGTATTTTTTTAATTTCATTGATATACCTACTGCTTTTATTGATGAAAAATGCAAGCCCTCTATACTTTGGAAGCAGACAAGCCCTCTACACCATGGAAGCAGTTTTAAGACATTCCATTCCATACTCTTACATCCTACTGGATTATGAACTCTTCTGAATTTAGGAAGAATAGTTCAGAGGCAACAGACCAGCTGGCCACCTTTCTTAATACTCAATACTCCAAGTGTGTTAGAACAGGCTAAAGCATATATTCCATTGGCATCATCTTTAATAGCCATAGATCACCCCAATGTCACTATAAAGGCCAGAGCAAGGCTTGACTAAAACACGGTCTAGGGATTCGATAAAAATTTATTGACATAGCTTAAGTTGAAATGAATTATTAGAGCATATCTCTACAAAACATATCCCCAGAAGCTAAGAAAAAAGCCCAATGTTGTAATAATAAAAACCTCAAGTTTAAACAGTATTTTCCTCCTGAACCTGAATGACAAATAGTGCAAGCGTAAATACCCCCATTTTACAGGTGAGGTAAAAGAGATGAAATGGTTTGATCAATTCACAGCAACAGAATAGAGATTTCACCTCAGGTCCTCTGTCTTAGCAATTCAATGTTCTTTCTGGCATACCAGGTTGCTTTGGGCAGAACAAAAAAAAAATTTAAAACACTGAAAAAATAATTCTGCAATTCAACCCTTTGAACAAATGACCTAATTTAACACTTCGATTAAATAGGCATAAGAAAGGTATAATCTATTATGAAAAAAATGGCTATAATGTTTACTATTAAATCCTATGATCTATCCTCCCTCGGTTATTTGTAATTTGATTTTTCCAAGGCTATGGCACACTAAGATTCGTTTGTTGTCATTCAGTAATTTCAATCATGTCTGACTCTTTGTGATCCCATTTGAGGTTTTCTTGCCTAGAGTGGTTTCTAATTTCCTTCTCCAGCTCATTTTACAGATGAGGAAACTAAGGCAAAGCAAGTTAAGTGACTCGCTCAGGGTCACACAACTAATAAGCGTATGAGGCTGGATTTGAACTCGGGAAGATGAGTCTTCCTGACTCCAGCCCTGGCACCTCTATCCATTGTACCAGCCTAGCTCCACAATGACAACCACAACAACAACATCATTTGATTCTTCCAAAGCTATGGTGCACTAAGATTCATAGTCATATAGAATCATCCATAGATGATATGTATTAAAGAAACATTTTGTAGGAGGGAGCAGCATATCAGTCGAGAAGCTGCTCAATATCCCAAAGTGTACTTGCAGGAATTATCGATTCTTACTCTGTTCTGGGCTCAGGTAATAGCTCCTGCCCCCACCCCCACACCCCTGCAGCACCAGACATGGCACATAGTAAGCACTTATTAAATGCTTGTTGACTGGCTCACTAATAATAGAATAGATCCATAACATGTATACTGAAAGACTAGCTCAGATTGCTGCTTTCTGCAACTACATTTCTGGGAAATGTGGTTTCCCACACCCCTCTTTTGTTTTTCATTCATGGTTGGTGAGACTGATTTCTTTCAGATTGTTGCAGGGTTTGGGGAGGAAATTGTATAGAACACCATAACACAAAGCAATTAGCACGATGTCATCTTTGAAGAGGACCAGCTGGAGACTCTCACCATAATGTCATCATTAGAGTATCTTTTTTTTAACTTTGCTGAAAACACTTTCATGATGTTGGCAAATATTTTGGGTGACATGTCTATTTTTTTTCTCACTTGATATCAATATTCTGTGGGGAATTTAGCAGTTATTTCCACGGCCACATCTGTAACATGTGTATAACTTTAATTATACATAAGTATATAAATTATATTATATAAATTCTTTATCACACATCATATATAATTTATATACATATAAATTATGTGTATAGTTTTAGGTATAGACAGAAGATACTTTGCAAAAGTGCCTTCAGAGCTGCATTTTTTTGTTTGACCAAATTCAAATAAATAAAAAGTATGATTGTTATGTTCTCTACACCTTTTAGTTAATCATATAATCATAAAGATATAATCTATTTTACCTGATAGTTACTTTCTCATACTTTCATTGGAGACTATTTTCATAAAAATATAATAGCAATGACAAAGTGAACGAATGACAAAGTGTTAAAGAACTGTCATTTTTTTTAAAAAATGCTATCTATGATCTTTCCCATTATTCCTCAATCTCTTTAAGATATCTTAAAAATTGATGTTTGAATGCTATAGAATTATGTCATCTACCACATAGATTTCTCTCTTAAATGTTTGGGTGGCTTAGCCACTCTTCCAGACTTCATTTTCCTAAATACCAATGCTCTGTTACATTATGTACTGAATTTAATTCAACAATCATTTATCAAGTACCTATGTTCCAGGCACTTTGCTAGACACTGAGGATGCAAAGTCAAAAAGGACATTTGATCCATCCTGCCCTCAGAAAGCTTAAAGTTAATTATAGAGGGGGTGGAGACAAGATGGCAGCTAGAAAGCAGGGACTTGAGTGAGCTCCCCCCTAGGTCCCTCAAAACACCTATAAAAAATGGCTCTGAACAAATTGTAGAACTGCATAGCCCACAAAATAGCAGAGGGAAGCAGGGCTCCAGCCCAGGACAGCCTGGATGGTCATGGGGTAAAGTGTATCGCATGGAACTGCGAGTAGAGTGGAGCAGAGCCCAGCATGAGCCATGACTGGACCAACCACACTGGGAGCCGGGTGAAACAGGTCCTAGCGCCCTGAATCAGTGAGCTGTGACAGTTACGAGACTTCTCAACCCACAAACATTGAAGACAACAGAGAAGGTTAGTGGGAAAAACTGTGGGGGACAGAATGAAAGGAGTTAGCGGTTCAGCCACCACCCCGGGGGCAGTGGAGCAGCTCTGAGGCTGCTTACAGAGCTAGAACTGCAGTTGCTTCCGGCTCCAGGCCCACCTGGTGGGAGGAATTAAATGGCAGATCTGAGTGGGAGTGCAGAGCCAGCTTAGATCTGAGTCCAGTCTGGGTTGGCAGTTCTTGGGGTGTGGCAGAGCTTGCTGTGTAGAAATAGCTGTGAAAACAACAATGCAACCCCTCAAGCTTGGGACAAAGTACTCTATGCTCTACAAGCAGTCATACCCCGTGAAAAACTCAAGGGTCAAGTACTTGGCTGGGAACATGGCCAGGCAGGGAAAACAGACTCAGATTCAGACTCAGACTTTGGAATCTTTCTTCGGTGACAAAGAAGACCAAAACATACAGCCAGAAGAAGTCAACAAAGTCAAAGAGCCTACATCAAAAGCCTCCAAGAAAAACATGAACTGGTCTCATAGAAGAGCTCAAAAAGCATTTGGAAAAGCAAGTTAGAGAAGTAGAGGAAAAATTAGGAAGAGAAATGAGAGTGACGTGAGAAAACCATGAAAAACAAGTCAATGACTTGCTAAAGGAGACCCAAAAAATACTGAAGAAACTAACACCTTAAAAATAGACTAAACTCAAATGGCAAAAGAGCTCCAAAAAGACAATGGGGAGAAGAATGCCTTGAAAGGCAGAATTAGCCAAATGGAAAAAGAGGTCCAAAAGACCACTGAAGAAAATACTACCTTAAAAATTAGACTGGAGCAAATGGAAGCTAGTGACTTTCTGAGAAGTCAAGATATTATCAAACAGAATCAAAGGAATGAAAAACTGGAAGACAATGTGAAATAACTCATTGGAAAAACCACTGACCTGGAAAATAGATCCAGGAGAGATAATTTAAAAATTATTGGACTACCAGAAAGCCATGATCAAAAAAAGAACCTAGATATCATCTTTCAAGAAATTATCAAGGAGAACTGCCCTGATATTCTAGAGCCAGAGGGTAAAATAGAAATTGGAAGAATCTACCAATTGCCTCCTGAAAAAGATCCCAAAAAGAAAACTCCTAGGAACATTGTTGCCAAATTCCAGAGCTCCCAGATCAAGGAGAAAATACTGCAAGCAGCCAGAAAGAAACAATTTGAGTATTGCGGAAATACAATTAGGATAACACAAGCTCTAGCAGCTTCAACATTAAGGGATCAAAGGGCTTGGAATATAATATTCCGGAGGTCAGTAGAGCTAGGATTAAAACTAAGAATCACCTACCCAGCAAGACTGAGTATCATACTCCAAGGCAAAATATGGATTTTCAGCAAAATAGAGGACTTTCAAGCTTTCTCAGTGAAAAGACCAGAACTGAATAGAAAATTTGACTTCCAAACACAAGAATCAAGAGAAGCATGAAAAGGTAAACAAGAAAGAGAAATCATAAGGGACTAAAGTTGAACTGTTTTGTTTACATTCCTACAAAGAAAGATGATATGTATAATTCATGAGACCTCGGTATTAGGGTAACTGAAGGGAATATACATATCTGTGTGTGTGTGTATATATACCTATACATATACATATACATATACATATACATATACATATACATATACATATACATATACATATACATATACATATACATATACATATATATATATGCAGACAGAGGGCACAGGGTGAATTTGAATATGAAGGGATGATATCTAAAAAAAATAAAATTAAGGGATGAGAGAGGAATATATTAGAGAGGGAGAAAGGGAGAGATAGAATCGGGTAAATTATCTCACATAAAAGTGGTGAGAAAAAGCAGTTCTGTAGGAAGGGAAGAGGGGGAAGGTGAGGGGGAATGAGTGAATCTTGCTCTCATCAGATCTGACCTGAGGAGAGAATAACATACACACTCAAGTGGGTATCTTACCCCACAGGAAAGAAGGAGGAAGGAGATAAAAAAGGGGGGTGCTATAGAAGGGAGGGCAGATAGGGGGAAGAGGTAACCAAAAACAAACACTTTAAAAAAAGGACTGGGTCAAGGGAGAAAACTGAATAAAGGGGCATAGGATAAGAAGGAGCAAAATATAGTTAGTCTTTCACAACATGAGTATTGTGGAGGGGTTTTACATAGTGATATGCCTGTGGCCTATGTTGAATTGTTTGCCGTTTTAGGGAGGGTGGGTGGGGAGGGAAGAGGGGAGAGAATTTGGAACTCAAAGTTTTAAAAACAGATGTTCAAAAAAAAGTTTTTGCATGCAACTGAGAAATAAAATATATAGGCAATGGGGCACAGAAAGCTATCTTGCCCTACAAGAAAGTAAGGGAAAAGGGGTGGGAGAGAGTGGGGTGACAGAAGGGAGGGCTGACTGGAGTACAGGGCAACCAGAATATATGCCATCTTGGAGTGGGGGAGGAGGGTAGAAATGGGGAGAAAATTTATAATTCAAACTCTTGTGAAAATCAATGCTGAAAACTAAAAATAAAGTTAATTAGAGAGAAGCAACATTTTGCAAGTAAATAAATATAAGATGTTTACAAATAAATACAAAGGAATTTGAGGGGACCAAGAATATGGGATGATCTGGAAAGGCTTCATGTGAGAGGTGGCATTCGAACTAAGCTTTTAATGGATCTAGCGCAACCTAGGAGGTGAAAATGAGGAGGGAGAGGATTTTATATCTGAGATGCAGCCTGTGAAAAGGTATAGATTTAATGTCATACATGGATAAAAGCCCAAATATGGTGGCTCCAGTATTGTTGTTAATGAAATATTTCATCATAAAAATTCTGGGACATTTCCTTGTCCTCTTTTCAGTTTGAGTCTGAATGCCCATATGATGGTTTAGCTTTGGCTAGAACTGACTTTCATTTCTCCACTTGCTAGTTTTCTGCTCAATTGCTTTAATACTGTTTGTGAAACAATATTGTTCATAGTCTTCTATTATTCTCTATGATATTTTTGTAAATAGATTTTTCTTCCTGGAATCATGCAAAGTTTATTATCCTTAACCTTAAGGAGGGAAAGTGGTTCCTGAATGACATTTCTGGGCTATTTCTACTTTTTCATTATGTCACATCTTCTTCCATCAATTGATCTCAATAAAAATGGTTATATACAGTCAATGTCTTTTCTTTTATCACTTTCCCATTTTAAGAATTAATAGTTTGCACAGGCGGAGCCAAGATGGAACTGGGAAGTAGTGACTGGCGTGAGCTCCCCACCAAGTCCCTCCAAAAACCTATAAAACAATGGCTCTGAACCAATTCTAGAGCTGCAGAACCCACAAAGTGGCAGAGGGAAGCAGGGCCCCAGCCTAGGACAGCCTGAATGGTCTTTGGGTAAGGTCTGTCCCACACAGAGCTCCGAGCCTCCAGCGGAGGGGAGCAGAGGGGAGCAGAGCTGAGCCCAGCCCGCACGGTGCGAACAGACCAGACGTGGACCTACCAGACCAGGAGACGAGCGGAAAGTGCCCTGGCATCCTGAAATACTGAGCTGTGGCATGTACCAGACCTCTCAACCCACAAAGAGCAAAGACATCAGAGAAGGTTAGTGGGAAAAGCTGCGGGACTGAGTTTGCGGTTCCGGCCACTTGCCCCTGGGGCAGCAGAGGTGGGGCAGCTTTAGAACTAGGCTGCAGTTGCTTCTGGCCCCAGGCCCACCTGGTGGGAGGAATTAAGTGGCTGATCAGAGCAGGAGTGCAGAGCCTGCTGAAGACTTAAGCCAATTTCGGGTAGGGGGTTATTGGGAAAGGAGGAGCGTTGGCAGCGCATCCGCCCAAGCGTGGAACATAGAACTCTTTAGTCTTTAAGCAGCCACGCCCCGTTGAAA
>CM053622.1:740113549-740173415 GCA_028646595.1 Phalanger gymnotis | reverse complement strand
TGGGGCGACAGAGGGGAGGGCAGACTGGGGAACAGGGCAACCAAAGTGTACGCTATCTTGGAGTGGGGGGGGGAGGAAATGGGGAGAAAATTTGTAATTCAAACGCCTGTGAAAATCAATGCTGAAAACCAAACATGTCAAAAATAAATTAAATAAATAAATTTAAAAAAAAGAATTAATAGTTTGTTTAAATAGGTCAGAATGGAGGTACTATAATTATATCATTTCCATCTTTTCTTCCAGTTGGTTTGCTTTGATAATCTGGTTGATAATCTCACTACACGTATACAGCTGATTCCAAAATGACACCTACATCCACAAATATTTTCTCTGTGTTAAGGTGTAGTCAATTTAATTTTTAAAGATATTAATTGATGTTCACCTTATACAGTGCCTTCTGACTGTCTTCTTGAAGAAAATATTATGATATGCATATGAGAGGTTTTCAAGTACAAAAGTCAGTATCTAATCTTATTCATTTCTTGATCCTGAATTATATTTTCAAATATTCAGTTTTATTGATCTCCCATATGCTTACTTTCTTATTGGAATCACTGATGATCAAAGTACATATCGACATAATTTGGATAATCTTGTCAAGTTATTCATAGAATTTATTTCTTCATCCTCTGTAATGGATGTTTGCTTATAAGCTGTCTTGGTAGAATCTGTTTGGGCCAAGTTTTCATGTACCTCATGAAACTGTGATTTTTGTTGTCTAGGACTACAATGGAACTAACCTGCTCAATTCTTTATTTGCCTGTCTAAAGAAAGTTGTGCAATTTTATTTATAAAGTGATTTCATTAATAAAGGGGTCTTTGGTATGGATCCAAAGGACAAAGTTATAGATATGTTTTATTGAATGTAGTTAGTTTAGAGTTATAGTTTATATTGTCTTAAATTGGAGGATTTGTTTGCTTTTCATAGACAAATCAAAGGCAACATAGTAGAGCAGAACAATAACTTTTGCAGGCTGGACAACAAATCCTTGGTTATTCTATTTAGTGTCTTTAACAGGAGGAAACCATTTAACTTCTGGTGGCCATAGTTTCTTCATCTGCAAAATAAAGAAGTTGGGCTATGTGATCTCTAATGGCCCCTCTAAATCTATAATCATATTATCTTGTGAAATTTGCCATATTCAAAAGCTGTCTCTAGGAAATAAACCTATAGCATAAGATTTTACTCTTTTTCTGAAAGAAAAATTGATTTTCTTGCCACATTGAGTTTCTTTACTCTGAACTTTTTGCATATAGAATTATGATGCTAGGTTGCAATATACAAATAGTCTTTTTATCCTCTTTTGTTTTCTGTAGCAAAATAACTAAACAAAGAACTTTTATATAAGTCCAGGGCACTTAAACCAGGAAAGCAGAATTGGGGGATGGAAGGTGGGGTTCTGTTTCTGGTCCTGGCATAACTTTAAAGGCATCTGAGCAGTCACCAAAGAGTTTTCCCAATCAAATATTAAAAGTTAAACACAAGAGATTACTCTGCAAAATTAATCTGAAATAAATGAAAAGAAAATGCATAAAGCAAACATTTGTGGCATTTGTGCTAGTCTACTCAACCTATTTCATTTGTCATATCACTTAAGCAGGGCTAGAGGCAGGGTTAGAATTTTGGACAATGATTCCCTTTCTAAGAGAAGTGTAATCTTTTGGACAGGAAAAACTGTATGTGGTGTGTGTGTGTGTGTGTGTGTGTGTGTGTGTGTGTGTGTGTGTGTGTGTGTGTGTGTGTGTGTGTGTTTCGAGGTGAAGGGGAGTTACTTTTTTAACAAGAGAAATCAGTTTCAGGGGTGGGGACTGCCCATCACAGGAACAGTGGCCAAGAGACCAGGTGTGATCCAATATATTTCTTTTTAGTTTAAAGCCTAGGAATTTTAGACTTTCCAATCTTGATTTTGCTGTTGAAAACAAAGACCTCAGGTAAGATCATGTAACCAGCTTACGTGAAAGGAACAAAACCAAATCAAACTAACCCTTGAGCATCTCTCCGGGAAGTTTGCATCCTTTCACAAGTAAACAATCTTGATGGCTATCTGTCCCCCTGTTAAAATTACAGTCACAATAGTAGCCAACGAGATTAATGAAGGGAACATAACTAAAATAGCAATTGTTTTGTTTTGTTTTCTCTGACAGCTGACTTACAAAATAACTTGTAATGAAACTCCCAACCTTTTGTCCCCCCAACCCCACCCCTTTCTCTTTCCCTTGACTGTTTCTGTGGTATTTCAGGTGGAGAGAAGTATTTTTTTTAAATACAATTCAAAACCCCTAACAGCCCCAAATATGACCCAGACAGTAATTCAGGTTAATTGCTATGGATTTTGTATATAGTAACATGTGGGGCACTATTTTACAAATAGGGATCAGAAAACAACCTCACATCACAGGGAATTAACCAAGTAAATGGCGCTAAACCGGTTACTCTGCGGTGGTGACTGAGAAGCCCAGCTTTCATTTCCAAGGGGAGTCTCCTTTTGGGGGGAAGTTGTCTGGCGCCACAAAAGGAATTAGGCTATGATTTGAGCAAAGACCCGAAGGCTATTAAGTTTATTTTAAGAATGTGTTGCCAGAGATCTAATAAATTTGTTTGTAGCTGCAGGCAGTGCATGCATGTAATCTTGCTGAGCCAGGTGGTGGGTTGTATATGCATGAATGTTAGGTTGGTCGCTTTTTTTTTTCCCCTGAAGCAGGCAGAGGGTGTGGACCTTTCTAATGAACTTAATTCAGTTCTAGATAAAATAGGTATTATTTCAGCAAATAGATTCCTCACACTGTGTTCTTTCACTTCTGTTTTTAAATGTATTTGCATCTACATATTTTTGGTGAGAATAAAATTATAATAGAAAATACATGAGTAATATTAATGAAGGAAACAAAAAGTAATGTATAAAATTGTGGGGGGGCAGGGTTAGTTTATTTTTCCTCTGAAATCTTAGGGACACCATGAGGAGGGTAAGTTGCCAGTAAATATCCTGAGGAGGGACACAAGAAAGGGTTATTACCAACTACATTCTCCTCTACTATAGGAATTCCAACAAATCTAAGAAGACAAAAACAAATATACAATTTTTCGTGCACATACTTTCAGTATTAGCCTTTACACACATGCACACACACACGCACATATACACACACATACACACACACATACAAAGAGAATATATTACATGTTAGTATATATAATATATATGTACTACCTACATATGTACCACCTGGCTACTATCTATTTATACATATGTAATAGCAATTAAAATTTTTAATTTTTAGCTAAGTAATTTTATATATTTGTATATGTATAAATAATATCTAGTATTTATATAGCTTTTAAGGTTTGCAAAGTACTTTACAAATATGCCATTTTATTCTCACAACAACCCTGGGAAGTAGGTACTATCATTACCCCAATTTTACATATGACAAAACTGGAGCAGACAGAGGCCAAATGACTTGCCCAGGGTCACACAGCTAGGAAGTGTCCGAGAAAGGATCTGAACTCAGCTCTTTCTGAATTCAGGCCCAGTGCTCTCTATCTACTGAACCACCTAGATGTCATCTAATCCAACCTCGTCATTTTGTAAGTGAGAAATTTTATATTTACTCTGCCTATATAATACATGCTATTTCACCTGTTTGGATGTAAACTCTTTTAGGTCAGGAACTATTCCATTTTATCTTTGTCTCTCAACTAATTGGCACAGTTCCTGGCACATAACAGTCTCTAGATAAATGCTTGATTGATTGATTGTCCTAGGTCATGACCTGGTTAGTAAGCATGTGTGTATGTGTTGTTTGTGTGTATGTGTGTGTGTGTTTGTGTGTGTGTTTTGGGGTAAAGGGAGTCGCTGATCCTAGATTCAGGCCCATGTTCTCTGATTCCAAAAATAGGATCCTCTTTCCTATGCTATGCTGCCCAAATGTAATGTATCACTGTTTTGAGCATATTAAGAATTAAGTCACTTCCCCAGAAAAAAGAACATGTGCATAATAAAATATGTGCTACATATAATGCAGTGAATAATAACTCATATTCATATAGTGCTTTAGAGTTTATAAAGTACGTTTCTCACAAAACCTTGAAAAGCAAGTAGTGAAAGTGAATCATTTTCATTTTGTAAATGAGGAAAGTGGAATTTTGTGAGATATTAAGTGACTTCCCCAGGGTCACAGCCAGTAAGTATTTAAGGTAGACTATGACCCCAGGTATCCTTACTTCTACTGTATTCTTCTAAAGTGTGTACAAACACACACACACTTCTTCAAAAATATATTTGGGCATCTTTTTATTTCTAGGATAGTGCTTTGGAATCTCTGATACCTGGAGTAACTGGATCTTATAGAAGGTGGATCATGAAATAATGCCTTTATTGATGCTATGGTTTTTAAAATGCACCATTGACCTTATAAATCTTTAATCAAGTTGGCAACCATTCATTAAGGGCCCTCCCTGTGTTGGGCACTTTACTAAGTGCTAAGGATACAAAGAATGGCAAAGGACATCTCCACTCAAAAAATGCTCACAGTTTTGTGAGGAGAAAACATACAAACAACTATATCTAAACAAGATACATACAGGATAAATTGGGAATCATCAACAGAGAGGAGACATGAGCATTAAGAGGGATTAGGAATGGTTTCTTGCAGAAGGTGAGGTTTAAATTGAGAATTTTCCAGGCAAGGAAAATAACCACTATAATTGCAGGGTTGGGAGATAGATTGTCTTATCTCAAATGACTATAGAATGAGGAAAGTGTGCCATCAATGTTACTGTCATTGTGGGTATATGCGTCTACTCTTCTTAGCATTTGTCTTTCTTCATCTTTGTATTTGTCTCAGTCTCTGGAGGTGTATGGCGGGGGAAATATTTTTTCCAGCCTAGTGACACAGAATATATCTTCTTTAGGCTTTAGTTTTAATGAATTGCTATGGCCAAGACATGCGTGACTTTATGGCCAATCTAATAAGAAGCTTCCCACCAGGGGTAAGGAACCTGTGGCCTCAAGGCCACATGTGGTGGTCTTCAAGTCTTCAGACCTTCAAGTGTGGCCCTTTGACTAAATCCAAACTTCATAGAACAAATCCTTTGTGAACTTTGGATTCAATTGGAGGGCCACACTTGAGGACCTAGAGGGCCACATATGACCTTGAGGCTACAGGTTGCCCACCCCTGCCTGTTCAGGATGATCATTAGATAGACATCTCATGGTCTCTCCCTGGTCCTGGTATCTTTTCATCTTGGCATGAGCTGCCAAAACCTGAACTATGCTGATATAGCCTTGGAGAATTCCAGGATCACCTTGAAATAATTCATGAGGCATCAGAATAGGACTTTAGTGCAGGTCATGTATATTAAGGGTAGTGCCAAATTTAGTTTCTAGCTTTAACTTCATTCTGCAAATTGACAAGCACTGGATTTCCCACAATTTATTTTTTGCTCTATTAGAGGGAATCAGGAACTTGTACAGTTCAACTAGTTGTTGGTGATTGAAGGTCTGTTTTCCAAAAAGTCCCTATTAGAAATTCAATGGGCACCCTGGAATTACCCTCACTCAAGCACAAGCCGGAGTTGTCACACCAGTTTTGTGTTTAAGAAGCGTGCCTCATCTTCTGAGGAATCAGACAAGGCTGTGTTTTTAGGGAGGGTTAATTGGAGGTTGCGATTCTTTGTTGTTCTGAAAAGGTATTGAGTTCCCATGGCCTATATGAAGAAGTCATTAGACCAGCTGGAAAAGTTCAAAAGAGGTCTTTTCATCAAAATTTCTGTGGCTTTTTAGTGATAGTGTTTGGGGACAAAGCATTTGGGAGTGTGGTTTTCAGCTGTTGGGCACCTGTTGTGTGGATTTACAACATCAGTTAAGTACTTTAATTTGTTTCAAATGAGACTTGGTGAGTAGCTCGTAATACGTCACATTCTGTCCATTCTAGAAAGGCCTTCTATGGATCATATATCATTCATGGTTAAATCTGGTTTTTTGTATCTTCTTAGACCAAACAGAGGGAGAATTTCTGAATGTTTATCAGTTGAAAAATTCTACATATTGAGGACTTTAAACCTCTGCAGTGCAGTGATGAACTTGCAGACAGGAAGGTCCCAAGGCTCAGCTCCAGACTCTGACATTTACTAGCTGTGGAACCATGGCCATGTTACTTTTCTTTTCTGGGCTTCAGTTTCTTCATGTCTAAAATAGGAATAACACCAATCTCACAGTATTGTTGTGACGATCAAATGAGATAATGTTATACACTTTCACACTGTAAAGCTCTATATAAATGTTAGCTATTATTTATTAGCTGTTATATTTTAAAACGTGCTGAGGTATGTATCATTCACGTATATATATATATATATATATATATATATACACAATACATGTATATATGCATAGAGTCTGCTGATAAATTAGACATGTCGTCATAGTTAATACACCACACATCAAAGGAGAGCAGTCATAGTAGATGAAAATAGAATTCCCAAAATATACATGTCAAACCAACATAGGTTTGAGTAAATAAGATTTTGTATAGATATCAGAGACAGTTTATGTTTGGACTGGTATGTAATCAGAATTTAATTCCATGCAGAATTAAGTTCGTACTCTAGAATTAAATAATCAACGACTTCATCAGTGTGGGTATTTCCTAAACCAGTTCAGAGGTGCCTTGGTAGATGGTCTTTGTGAGTTCTGCTGCTGAAAAAAAAATCTGCTGTCAGAGAACAGGTAATGAAATATATTTCCTCCCCTATGGCAGTGAGATAGTAGATAATCAGGACAGAATATTGTATACAGTATCAAATATAGTCTTTGTATTAGATGTTCAAAAATCAGATTTTATTATGAAAGGATTCACTTGGGTGGGTGTGAAAAATTCCTGTGATTTAGTAGCAAAGGGATCAGTTTTACTTAAATTTTATCCATAATAAACATATTGTGTCATAATGTCATATAATAAATATATTATGATGTGACCTGTAATACAATACTGTGTTATATATTTACCATAACATATTATTGCCATCACCAGGTATCCAGCTCTTTGGTGATGAATTTAGTTAAGCTGTGTTCAGGGAATAGGCTTGTACCAAAAACCTCTCTAAATTGTATATATTTTGTATTTGATTATATGTAATCACACTATTTGTCCCTGAAGAATCAGTCCCAAGCATAGTGTCTAGTATGTAGTGTGCAATTAATAAATACATGTTAATTGATTGATTAGTAGACTTTATTTCCTACTGAGCATCTCTATGCCACTAGAATAGGAATTTACTGGATGTCTAGTTAAATGCTGTCAATTCATCTTGTGTATACCTTTGTTGGTCATAGTTGTTTGCATGTTGTCTCCCCATCCTCTACCCAATTAAACTGTAAGTGCCTGTAAAGTAAGGAATATTTTTGTCTTTCTTTGTAGTCTTAACACTTAGCACAGTGTTTGGCACATAGTAGGCTCTTAATAAATACTTGTTGACTGACTGTAAAAGTTCCAGATGTGATGTTTGTATTAAATTTGCACAGTTATTGCCAATGGCCAATAATGGGACCTCAGTGAGTAGTATTATTTACCGAAGTTAGTTTTTTTTTTTCTAGAGTGTGTCTTGGAATGTCATACTTTAAAACCCAAGCATGCTAGTAACCAGTGCTTAGTATTTTATTTCATTGATTCAAAAGCCACATTCACTTACACCGTACAATCCCACTGATCTGATAGACCCGCAGAACTTTCCATCTTCAAGAACACAGCCATGAATTTGAACTATGTCAAAAAAAAAAAACCTCTCATTATGGCTCAGAGGTGGAACTTGAACATAGGACATCTTGACTCCAAACACATAGTAAACATTTAATAAATGTTCCCTTCTCTCTCATTTGGTGAGCTCATTTGCTCCCATTGCAGTTTTCATCTCCAAGCAGATGATATAAAAATCTACTATATGTGTCTAGTTTTAGTCTCTTTCCTGAGTCTCAATCCCAAACTGGACATTTCAAACTGACTGGACATTTCAAACCTTTTGGACATTTCGAACTGAATGTCCTGTAGCTATCTCTAACCCTACTCACTATTTCACAGTGCTGCTTCTCAAAATCAATTCCAGCTAGAAAATTAAAGTTTGGGGGGCCACTTAGATCAAGAGCGATCAATACTAGGCATGCCAAGAGTCTTGAAGACATCACTGTATTATTGCATAGCACATTAACTGATGCTAGATGAAGAATTAAATGATGCTAAATGATCCAAAATATTTTATTTGCTAAGACAAGAAAGTATAGTATAATGGAGAGACTTTGGAGAGCTTTTGCAATGAGATGCAGACACTAGATTTTAAACCTTTTTTAAATCTTTACTAACAATCCTTTTGTTTAATCTTAAGGTCACTTTGGGAGTTTCCTCTTCTCATATTTGTGTTACAGATACTCATCTAGGATGTTAACTAAGGAGGGGGAAGTCATTGATTTATGATCTGTGGAATATTTACATAACTGCTGGGGTTATGATTGAAACCTGAATGAAGGAAAAGTATTGTGAGCATCACATGTGCACATATTAACCTAAAGAAATTTTGTTAGAGTGCACTTGTCTGGGCCCGGTGAGTGCCTGAGATGCACTCTGAGAGGTATAGCTCTTAAATCTGGTCTGTGTTATGTTAGCAGGTCAGGCAGAATGTTGGGTATGCTCAGCTTCACTTGTCCAAACCTCATCTGAGTCTGTTTTGCTCTGGGGCTGCCACTCTTCTTTTCTATCATCAAGTAAAATGGCCCCTTGGACCTAGACCCCAAACCATGTGGGAGTTGGAAAGTGGGAGGTATGCTATCCTAGGGGAAAAAATGAGAATAAGGACACGGTACCAGTATTTAGAAAGGCTAAAGGAAGTTAAAACCAGGAAAGAAAACAAAAATAAGCACTTTTATATAGGTTTGCAAAGCATGATTAAAACATTTCCTATCTGCCTTATTCCTAACTTTTTAGACTTCAGAATCATCCCTTCTCTACTGCTGACTCATTCTGGAATTTATCTTAGGTTTTCTAACCCTGGAATAGTCTACCAATACTGCTCAATATTCCTCCACAAGGCCTGCCCCTTTTTTCTTGGTCCATTCAGCTGCTAGTGCCTTCCCCTCTACGACTATCTTCTATCTACAGGGCATGTATTTTATGTTTACCTGTATATGTAGGTTGTCTCCATCCCTAAAACCACCACCATTACCTTTGAAGGTTAGCTTTTTGAAGGCAGGAACTGTTTTGGTTTGTTTTTGGTTTTTGTTCTTCTTGGTCCTTCTTGGTTTATTTTTTTTCTCAATCCAAAGTGCTTAGCATAGAGTCAGGTATGAATGCTTAATAAATGCTTGTTGAATGAATTGGAAGGGGAAAGCATGAGTTAAAGAGGAATGGGAAATAAAATCAAAAAACAGGTTTGGACCTCATTGTGAGCGACTTTAAAGTCATACAGATGTGTCTAGACTTGATTTTATAGGTTAAGAGGGCACCATTATAGATGTTTAAGCAGAAAAAAATGACAAGACAAAAACAGAGTTCAAGGCATACTGCTTGACAGTGGCACAGAAGACACAATGGAGGGAAAATACTTGGAGTTATGGAGGCTTGCTAGAGAACTCAGTAATTCAGTCATAAGGGGATAAAGGCAATTAAAGCATAATTTTAACAAATTCAAATTCAACAAGTTTGTTAAAGTGGCCACTATGTGCAGAGCATTGTGTTATAGTAGAGAGAGCACCGGCGCTGGAGGCAGCAAGGTTCTGGGTTCAAATCCAGCCCCAGACACTTGCTAGCTGTGTGACTCTGAGCAAGTCATTTAACTATTGTCTCAGTTTCCCAAAAAATAAAATGAAGATCACCATCTCTACCTCTCAGGGTTGTTGTGAGGATAAAAGGAAATAATATTTGTGAAGTGTTTAGCACAGTGCTTAGTACATAGTAGTTGCTTAACAAATGCTTTTTCCTTCCTTGACTCCCCAAAGAGCATATGGTCTAGCTAGAGGTAAATACAAATATAATACAAACTAATTCAAAGTAGGGCATGATAAATGAAGAAAGTAGGTACCAAAAGAAGCCTTTTGTTAGGTAGAAGCAAGAGAAATTTTTTCCGACTGATGAGAATTAGGAAAGTTGGCTTTGAAGGATGTTAGTGTTGGACTTTGAAGGATGGATGATTTTTTTTTATCCACACCGTGCTTGTTTCTTCTGTTTCTGCTTTGATTTTCTTGTGGTTAGTTGTGAGGCAAGTTAGTTATTTCTGTCCCATAAATATGATTTCTTATCTAGTATGGTCTAATTGTAAGTTTAGACTACAGGAACACCAGAAGGGAAAGAAGAATTGAAAACACTTCTCCCAACTCTGTCCAGTTTTTAGCCCCATTTCAGAAAGAAATTACTCATCACACTGTTGCTCTTAACCAAACTCACCTTTCTCTGAAAGGCTTGAGATACATAAAAGGAAGTCATAATAAGGAGGACTGTGAGGGGAGTGTG
This sequence comes from Phalanger gymnotis, assembly GCA_028646595.1. NCBI lineage: Eukaryota > Metazoa > Chordata > Mammalia > Diprotodontia > Phalangeridae > Phalanger > Phalanger gymnotis. The sequence continues at coordinate 740,162,921 of CM053622.1, read as the reverse complement.
ATCATCTGATAACCATTTTTCCTTTCTTTTACCAAGCATAGTAGCTTTCACATTGGAGAGATCACACACATTTTCTTTTCTTCTGTCAGATGGACAGCTCCATTTTGCTAGAAAGGTGGGGAAAGAAAGTTTTATCTCCCCAGCACAGAAGAAGAAATTAAAATGTTTACGTGCCCAAAGGAAGAGGGTAAAATACATTGAGGAGAAGAGATATTTTAAGTGGTTGTAATTAAAGTCAACTAAAGTATGCCCCAGAAGAGTTCAACTAACCCAAAACAATTTTTTTTAATTTTAAGTTTTGTTGTTTTCTTAAGTCACAAATTTTCCCTACAATCAGTAATAGAGCAAAACTTGCTCTTCAGCAGCCTCTTGTGGGGAATTAAGGATTCCTAGCAATGTTGTGCCTTACCTGGCATGCCACAGCCAAGGCTGTCATGGGTGAGGGTGAGTTAGGGGTGTCTGTTTTGTGGATGTCAGATTAGAATTCTTCTGGCATTTACTTCCTCACTTCCTCTCCCAACTCCCATCTCTCTCTCTCACTGTTTCCTTCTCTCTCTTTTCCCATCTTTCCATCTCTCTTTACCTCCTTCTCTTTACCTGTCTAGCCCTCCTTTCCTTTAACATATCTAGTTTAAAGTTTTGATTATACCTTCAGAAAATAAAGGGAAAATAAACATGATGTCCTTTGGAAAAACAAAACAATGTGATTAAAATTCTAACTCTGTAGCATTTTATTATTGTTCATATATGGTAAGGCATTTTTTTGAGGGAAGGGGGCAGATCTGTAATTTCTTCTATGTAGTGAACTACCTGTGATAAAATTCCCTCTGTCAATATAGATCAGCAACCATTTTTCAATTTAAGTGTTAGGGAGTTGCCTGGGACACTGCGAGGCTAAGTAACTTGCCCAGGGTCCCAGAGCCCATGTGTGTCAGATGCAGGACTTGAGTCTAGGTTTTATTAACTCTGAGGACGGATATCTACAGCTATACCAGGCATGTGCATGTATACACACACACACACACACACACACACACACACACACATATATATGTACATATATATTTCATTTAATTTAAATGAAATACAAAAAAATTTCCTGTAAAATGAAAATATTTCATTTATATTTCCTATCTGATCAACAATCAGAGAGGCAAGAAAAGGGCTAATTATTCCAGTGGGTACCAGAAGTTCTCTCCCTCCAGTTCCCTCCACCCCCAAGAGATCCAAATTATATTCTTGGTGGTGACTACATTTGTAGCAATGGAAATATTAGGTATATGCTTTGATAACTGTGTTGACTATAAACATAGTAGAGAAATATTAATACTTATTCATTTAATCTGTAATTATTATTACAAAATTGGTTATGGATCTGGAAAGTAATTGGCAGCATACTTACATATGCCCTGGATGTACTTAATTCATTCCACTTCCGTCCTGCCCTTGGGCAGAGGCCCCTTTCAGTGATATAAACCCTAGGTAACTACAGCTTTCTCCATTTCTATAACAATGTAGCAGGTACTTCTTTTTAAATTTCTGTGTGCACAGCAGGATGTAAGAGGATTCAAAATATACAGCAATAAATTTCCATTTCAAGAAAGCCTATATAACAAATACTATACATTGTGTTCTGAGCCGTCCATCTTTGCTTCTTTGTGAGTTTTCTTTTGTTCTCTGCTGTGTACTTTTTACTTTGTTCTTTTTTCCTCTTCCTCCCTCCCTTCCCCAAAAAGGCTACAATTAAGCACAGAGGTGTGTATATATATGTATGTATTTGTGTGTATGTGCATATGTATATACCCACACATGTACACATATATACATATACATATACACATACACACATATATACAAGCATATATACATATACTTACATACATATACATGTATTTAGATATCTATAATCACTTCCATATATAGACATATATATTCATATGCATCTATGTAAGACCATACTATACTTGTTTGTCCTCCGTCTCTCTGAGGAGAATGCCTTCCTTCATAGGTCCAAGTCTTTACATATTTTTCTAAGTCCACCAACTCATCATTTCTTATAATACAGCAATATTCCAACCTTATGCTATCTAGTTATTTAAATAATCTAAAACGACATTGATTAATATGTCTGACATATAGTATAGTTTCCCTGTGTTTCTCTTTTGATTAAATCTATTTTAGCTTTAACTTTGAGATCATGATTACTACCCCTGCTTCTCTTTGGAATGGACTCCTGCATGGTGATACTTACAATATTCTAAGATCAAACAAAACAAAGCAAAACATTAAAAAATTCAATAATTATTAACAACAAAACATAAAGACCTATTCCTTACTCATCCATCACTTTGCAAAACAGTAGTATTACTAAATTGTTCCCATTACTTCAATATCTTTTGTTATCAAGTCATTTTTCTATTGATTTTCATGAAAAATTGGCAATTTGTTCCACTGGAAATAAATGTTAGTCTCCAAATGTAAATAAAATCATATTGAAGAAAGCAGCAATTTCTTTTAAAATATATATGTACACATATATATGAACATAGTAATAGTTAAAATACCAAAAGCAATTACTAAGTGTTATTTTTATTTATATCTAAGGAAAAATGATAATGATTATTTACTCCACCAATCACACAGATTGAAAAATACCCCAGCTTCTCTTCCTTCTTTTTATCAGAAGAACATGAAGTTCTCCTCGGTTTCTTGCAAATGCTACCATTTTAGCATAATGTGTTAATCTGCTGTTTTTTTAGAAATGACCAGATAGAGCTCAGATGAAGTGAGGGGGAGATACAAAGACAAAACAAAACAAGACTTGGCTATGGCTTATCAAATACTGCATTTACAAACTCACTCAATGTTAAATGAAGTTACAAGGGACTGTACATACCAAAACACGTGACTAAGGGAACCAAAGAATTCTGTAAGGCAAGGTAGTCAGGAACTGGATAGCAAGTTAGTACAATGATTTTTACATTCCATAAGTTTAAAATTATATTGAATTCCAAGTCACTTAACTCCAATTGCCCTGCCTTCCCCCCAGCAAAAAAAAAAAAATTATATTGAATTGCTTCATAGGGAGATATTAGATGTGCCAAATTATGGTGATTTTTAGTATATACTTAATGTTTTTGTTTGAAATCTAAGGAATGTATAGACAGAAAAAGGATGCCATTTTGATTTTAATATTCTACCTTCCAGGAGGAAATAAGTTGACAAACCAACATTTTCATCTGAATTGGGCATGGATCTCCTTGGAAAAAGAGTACTATCTGGTCAATGAAGACTTCAAATTTCTGGATATTGTCCTCAAACGAAGAGGTTACTTGGGAGAAACTTCTTTTGTCAGTAAGTTCATTTGGTTCTTCCATTTTATTTCCTGTTGAAAAATGTATACTTTCCTGGCATGGCAATCTCAATGGAATTTTCTAGTTCATTTCTAAATCTTAGCAATGTATAATATCAACTAAATTCTTAAACTGCCAATGAGCATATGTCTATAGATTTATTCTATGAATTAAATACTATGGCTTGTCTTGAAAAGTACCACCCAATGAGACTTGTAATGAGGGCTTCAAGTCTCTGGGTACTTTCTACTCTGGATCTTTTTTTGTATTCAGGTGTTATATTCAGGGCATAGACCTAGGGCAGGAACAAAAGACAGTGGACCTCAGAAACCCATTTCTAAAATACATCCCTCTCACAATATTCTGCCTTCAATTGGCCTTTGGAAATATACTTCCAAAATGGAAAGTTGTTTCTACATACAGGCTTGAAAACAAAATGAAATAAATGGCTCAGATATATTAGATGGTAGGGGTAGTGTGCTTCCTTTGTATTTAGCATCTAGAGAGCTTTAGGATGTAGCTATGTAATTAAACTGTTGAAATAGTTGTATGAAATCTATGTGAACATTCCTTTGATAATGAACAAACAAAAAACCATTCAGTAGTAACTCATTAAGCATATAGGAGGAACTTCCTGTCATGGGTTGCACTTGAATGCTCAGGTGAGCCCTTACAAGTTCCAGAGGAATAAAGCACACTAGACAAAGGAAATGTTCTGTGTGCTTTTAAAGTCATCACTCCTGGTGGTGTTGTAGAGCCTTGCATAGCTGTCGTGCTTTGCCTCCTAGTCATCTCTTAACATTAAAAAAAATAATACATAACAAAACCAATGCTAACTGGAAGAGACACTTCTTTCATCAAATTGTATTTGATTGCATACAACTGTAAAAAGAAAAAAAAAAGGTATGCTTATGGTTTTAGGTAGTGGTGTGGAGGTCAATAAATCACAGGATCATAACTTTAAAGGTAGAAGGGACCTTTGAGTTCATTCAGACCAAAGGTATCAAACATATGGCTTATGGGTCCCTGAATTAAATCTTTAAAAACTGGGAAATATTTGACAAAATAAATAGAAATATAATAGAACATAGATAATGTCAATATGTGGTTTTATAAGTCAATAGGCAACCCTTAGGTATCCTCATGTATAGTTTAGTGGCCCTGCTTCTATTTAAGTTTTATACCACTGATCTAGGCTAAGCCTCTCATTTTTCAGATGGGGAAAGTAAAGCCAGAAAGATTAAGGGAATTACACTTAGGCCACTCAAGTAGTAAAGTTATCCCTCCCACATGGGTGGGGGGCAGGGGAATGTGTTAGGGGTGCAGTGCCACTACAATCTGGAAAATCCATGTTAAAAATTTTTGGCCCTCTCTTCATTCCAGAGAAGAAGTCCAAATTATTACAGCATTAAAAGATAAAATATGTTCATATTATATAATACTGTGTGTATATTTTATGTATTTTTTAGTTTCTAAACTTTTTCTGTATCTGCTGGCTTTCACCTTTCATCTGCAGCCAACCTTTCATGTAATGACTCTCAATCCAATTTTCAAAAATGGAGGAAAAAAAACCAATAAGGTCAATTCCATTTGAGAGTAGACACCAGTGTCACAAGACTAGTAGCAGTATTGATGATCTTATTTGTCCCCTAGATGTCCTGGAACATTTCCTCTTTTCTTTGCAGACAATTACAACACAATAAATAAATCTATTTCCTTTTTAGGTTGGAATTTGTAGCTAAAAAAATTACCTTCCTTTCTGAATCTTGTATGTAGATAATTGTCTTCATGACCTCCTTTTAGATGACAGTATAGTCACAAATGATTTTTAGCTCTCTTTCTTGACTATGATCACAACCAAATGATATGACAATAACGCATCAGGACAATTCTTTTTTCATACTTTGATACAAATCAAGGCTGGGTCTTATTTGAACTTTGTGCCTGGAGAAGAAATGGAAGAGTGGCCTAAAAACAAATCTCTTTAGCAGCACTTAGAATGTTTGCATCTGTTTGCATTTTGTCTGTTTTCTCAGAATGAGCAGCTAGCTCTACTTTATCAGCCACAACATGACCAACTAGTATTTAATCAATAAGGTCAACAGCTGCAAAATATTCTCAGTAAATATTCTTTCAAGACATTGTCTTTGGTTCATTCTGACCTGTTGGCTTCCTTTTGGTTGAATATTAAAACAATGAGCAGTTTCGTGCTATATCTGGATGCTTTTTATTTGTTCTGTGTGATTATGTGGCTTTCATTTAGAACAAAGCATTTTTTTCCCAATAGACATGGATGTCAGCAGCAGCAAAGATACAAGACTCTACCACTGTTAAGTGGTTAACCTCACAGAGTTACTAAATAACCTGAGGTGATATAAAGTTGGAAACCTCCCCTTGGTGGCCCACACCTTGTCAGTCAGAGCAAACAGGAATAGGATTTAGCGTGCCAGGGCCAGGAAGTAGAGCTCAGACATGAGAGTGGCCCTTTAGTCTTCAGAACCTCGAAGAGGTTCTTTCTCTCTGTGTGTGATTCAAACTCTTATATGTGCCTGAATTCTCATCTCCTTAATCAAAACTTTGTAGAGTAAAAAACAAAAACAAAACAAAACTTTTTTCTTATCACTAAGCCCTATGCAATCTACTAATATACTCATGAATATTTGACATCACAGCTAATGTCAGGGAGAATAGTTAGAAAATTCAAGAACTGTACTTAAGTTTATATTTTCTTCTCACAGTGGTAATTATATAATTGCTTCATTCACAGCCCCCATTAGCAAAATAGAATGTGTATAAAACTTCACCCATTTCACTTGTGCACTAAAATATCAAAGGCCCCACATTACAGTGCAGAAAGGCTCATTCACACTTCCAAGCCCTAATTAGGGCCAAAGGGTTTTGTTTAACAATTAATTATCTTTGGAAGAAAAGTATGAACTTTAGCACAGCTCATGAATTACTCACCTGATTTTCCTTGTGCAGGTAATGTTTGGCAGAAATATTTCTGTTGTGTTTGCATTTTACCATTTGAATGTATTTCTGCACAAGACTGGGTGGGGTTCACAAAAGGCTGGTTTTTCCTTTAGCTTTGCACCTCATTACTTCTTAGAGAAGAAATAGAAAGAATAAGGTAAAAATAAAGTTGTTTGGCTACTCTTTGGAGACTTGCATATATTCTTTCTTATCCTGGAATTAATGAATATCTGACCAACCAATATAATTAAAGTTGACAAATGAAAACATTTAAAGTAGACACATAGAAGGTTCTATATAAATGTTGGCTATCACAATTACTATTTTCATTATAGTTAATAAATGCATTGATAAATCAATCAATATGTATTGATATTGAGCACCTACTATGCTCACTTGCAAATCATGGCAACATCTTCCTGATATCATGGTCTTCTTTGAAACAAAGGGCAAACAGCAATGTAAAAGTGACCTTATTGCTATTTATGGACTACACAAGGAAACAAAGATACCTCTGAGGGCCCATATCAAATGGGACAGAGTGCCAGGCCAGGAAAAACCTATGTGTAAATACTATTTTTGACAATTATAAATCGCATTATAGTGAGCAAGTCATTTCACTGTTTATAGCCTTAGTTCTCAAATCTGTAAAATGAAGATAATACCTATACTTCCTACCTCCCAGGGTTTTACAAAACCCTGGCTCAAATTGGGATATATGCTTTGCAGACTTTAAATTGCTCATACAAGTATCAACTCTGACTGCCCCATAGTATGCACAGTGAAGACAGAACAGAACAGAACAGGAGCTATATATATTTGTCTATGATTATTTTTCTTTCCAAGGAATATTCATTTGGGTCATAAAGTAATATTAATACCCCATTTATGTTATATTATCATTTAATCAATAAAAGTATTTTCATCACATTTTATTTACTCTATGTTCAAGAAGAAAATCAAACCGATTATATCTATACACATATACATATATCAAAATACATATATACACTTATATATATGATATATACGCACACACATTTCTTTTAGCATAGAGTCCTATACTTACTCCCTATGTTGTGGGCTGACTACATGAACCAAAGATCAGTAACAACTAAAGGGGAAAAGGGAGGAGGTAGAGCAGGGTCAAAAGGTGCAGGTCTGAGATCCATCATTTAAACAGAGAACTTTTCAGAGGCCAAAGACAGAAGCTGACTAAGCAGTTTATGCTAAGGGTTAGGTAAAAGGCCCTAAGCTGAATAAGGGAGAAAAAGGTTCAAAACTAGTTGGCAGGGGAGGGGGAATCTCAGGGAGGAATGGAGAGGGGAAAAGCATCAACTGTCAGTGAAGGACATTTCAAGATAAACTTCGGTATTTTTATGGCAATAAGCTAGCCATATTCAGCTGGAGTACATGTAACTATGGGCCTGTTATATGGAAAGATTCAAAATTATCCATAGGTTTTTCACAAAACTGCAAAGATCTCATGAAAACCCACCAAGGAGATTTTTTTTTCCTTTTTTAGTAACTAACGATTTAGGTTTGGAAGCTACCACAACTTATTTTCAGCAAGATGGAAGATGGCCCTCCCTTGGAAAGCAGATTTGTAGTTGGAAATATTGGGTTTTAATTTTTTAAAATGGCATTTCCTTTTATTCCCTTCTGATCTACAAAAATGAGAATATAATGTCATTTTTCAAAACTGGGCAGCACCTACGAAAATATCAGTATGAACAGGCATCTTCTCTCAACACTGCCACTGGGAACAGAGAATAGATCCCATTGAACAGTGACCAGTATATAGTCTAGACATCTCAGAAATGACTCTCCCTTTTATCAGTCAGTGCGGGCCCCTAATTCAGCATCCAGAGGTGCTGAAAGCTATGCCAAGTGCATGAGGAGTTAGAGAGCAAAAAAGATGCTCCGTAACATTCTATGGCGTGGCACATCTATCTAATTACTGGACCTGTTTCTTCTCTCAAGTTACATAAATTTTAGTTTCTATCTTTACTTTAAGATAATACATTGTTTTGGACTTTTTATAGTAAGATTTTTTACCCCAAGTAGCCCTGTCATCAGCTATAAATAGTCTATAAGACTGGAAAATATATGATAACTCACCTTTTTTCTCAATACATGGAATTCAATTTCATTTTTACTTTTCAGGAATAAATATACCTGTAAAAAAATGAAGCACATGGATTAAGCCAGAATTAATTATATTATTAAGTTAGAGTCAATTTCTCATTTGAAATCAAAACATTAACTAGTATTTATTGTGCACCGACTATATGCCAGGCATTGTGTTGAGCACTAGAAATATAAAGAAAGACAAAAAACAGTTCCTGCTCTCAAGGAGTTCACAATCTAATAGGAATAGAAAGAAAAAATTTTTTTCAATTAAGTGAACATTATTAGAAACAGAAATTTTACTTCTAACCTTCATTAATTACTGAAGTTATCAAACTAAATTTCCACCTTAAAGGTTCTTCACCAATATTAATAGTCTCAGCACCAATATTAAGAGAAACATTTCTAGAGAAGGATTTATAGATTAGTTTACTGGGCAGAGGAGAATAGAGGAGAGGATTGAGAGGGAGAGAAAGAAAACTGGAGGGAGAGGAGAGAAGGAGGGAAAGAAGGAGAGAAGGAGAGGGGGAAGAGAAATAGAGAAGAGGGAAGAGAGAGACAGAGACAGAGAAAGAGACAGAGGCAGTGACAGAAAGAGATAGAGACAGAAAAGGATGGAGAGAGAGAGAAAATGAATTAGTCAACTCTAAGTAGAAAAACTTGAGTGATTTGATTTCAAATGAAATTAAGCAAAACTAATACTGTGTTTCTTTGAAAGGTATTGGCACACAAGATGGTACAGCAAAAAAAGACAGAGATTTCAAAGGAAAAGCACAGAAACAAGTGCAATTCAACCCAGGTCAAACCACAGCCTCCTGGCGAGTGCGAATTCTGAGTGACGGTGAACATGAACAATCAGAAACCTTCCAGGTGGTGCTATCCGAGCCCGTCATGGCTGCTCTAGAATTCCCTGCTGTGACAACAGTGGAGATTATTGACCCAGGAGATGGTAAGAGGATTTAACATCTTTTCCTGTTGTTTCCAATAGTTGACTCCTTTTAACACGTTCTTAAAAATGAAATGTCTGAACTTGCCATAGCAAGAGTTTTCCAAAATAACAGATCTGTATTCAATAAACATTAGGAATGAAATTAGAAATTAAATGGAGATAGATTTTTTAAGAGTTATGTGCACCACAAATACGGTTAACTCATATATTCTCTTTCCTTTAGCAGTGCTTTCCATTTTAGCTTGTTTTCCTTAAATTATTACTTAAGAGGCATTTTGGCATGTGACATAGTAAATCAAGCCAACTGGTATTTCCTACTTGAAAATTAGGTCCCTTCCTACCATTTCTAATGTCTTACCAATTAGATTTTCAATTGTGACTTTGGGCAAATCACTTAATCTTCCTGGGCCCCAAGATCCTTCCTTTGTGAAGTGAAAGGGCTGTACAAGATGTCCTCCGAAATCCCTTCCAGCTCTAGACCTAAGACCTTGTAAACCTATAAATGATTACCTCCAAAGGCAGCAGAGAATAATAACAATGACAGTAAATAATAAAATAAATAATAATATGATATATTAGCATAATAATAAATAATAACATAAAATTATGAATATGATATATTAATATAATAATGAATAACATAAATAATATCATAATAAAATAAGTAATAATAAAATTTAATATTTATATAATACTTACTATGTGCCAGGCACTGTACTAAGGGCTTTACAATTATCTCATTTGATCTTCACAACAGTCCTGGAAGGTAGATGTTATTATCCCCATTTTACAGATGAAGAAATTGAGGCAGAGGTTAAATGACTTACCTAAAGTCACACAGCCAGTGAGCATCTGAGTAGCACATCTGTCTAATTCCTGAACCTGTTCTCCAAAGTTACATAAGTTTTAGTTTCTACCTTACTTTAAGGCAATACATTGCTTTGGATTTTTTCCAACTAGTATTATAATCTTAGAGTTGCCTAGGTATTGGAAAGTTAAAAGATTTGTCCAGAGTCACAAAAGTTACCATATGTTAGATTCAGGACTTGAATCTAGTTCTTCTTGACTCTCACACTAGTCTTTTCTTTATTTATTCCTTTATTTATTTCCTTTACTTATCCCTAGATGGCACAGCGTATTGAGATTGGTTCAAGAGGTATTGAAAGCTATGCCAAGTGCATGAAGAATGACAGTGCAAAAAGGATGCTCTGTTACATTCTAAAATATAATTTATAATAATATCAACAGCTGGCATTTGTGTACCACTTAGTATGTGCCAGTGTTGGAACTCCCTGGAAAAACTCTTACTGTGAAAAATTCAAAATAATGTATATCTTAAATTAGACTAGGAATTAAAATCTATGTAACTTGAGAGAAGAAACAGGTTCATGAATGCTAAATAGGTATGCTACTCAGATACTTAATATCTATGTGACCTTGGGTAATCTCTTGACCTCTGTTTGCCTCAGTTTCTTCATCTGTAAAATGAGGATACTAATAACACTTTCCTTCTACCATTATTGTGAGGATCAATAAGCTATTTGTAAAGTTCTTAGCATAATGCCTGAAACATTGCAGGTACTGTATAAATGCTAGCTACAATTACTGTTATTATTATTATTATTAATTTTAGGATGTCACAGAGCATCCTTTTTGCACTCTCATTCTTCACACACTTGGCATAGCTTTCAACACCTCCTGGGCCAACCTCAATCCTCTGTGCTGCCTAGGGATAAAGAAAAAGCTAATATCAGAGTCAAGAAGACCCGGATTCAAGTCCTGAATCAAAGACATCCTGACTTTTGTGACTAGACAAATCACTTAATCCCCAGTGCCTCAGTGCTAAGACAACTCTAAGATTATAAGAACAGCTGACAACCTGTATTGGTGTGGAGACTTTCTTCAACGAAGCACAGGTCCAGACTCATTCCATAACCCCATCTCCAAAATGCTCATTTTAAATGTCAACTAGATTTTGGACTCTCTTTGATACTGCTGGGAATGTGGGATAGCATTTGCAAAATGTATTTTGCTTCTCATCTTTTACGATTCTATCTCCTCTGTGTCCAACTCTTAGTGGCTTGAAGCTTTCCTTTGAATTTCTTTGGACCTAAACCTGCTTATCCACGAACACACTTAGGTCAATGGTGGTCAGCATGGATGAACATTGCTGCTTGCCTCTGACCCTTGTCCTTTCTCTTCCTACTGTCTCAGGCCCTCAGGGCTGCCTTTTTCCTCAGTCCTGGCTGGAAATGATGTCTGAGCAGCTTTTTGAGGACCGACTTTTTTTAAAAATGAAAACCTTTTAGAGGCCCTTCTAAAGTTAAAATCCCCTCAGCCAGAAACTATGGTTTGTTTTTAAATGGCCAGTTAACTTTGCTTTGTCAGTCAGAGAGTTCTTAAATCTCTGCCAAGATAAAATCGACCTGAGTGCACTAACCAGAGGAGTCTTGAGGAAACCCCTGCTTTAGATGGTTGAGCACAGTTAAATGTAGAAAATAGAGACTCTATTGTTACAACTTTATTTTTTTTTTAAACCCACCCTGCTTCTCATTTAGTTAAATGCACTTTTCAAATATATTCTGGAGTCCCATAAAAGGACTATTAGCATTAAATTTGATTTGGTTAGCATGGCAGAAGGATAAACCAGACTTTCATCTGGTCCTGAGAATTTGGTAAATGCCCATATAACAAAGCTTCCTGATTTAAAAGCCTAATTTGTCCTTAATGTCCACTCATGTGTAAAAATTTTGTTTGAATTCACTTCTGAATACTTGGTTGCTAACTTACAAGGCTGAATTTCCTTGTATCAAGGAAGAAGAGATTTGGTTCAATTCTAGCATTCATTCGCTCAATCTGCCTCTTTATGCCCCTAGTCATATGGAATTGAAGGGCTAGAAGTAAGCTAAAGAGGCTTTTTAATCTGGAGTCTGTCTCCTCTATCCTGTATCCAAAGAGGACCTACCCTAAAACCGTATTAATTGTCTGTCGTTCTTCAAAATCTCCAAAGGAAATCTTAGCTTCTTTTCACAATGCGACTTCATGTATGAAACCTGGATAATTAGCAAGTGCTGCTTAATGCCTAGATTGTTCCCCTCTTTCTCCCATTTAGACCATTTTTTTCTTGTTCTTGTTTCAGTACAAATAGAGAACAGCTATTCACCTTAGAGTTTTCATTCATATATCAATAAATCATGGAATCAACAATGGCCCTTTCTTCATCGGATTAAACGACTCTTTGCACCATCCCACAGAGAACAAATTTCACCAACCTTTAGTCTTTGCGATTACTTTATTCTAGTCCATGTCTAGATTCTTCATATTTCATAAAAAATTATAAGGCCTTGTCTATACACCACACAAATGCTGAGTGGAGAGGAATACCCATGGTTCTCATATTTTCCTTCCCCAGAACATGATTTCTTAGATGTTTTTTAATTGCTATACTACAAAAGGCAACATGCTGTGGTGAATAGAGAACTGACCTTGGAACTAAGAAGTCCTGGGTTCAAATGCGGCCTCTGACACATCCTGTGGTACCTTTGGGCAAGTCACAACTTCTTGGAGCCTAAGCAATTCCCTAAGGGCAATAATTGTGAAAGTGTTACTGACCTGACTTGGTAGAGGAAGTTTCTCTCCAGGAGTCCCCTACATCATAGAAATCATCAATCCAATCCTCACACTATTCTCTATTACAAAAACATCCCTGTCTGTTCATAACAGGGCGTAAATATTAAGCAGTCAATCAGCGAGTATTGATAAAACACATCTCCATGCCAAATTCTCTGCTAGGTACCAAGAATACAAAGACCAAAATGAAATTAGATATTACCAGGGAAAATAGTGTAAACATATGCAAAGCAAAAAAAGCCATTTTGCACAGAGATACTAGAGGGGATGAGGAAAACCCCATGTCCTCCTCTCACCACCCAGAGTTAAACTATCAGTCCCTTGATTCCTTATTTATGTGTAGCTCTATGTACCTCATTTTCCTCTTTACCCAAGTACTTGGAGAATCTCAGGCATTTATCAAATTGGATCCAATGTTTTTATGATTCAATAGGACATCTTCAATTAAAGATTCAATGTACTATAGAATTCGCATAACCAATTGTTATAAAGACAAGAATTTCTTCACCTATGGAAAGGATAAAATTACCCATCAAGCATGCCTGAGCCTTTGTATACCATAAGTAGAGGATACCAGATATTCAGCAGCACTGAAGGTTCTAGAAAACCACCCCAGCTTGAGAATTCCTTGTGACAGAATTTGGGTTAACATAGATTCAAACCTAGATGGGTTTATGCCACTCTAACCCTAGTACTGATAGTTGACCACTGACACCCGTCACTTGACAGAAACAGAGGACCAGCCAATCATGGATGTGGTACTCAAGAAGTTATAGGACTTATGAAGCCTCAGTTTTCTTGTGGTGATTCACTACCATGTCTTTAGGAGGGAAAATTGTTTTGTTAGTTGAAACTTTGGGCAAAAAAGCAGAGGTTTACTGGGCAAAAAAACGGAGGCACATGGCACCCACCACTTATAAATGTCAGTATCTTAATAGAAAAAAATGGTTTATTCCCGTGCCATGTTACATTTAGAGCCTGATGTAAAAAGGAAAGATGAATGAAGAAAATCAATTTTATCTTATAGACCCACAGAAAATTTAACAAATGTTGTCACATTTTTCTTTTCTCTCCTCTGTCTCTTTCACTTTGGAATCCTACTTTTCTTTTAGTCCAATAAATAATGCTTTGTTTCCTTTTTTCCTTTGCTTTATAGAGAATCACAGAATTTTAAAGTTGAAAGAGACAACCCATCCCTCACTTTGGAGATGAGGGATTTGAACCTCAGTAGATTTTTCCCTTAGCTTAGCAGAAGCTAAACACTTTCAAACAGTATTATTTGATTGTTTTCTTTAGCCTTGACTAACCTGAAAAGATTAGATCTTCACTTAGAGATGAGATAATGGGAATTCTTCCCCTAAGCAATTCACAGGATCATAACATCACAAAAATTTGGAGCTAGAAAAAGACCCTTGAGGACATCGAATCCAACTCCACCCCATTCTGCAGATGAAGAAACTGAGGCACAGAGAAAGTCATTGGCCCAAGTTCACAAAATTATGCAGTATCTGAAGTTAGATTAATACCCAGGTCTCCCTGATTCTAAGTCCAGTGTTCTATACACAGTGAGTCTGCATGCAATAACCATGGCACCTTACACTGATTATCTGCTGATTGGGTTGGAATGTCCCACAAAACAGACCCCACTAATTCCTGGGATCAATGTGTTGAATTCCTAGGAGTGACCAGTCAAGGTACTGCTGCTCATTTTATCTTCTCCTTCTAACTTCCAATGCTAAAAGTACTGAAAGCATTCCCACACACCAGAGAACAAATGGCAAACTGTCCATCGGGGTCCTACAACCATGTCAAATGACCTGAACAGACAAATTTCTAGAATAGACTTTAACAGTGTCCCTCACCAAACAGAACATAGTGTTTCACTTTGTTGCTCACAATAACCATTTTAAACACAACCACTGTGTGACTTTAAAAAGTTTCTCACCTCTCTGATGCTTACTACCCCACCCTCACCCCTCACCAGCTACTACTGACAATGCAGTATAACCTCACTTCTCAAAGAATCTATGAGACTGTTAATATTTGTTAAAGTAAATAAATATGCTTAAGGAAAAACATATAACAACAAATCTTCATAGACAATTTTTAAACATATAAGCACAATTTGATTTTCAAAAAAACAGATAAAAAATATTTCTACCTTAATTTATTTTTTAAATGAAGCTTTCTTCTCTTTTAAATTTGTATATTAACATATTTATAAAGACAGACCTCCAGGCTGAAATTTCACTGGACTTATTTTCATTTAAAAATACTTCCTCATAAATTCAATCAATAATATTTTCTATATTCTTGAATATAAGGTATAACAGATATTTATATCAAAAAACTTCCTTCACTCTTTATGTCAAAGCATTTCTAATCAAAGCATAGGGTTTGTATGCATGGGAGAATAGAACCTTGTTGAGTCTACTCTAGCAGGACTGACCACTAAAAATATTTAAGTAATTCGATGCTATTATTTAGTCTGTGTGTTTGAAGTGTCTTCTAACCTCTTTATGGAAAGAACTAATTGAATGTTCTGTTTTTGAAGAATGACAGCAAAACATAGACATATGTGTGTGCATATGTAATCTTGAACTAATGGATTAAATATTTGCCTACTTTAGACACTTTTTCACTGGGACTATATTAGTTTGAGTAATTATTATTTAACAGAGAATAAGCTTCATTCACACGGAGAAGTGTGGAATTTTGCACGTCTCAAGAACTCTAATGTAATTGAATGAAAAGAGATGGCAACTTTTGTGCACCTTGTATGAACTCAAGTTCATGACACAGAATTCAGATGACTCAGGCATTTTTTTCTCCCCAGACCTAAAATTAATTGTAATTTGTTCCACCATAGAGAATGTAGGATGAGTGGAAATACTGGGTAACTGATTCATGTCCACTGCTAGGTTTGAAGGCTGAAGTGTCAAGAATTGATAAAATGACAGTTCATTCTAACTGAGGACAGAGAAGTGATAAAGAAAGGAGGCTAGAACCTCAGCCCTGCCAACATCAGGAATTTTACCTTTGAACTATGTCTGTGAACTCTCAGTGCAGCCCATGGGTCACAGCTTTATGTGATTAAGAAATCTTAGGGAAAATAGGAGATTATGACAATTTGTTAACCATAGAATATTCGTCTTCTAATAGACACAGAAAGGTACAAATGGAAATGATTCTGCTGGGAAAAAACTCTACTCAAAAAAAACTTAAGCTACATGAGATAAGTATAGGCTTTTACTGACATAAAACAGTATTCCTTGAAAACCCAACATGAGAGAGAGAAGAGACAGAGAGACAGACAGACAGACAAACAGACAGAGACAGAGACAAAGACAGAGAGACAGAAAAAGAGACAGAGACAGACAATGACAGAGAGAGACAGAGACAGAAAGAGAGAGAGAGAGAGAGAGAGAGAGAGACAGAGAGAGAGAGAGAGAGAGAGAGAGAGAGAGAAAAAATAACAGCACGACAGAGACGGAGAGACAGAGACAGAGACAGACAGAGACACAGAGACAGACAGACAATGACAGAGAGACAGAGACAGAATTTATTAAGCATGTTAACACTATGCTAAATGCTAGGGATACAAATACAAGGCAACAAAAAGACAGTCTCTGCTCTCAAGGAACTTATATTCTAATAGGAAAAGACAACATAAAAGGGGAACTGGAAAGGGAGTTTGTTGAAGAGAGAAGTGAAGGGGAGAACATGGAAGGCAAGGTGGAACCAGGAGAGAAACTCTGTAGATGGCCTAAGTTTTTCATGCAATGGTGGTGCCAGGCAGGAACTCAACAACCAGGGAAGGAGTTCATGTTCGTATAGTACCTGAGGAAAGTCTTCAGCCTCCATGTTATTTGTAAATTGCATATGCAATGCTATGCCAGACAGCTCTTAGAAGTGGCATGTTCTTTTACATGCCATGATTTCTATTCTATTTCTATATTCTATTCTACAGTGTTCCTATTTATTATTCATTTGTGTCTCCATTGTTGTTGATAAATACAATTATTTCTCTTCTATAGAGGAGAAAAAATAAGGCATAGACAGGTTGATAGATTTTCCCAGATTTAGCTTTCAAATGCATAACAAACCCTGTGTTCGACATCACTTGTCCACAAATTTAAAGGAGAACACAATGTAAAAGTATTATAATATTTACAGAAAGTTGTTTTAATGGGCTAAATTTAATATCAGTCATGAGACTATATTTTTTTTCCTTCTTGCATTTCAATGAGGTTTTTAAGAACTCACTTCATCCTATTAAATGTTACAGAGCAGTGTTTGTCTTTGTCTACCTCTGTCTCTGATATGCTAAGATTTGGTCAGCTTATAGAGCAAGGCTTTTTTTGGTGCGTCATGGACCTGTTTATTATTCTGGAGAAACCCACTGCTCCCTTCTCTGAATAATTCTTATAAATGTCCAAAGAACTTAAGATTACAAAGGAAACCACTTATATTGAAATATAATCATCAACATTTGTTTTAGAAAATAAGTCCATGGACCCCAGGTTAAGAACCTCTTCCATAGAGAGAAATGTTACCTTCTCAGAGTGCTAACAACCACTTTATTTTGGCTTATGAAAGCCACTTGGACCCTTAAAGTAACAAACAATGGCAGCGCTAGTAATCATAAATATTTTCTGTTCAGACATTGTTCCAGTCATGCTCAATGACTCATAAAGAAAACAATGGCTGTCACTTAGCTTCATCTAACACAAAGAACAATAAATAATATTGATGACAATTGTTTTATCCTCTCATGTTACAGAAATATTCATTCATTCACTCACTCAACTAATCAAGATATATTGAGCACCAACTTTTTTTTTTTTCATTTTCTCTAACAGTGGCAGATCTTCTGTGCAACACATTTCCAGGCAGAGGAATCAATCCCTAGATACATATTTTTTAAATTATTTTCTTTCTGCTTCTATTCGTAATTTTCCAGAATCTAAGTCTGCCTTGGCAATTCTTTTTAATCTAATTTAAACTGGGCTCTTTTTTTCACTTTTGTCTTTGCTCTTTGACTCCCAAGGCATTGCTGCTTTAAGATAAATTGATCATGTTGCTGCCAAAACAAAAATTTACACCACCACTGAATGAGCCCAAAATGCTGTGCCCACTTGAAGCAAGCTACACACATGAAATTATCAGTTCTCATGATAAAGTGAAGTACAGAAAAATCTATGAAAAAAATTCCACCAGATCAACCTCTCCTCCTCTATACCCCCACCACCACTTTCTCCCTCTACATATCCAGTCACATTTCCCATAGATAAAAAAAAGCCCGAGGGAATAGATAAGCCTGGTACTGTGCCCTCAAGGTCAGCAAGCCCAGGCTTTGTCAGACCAAGTGGAGGAGTGAATTCCAGAGCTGGAGGCCCCCCACCAAGATCACCCTACTTTTCTCTCTTTCATAATTCAAGTCTACTGACAAATGGAAGGAGTGCTGCCCTGAGTTACTCTACAGGCTTAAGTGGTACAGGGTAAGAAAGTGATATTCAAGACTTAAACCTCATGGGGCTTTAATAATTAAAATTCGACACATGGAATTTTTCAAGTAAATTTTATAAACAAGTGCCTGACTAGTACAGATGAGTTGAATGTGTATTAATTATAATAAATACCACCCAACGAATGGATTTTTCCATACCAAGTATGACTTGCAAGTTTCATGCAGGGTAGAGTAAAATAAGTCCACTGGCAAATATCAAATTTCTTTTGATGATGGAATGACTTTCCCTATATTCATCTGAAAGAAAACAACATTACTAAAATATTATACGTATCAACTTTGTGTGATATGTTTTCCTGTTTTTGTTGTAAAGATTGATAAAAATCTCTACCTTGAAATTGAACATTGAGGATGTGTCTTTGTTTTAAAGAAATTAGAAATAATGAAATCCTAATTCATAAAAGTGTAATTAATTCAAAGCTAAATTCTATTTCATAATCTTGTGCTTTTCAACTAAGAATAATATGGCATAAATTAGCTAGATAAAAGCAACTGCTGTAAAACACCAATTCAGATAATAAAACTGGAGATTTTTAAAATTATATTTGTGAAATCTTAAGGCCACAGATTTTATCAAATCAGTAAGGTGACATTTTCTATTAAGTATTATTTTCTCACCTGCAGTATTTCTAGTATTCTTTGACCATCACAGAGTGATGTGGTACAGTGCTTCAAAGAGAACATGATGAGTTGTTTTCAGTATTCTTTTTTAAAAGAAATTGTCAGCAAAGCCTTTATGTAATAAGTTCTGAAGTAATTATGTTAAGCAGTAATTTCCTACATTACTATATAATAAATGTTTTGGAAAGTCATTTCAATCATCTGAATGGAAAATTTTTGTTATAACCCCTTTTTATATCACCTTCATCTACCATTAAAAAATGAGGAGTTTATTCTTGTGTGAGTACACTTGTATATATCATCATTACTTTTGTAGGGAAAGAGTCCAAATAAATGCTTCTTTACATCTGATGAATAGAGTCCTGAATTCCAAAGGAATTTCTGCTTTCAAAAAAAGTGTACATTGCATGATTATCCCTCTAAGCATGCAACATCCAAAATGAAAGAGATTAAATTAATTTGCTGAAGTTTCGTTCTCTGCCAAGAGGCCAAAACTAGTTTTCAGGGAAGGTATGCCAGAAGCCCTTACTTAAGTGAGACAAAGAGATTACAGAGGAGATGAAAGAGAAATCATCTTTTTTTAATTCCCAAGGAGATGATGCTTTGGCTCTGAGTTTGTATGTTTTAGATGTTTGTCTCCTTCCCTCCATACTTTCCTCCTACCCCCACCATTGTTCTGTAGGACATTAGGAAAGGAACAAAGCAACAAAACAAAAACAAACACTAGGAGAGATTTTGAATATGGATACAGTTGGTTCACAGGTGATGATCTCAGGAAGTACAGTAATGACTGTTTATTCTATGTTATCTCTGCAGAATCAACTGTCTTTATTCCTCAGTCTGTCTACACCATTGAAGAAGATGTTGGTGAATTGTTCATCCCCGTCAAGAGAAGTGGAGATGTGAGCCAGGAATTAATGGTGATCTGCTACACTCAACAAGGTAGTACAAGTCAGGTTACATACAAATGATGACTGAAGAAAAGAGAATCCTCTCAAGGCAAAGACACAGATAGGTTTACACTAAGAGCAGCTACCTTCCCTTTTGTTTTTCATAAACCACTAATTAGTGAAGAAGCTTAGGAGACATTCTTTACCAGGGATCTAGGACTACTGAATAAATAAGTTTATTTTTCCAAACAACCTTAAATGCCTCAGGTACAAATACTCTGAATTAAAGGAATTTGAAGGTTCTACTCAGTGGATTATTAATGGTGAACTTTAGTGGAGAGGTACCAAATAAGCTGCCCATGTGTCCCACAATACTCCTGAGTGCAGCCTAACCAGATTAAAGTGTAATTGGGAAATATTTAACAAAATACATAAAAATATAATACAACAGAATGGATATTAATTTGTGGTTTCCTAAGTCAGTATTTGAGTCTGATACCATTAACTTAGTGCGTCAGGAGTTATGAAGAGTGATACAGGGGATAGAGTACTGGAATCAGGAAGATCTAAGTTCGAATCCAGCCTCAGACACTAGCTAACTGTGACTCTTATCTGTAAAATGAGGAGATTAATAGCACCTCCCTCTCAGGGTTATTATGAGAATCAAATGAGATAACAATTAAAAAGCTTTTAGCAACATGCCTAGCACATAGTAAGCTCTTCATAAATATGTGCTGTTATTACATAGCTAGGGGGTTCAACGGATAGAGTGGTAGGCATAGAATCAGAAAGACCTGAATTCAAATCTGGCCTTGGGCACTTTCTAGCTGTATGACCCTGGGCAAGTCACTTAACTCTTTTTATCTCAGTTTCCTCATCTGTAAAATGAGCTGGAAAAGGAAATGATAAAGCATTCCAGCATTTTTGCCAGGAAAACTTCAAATGGGGTCACAAAGAGTCAGACACAACTGAATGACTGAACAATAAAAACAATTATTATATCCTATACTTATAACTTGGCCGATCACTCAACCATTCTGAGCCTCAGTTTCTCTCTTTATAAATTGAGCAATATTATAACCATAGTGCTTACTCCTCAGATTATTGCGGCATTTAACAAATAAGAGAATATATATGTATGTATATTTATATACATATACACATATGTATATATACATAGAGAGAGAGATAAAAAGAGTGCTCTGCAAACTTTAAAGAGCTATATAAATGTCAGTAATTTGTAGCACCTGGACAGCTGTGTAGTTTTTGGATTTTTTTAATACCTGCAAGGTAATTTAAAATGACAAAATGCCTAACAAAAGAGAGAACTTAGGAAATTTTATAGTTAACTACACCTGACCAACATTTTGTTTCGAAGAGACAAATACAATATCTTGCTGAGGTATTTATGTCTTTCTAGTTTAATTTATTAGAGCTTAAACTCAGGACTAACTCATATTGGATTTGTGGCTGACTTTTCCATAGATCTAATCCATCACCCATTGACAGGTACTGATTTTCTCTAGCATTCTTGGGCTGTTTTGATCTTCCAGTAGAAGGAATAAACCAGTTCACCCAGGAGGATATCTTAGTAGGGTAAATCATTGCAGTAAAATCAGAGCAGCCAGAGGAAATAGTTTGTTCCACTACACTGAGGCAAGATTTCAAGATTAACCACTTACTGGCCATCATATAGACAGCTAAAGATTATTGGAATTTATACTAAATTCCCCCTTAACCATCTGGGTGCCCCTCACTGCCTATAACCCTCTGACATATTCGTAGGAAAATCTTTTGGGTTTACCCTAATTAAGTTTAGATTCCTAAAACACACTGGAGTAGCCTTTGGTACTTAACCCAACACATTTCCTGGCCCCTTAAAAATATGTATTTGCCTCAGAAATAAATAATATCCTCTTTCTGGAAGACAAAAAGTCAATCTGGTTATTTCTTTTCACATAGTAGAACAAAGAATGACAGTTCAGATGCTTGAATATTAAATTTTAGTTATGGCATTTCAAAATAATTTGCTTATACATGAGTAATGCATGTATGTATATATAATCTGTAACAGAAATTTATGTTAAGAAATTTTGCCTTCTCTTTTTATGTCAAACCATTTCTAACCAAAAAATTGATTTTGTCTAACACAAAATTATTCCTTATTTGAATTATAATCTGAAGAACCTTACCAGGAATGAAATATTTTTGCTTACCAGAAACATAAAAAGCTTCTGTACAGCTTTTTAAAAGCTGTATTTAGGTGAAAGCAGTCCTTAATATTTTATTAATCTCTGAGCATATTTTTATAATTCCTAAGGGAAGTCTTTAAATTGTACCTTTGATTTGGAACTCAGGAGGAG
The DNA here is from genome assembly GCA_028646595.1 of Phalanger gymnotis. NCBI lineage: Eukaryota > Metazoa > Chordata > Mammalia > Diprotodontia > Phalangeridae > Phalanger > Phalanger gymnotis. The sequence continues at coordinate 740,140,482 of CM053622.1, read as the reverse complement.
GAAAAATGGGAGACAATAATACTTATTTATTTTTAAGTGGCTTGGATTCAGCTTAAAATCCTTAGAAATGTAAATAATAACTAATGCAGTAGCAAAGGGGAAGAAGTTTTTGATCATTATGACAATTCATTGGGAATAACAAAGCAAAATTCTGGACATAAAAATTAGCATCTTTGAAAGCAGCTTTGAGATATTTTTCCTCATGAAACTGTTTGACCACTCTCTCCTCCCAGGAACCGCAACAGGGACCATCCCAACATCTGTGCTCTCCTATTCTGATTACATATCCAGGCCTGAGGATCATACCAGTGTTCTCCGATTTGACAAAGATGAACGGGAGAAAATGTGCCGGATTGTTATTATTGACGATTCTTTGTATGAAGAGGCTGAAACATTTCACGTTCTGTTGAGCATGCCCATGGGCGGAAGAATTGGCTCAGAGTTCCCAGGGGCTCAGGTTACGATTATTCCTGACAAAGATGATGGTAAGAACTAATTTATCATTCTAAATGTTGTCTCTGGAAGAAGCAAAATGTGGCAGAGGATGATAATGTAAATATGTTATCCACCCGTCATATATCAACTTGGTATTCTTTCCATCTCTACCTGTTTCCTCTCTCAATCAAGCCTAAAATCAGTGAAACAGAAACCTTTGAAAAATGGCAATGTTCACACTTATTTTAGAATTAATTATTCTTGTTCTGCTGCCTCTATGTCTCTACATAATATGTGATTTTGTCTGCATGATATGATTTTTTAAGTGCTTAGAGAACAAGGGCCATACATAAGTAGTTTCATTTTATACACTATGTAACCTGGTATCAGGCAATATTAAATGACTAATGCGTTTTTATGATAAGGGGAAAAAATAAGGAAAGCAAATGCAGGTAAACCCAGTTATTTTCTGCTTGTGCTAGTCTGGATGGATTTTGTAAATAAAGTCTGTATCCAAAGCCATTCCTGATGGAACCTGCCAGGCAAGGATGTTAAATCAGTAACTAGAAAGCTTGTGAAAGAGAACAGGAAGATCTTGTTCCACTCCATCTCCTTAAAGAGAAATTCCAAAGAAAAATCCCTTCCTCTGATAGGAAGAGTGACAGAGATGGAGAAACACAGATAAAGAAAGAAACAGACAGACGGACAGACATGGATTTTATAAAGTTTCCATGTAGAAAACTGTGTTGTTGGGTTTAGTTTTGGATTTTTTAATTTATTTTTCATTTTTAGTTTACAACATTCAGTTCCACAAGTTTTGGGGTTCCAAATTTTCTCCCCCTCTCTCTTCTCTCCGCCCCCAAGATGGCATGTAATCCAATGTAGGTTCTACATGTACTTCACATTGAATTTATTTACATAACAGTCCAGTTGTAAAGAAGAATTATAACCAACGGAATGAATCGTGAGAAAGGAGAAACAAAACCAAAAAAGAAGGAAAAAAAAGAGAGCAAACAGTTTGCCTCAATCTGCATTCAGACTCCGTAATTCTTTCTCTGGTTTTCCATCATGAATCTTTTGGAGCTGTCTTTGAACCTTGTATTGATGAGAGGAGTCAAGTCTATCAAAGTTAGTCCTTACAGATACCATGTGTCTGTAATCACATATAATGACCTCCTGGTTCTGCTCCCCTCACTGAGCATCGGTTCATATAAGTCTTTGCAGGTTATAATGAAGTACATCTGTTCCTCATTTCTTATTACACAATAGTATTCCATTACATTCATATACCACAATTTGTTTAGCCATTCTCCAATTGATGGGCATCCCTTTGATTTCCAGTTCTTTGCCACCACAAAAAGAGCTGCTATAAATATTTCTGTACATACAGGTCCATTTCCCACTTGTATAATCTTTTTGGAATACAGCCCTACAAGTGGTATTGCTAGGTCAAAGGATACTCACTATTTCACAAAAACTACCGGGAAAATTGGAAAATGGTAATGCAGAAACTGGGCATAGACCAATATCTTATACCATAAACCAATGGGCTCATGATTTAGGAATAAAGGCTGATACTACAATCAATTTGGGAGAGCAAGGAATAGTTTACTTGTCAGATTAATGGGAAAGGGAAGAATTCATGACCCAATAAGAGATAAAGAGTGTTACAAAAAGGATAAATTTTGACTATGTTAAAATGTTTTTGTATAAGCAAAGCCAATGCAACAAAGATTAGGAGGGAAACAGAAAATTGGGAAAAAAATCTTTACAACCAGTGTCTCTGATAAAGGCCTCATATCTAAAATATACAGGGAACTGAACCAAATTTATAGGTATACAAGTAATTGTCCAATTAAGAAGTGGTCAAAGGATATAAAAAGGCAGTTTTCAGAGGAAGAAATTAAAGATATCTATAGTCATATGAAAAAATGCTCTAAAGCACTATTGATTAGAGAAATGAAAATCAAAACAACTCTTAGATTCCACATCTCTCCTGTCAGATTGGCTAAAATGACAAAACAGGAAAATGATAGATGCTGGAGAGGATGTGGAAAAATTGGAATATTGTTACATTGTTGGTGGAGTTATAAACTGATCCAACCATTCTTGAGAGCAGTTTTGGGTTTTTTTTTTTAAATAACCAGTGAAGAAAGAAGTGAGACATAGGTGGCAGTGTAGAGAGCCACAAAGAGACAAGGTTATGCAATTGTTTCTTCTCTGGTGTCAGACTTTCCCTCGAAGTAACAAGGAGAAGAGAATGGCAAAGCCAGATTTTTTGCCTTGGGGAGAAAATCTGTTGGAGCTCTGACACCTAAGCACCCCTGAAGTCTCACGAGTTAGGGACAGTTGGAGACCAGAAAGGCTCTTTGGCATACACTAAATGATGCACACCTCGTAGTTCAAAACAGGGAGCACAAAAAGGGAGGAAAAGGACAAGGAATGATAATTGAGAGAGAGCTAAAAAAAATTATTATAACTCAACATTTGCTTCTGTTTCACGGATAACACACAGGAGGCACTGGAGGTTATAGATTCCAGCCTCTAACAGGTTTACTCTTGATCTGGTCAGATAGGAAAGGGGCTTCAGAGGGGTTAATAATAAGCTATATTCTAGTCTAGTTTTCTCTAACACAGTATTGCTGATAATAAGCACAAACTCCTACAGATCCCTAATTATCCTTCTTGCAGGGGCCAGCTAGAAGGAAGGGGGCAACTACCGCTATGTCTTGATGGGGTCAATTGAGACAGGCACAGCTTTCGCATTACCCTAAATCCCCCTCAAACCTCAATGGGGTTGAGTTGAGACAGATACATGCATTCCTCTATGCATTACCCATGCATTCCTCTATGCATTACCTATGCATTACCCATGGCTTCTCCAACTAATTGACCAGTATCCACCTATTTTATAGGGCAATAGACAAAGAAGGCATCTTGCCAACATTAAGCTCACAAATTAACTTTAACAATATCATCATTCTGCAAAAGCTAGTAAATATCAGTTATGTCGCTCCCATATCTCATGATGCAGCCTCAGCAGGACTGTCTGTTCCTACGATTGTAAGGATTACTATCTAATATCCTTGAGACAATTCTGGGAGTTATTATCTAAGACCTGGAAACTAGACATTGCCAATGGTCATGGGTCCTGAGAAACTAAAACTCTAAAAGGATAACAAAATCCTCCTTGCATACAGCTTCAAACTTTATTCTGAAGGTGTTGTTGCCTTTTGGTGTTTAGGTTTATTAAGAAGTTAACTTTTCAGTATAAATAAGGTAAAAGTCTATGGTCAGATGTGGATAAACAGTAGAGATTGTGATTTCACTGGTAAAGGAAACTCCCTTCACCAATAATTCAGGTACCATTATAGTCTTAAAGAGCTGCATAGACTGCTAAGAAGTTAACCGAGTTCCCCAGTCACACAGCCTGTATGTGCCAAAAACAAGACTTTATTCCATGTTTTCCTAATTCAAAAGCTGGCTCTCTGTCCACTACCCCACATGGCCTTTCAAGCTTGTAGAAAGTCAGTTTATTTTCATTTTAAATGAAGGAGGCCTCCAAATTACGTTACATATTTGTGCATACTTCCACCGCTTATGGCCACCTAAATGTAAGGATGGTTCCTTTAGAGTTGAATGACATACTTTGAGGTGGAAATTCTAAAGGCATTTTTTTGGGAAAAGTAATACATTGTGGAGAATAAGATCATTTAAGGACATCTCGTGGTTTTAAAATAATGTGCATCGTTAGATTTAAGAAACTACCTTTCAGTTCTGTTTAAAATTTTCTTTTTAATAGTTTTAAAGTCTTATTTATTTTCTAAGAAAAGGAGAATAGTCCTTTTTAAAAATAAGTTTGGCGGTCTATACCCGGAATAACTTAATTCTAGATATTCTATTCAAATTTCCACAAAGGGGGGGAGGGGGAGGTTGGAGGGGAGAATACAAAAGAAAAGTTTAAAACAAATTCATCCAATAGCAACAGAACTCCCACTTCATTTGAAAAAGACCTTTGTGGAAGGTGGGAGTGTTGATGGTTATAGACATCAACACTGTCTTCAGAAAGACCAGTAGTATTGAACTGCCACATGATTTTTCATTCTCTTTTTCTTCTGGGCCATAAGGAGAGAGCAAACAAGGGAAATTCAAAATATGGGCTGTTTTTTCTTAAAGTAACAACAATTTTTAACTTAAAAGTTGAGTAGAAAAGGATGCTATGTTCCCCATGATACGGCAAGGTGGCAGAGTGGCTTGAATGTTGGACTTGGAGTCAGAAAGATCAGAACTCTAATCTTACCTGAAACATGTAACAGCTGTGGGACCCTGGATATATCACATTACCCCTTTCAGCCTCAGTTTACTTTTCTATAAAATGGAAATTGGGTAGCTAGGTAGTGCAGTGGAGAGGGCCTAGGAGTCAGGAAGAACTGAGTTCAAATCATGCCTTAAACATTTACTAGCTATGTGCCCATGGTTAAGTCCCTTAACTCTGTTTGCCTCAGTTTCCTCATCTGTAAAACGAGCAGGAGAAGGAAATGGTAAACCACTCTCGTATCTTTGCCAAGAAAACCCCCACTGGGGTCACAAAGAGTCGGACAGAACTGAAACTGAACAACAACAAAATGGGGATAATAAACACCTGCTTCACAGGGTCGTTGTGAGGATCGATTGAGAAAACAGATGCAAAGTGTTTTGTAAACTGTAGAACCTAGCTGTTAGGAATAGTAATAGCAAGAACACTTAACAAGAAGCCTAGCCGTTTGGACCTTGAGAGTACACCTCAGATGCCACCTAGTGGCAACTCTTCTGAATTACACGTTGTTCCTGAGTCCTCTGAAATAGTAGCCACCTAAAGCACAGATGTAAAACCCAGGAATAAACTTAAACTTATATAATGTTTGTGTGTGTGTCTGCGAGAGAGAGAGAGAGAGAGAGAGAGAGAGAGAGAGAGAGAGAGAGAGAGAGAGAGAGAGAGAGAGAGAAGGTATGCAAATCTGCAGGAACATTTAAAAAATTCAATTTTAATGGGTTTTAAGATATGACCTGAAGCAATCTGCAATTAAAAAAAAAGATATGATCTGATAAATTTAGGGATTTCTAATTCACTACACTTCCTCCTTGCTCTCTGAAGCAGGAGGTTTACACATCTATGTATGTGACGGCCACAGCCGTAATTTCATCCCTGGCCTCCATCCCAACTTCTGTCCTATGTTCTCAACTCCGTTGGATATTTCTTCTTGGACTTTCTACTCTCACCGTATCTCAAACAGCATCCTAAAATACCAGCACCCCCTCTGACTTTCCTGTTTCTGTCAATAATATTTTCACTCTCTATCACCGAAACTCAAAATCTGTTTTATTGGTCTCTTTCTCTATCCTGTCACTCCACCAACCCACAGGAAATCAGTCTCTTTAATGTCCCTATCATCTGTCTTTTCTTTATTATTTTCAGTATCCCTAAGGAGCTTCCAATCCTTATTATCACATGCCAAGATTATAGCAATTATCTCCTACCTGATCTCATTAGCTTTAACATCACACCCAGTTAAATCTTCCTAAAATAAACATCAAAAACATTTCATTTTTTCTATTTGCCTATAACAGAATTTCTAGGGTTTTTTATGTGTCATGTGTCCTTTTTGAGACAGGTGAAGTTTATGGGGTTCCTTTTAAGAATGAAGTGTTTGAATGATTGACAGAAATGCTAACTTTTACCTGAAAGTTGGTGAAAATATTTTTTTCCCATCCAAATTCATGGACCTCCTGAAATATGTCTTACCTCAGTTAAGAACCTCTGGCTTAGAGCAATAAGGCAATGGGTTTCTTTTATATGAATTGACCTAACGACCTACAAAAAAAAATCAGTTTAAGGAAGTAAAAGAATTTATTTTAGTTTGGTGGGTGATTTTTAATATTAGCTTGAGATATTAAAAATTTGAATTCACTTGATTTACATAGTAATGAAAGAATATAAAATTTTATTAAGTATGACACATATTTTGCAAATACACTAAAATTATACACTGTGTCCAATTTTATACATTCTCCCATGCAATATCTACTCAATATGCTGATGTGCTTTCTCTTGATTCTGAGTCTACCAGTTTGACACTAGTCTTGTTTACCTCTACCAGTGCAGTGTTAAGCCTGGCTGAGTTATACTTCATACTTTCTACGTGACCAGCATATATTCTTTTCTAATCATACATGTCCTGAATAATATCTATATAAACTGAAGTCTAACAGGTGTGGGGAACCTGCAGCCTCGAGGTCACATGTGGCCTTCTAGGTCCTTGGGCGTGACCTTTTGTCTGAGTCCAAGTTTTGCAGAAGAAATCTTTTTCTGAAGGGGATTTGTTCTGTAAAGTTTGGATTCAGTCAAAGGGCCACACTTGAGGACCTAAAGGGCCACATGTGTCCTTGAAGCTGCAGGTTCCCCACCTGTGGAATCTGACTTTCACCTAAGTTGCCAAACTTACTGTCTCTCACTCCCATTCAAACACTACATTCCATTAACCTTCTAGACTTTGTCAAAACTGAACATTCCATCTCCATGCTCTTGCATACATAGGCTGTCCCCTCACACCTTGAATGCATTCATTCCTGACCTGTGCCCCTTAGGAGCCTTAGCTTTCTTCAAGACAGCTCATTTGCTTCTTCTTCATGCCCTATCCATGTGGCACTCTGGACTTTCTTTACCATGCTTCCTGTCCAAGTAGCTTCGTAACTGCCCTTTTCAGTCTCTCATGTGCTGTCTTCCCCTCTTAGGAATGTAAACTCCTTGAGAACAGGGGCTATCTTTTTTTTCTGCTTGTATTTGAATTCCTGGCACTCAGCACAGTGTCTGGCACATTATAAACTTAATAAATATTTGTTGACCAACTCATTCCTGAAATTACATTTTATTATTCAATGTGTCCTGAGAGCCATTAAAGCTTAAAACTATACTAAGACTTTTGAGACATCCTGTAATTTAATTAGTCAAAAAACATTTATTAAGTGCCAACAATGGGTCAGAAGCTATATAATATGTTATATCTGCCCTGCACCCCTCCTCGGTCCACCAGAATGTTAGCTCCTTATGGGCAAGGAGCCTTTTTTGTCTTTGGAGCTAGTTACCTTGGACATATTAGGATTAATATTTGTTGGATTGGAATATATTAATAATATCAAGAATCTACTAAATTAAGGAAATATTAGTATTATAGTCAGAAAAGGGGGATAGGAAAGAAAGACAGACAGACAAAAACACATATATAGTATCAAGAACCAAAAAGATTGTAAGTAATGATATGAACATTTTTACCCATTTTAATATGCCTCTCTACAACTTCTTTCCATTGTTTCAAATTCTTCTTACAAGGGCCAGATTGAAGTCTATTCTTGCATAAATATGAAGACCTTTAATATACTTAAATACAGGAATTATAATTTTCTCTTTCTTAGACCACGTCTCTAAGTGACCATGTTACTTCCCTGAACCCAATTCAATAAAGTCCAGTGGTTTCCTATTACCTCCAGGATTAAATATAAAATCTTCTGTTTGGCTTTTAAAGCCCTTCACAACCTTGCCCCTTTCCAGTTTTCTTATATTCTGTATATTCACTTAACCCACTGACAATTCCATCTTCAGGCTTTGAGCTTTTTCGCTGACTGTTGTTCTCTATGTGTGCAATATTCTCACTCCTCTCTATTTTCTATCTTTCCTGGATTCACTCTTAGGTATTTAGGTACTTTAGTAATTAGTCAGGTAATTAGGTATGTAGTCATTTAGGTACTTGGGATATATGGAGTATAAGGGCTTGCCTAGCCCTTTTCAGAGCTGCTCATCCCAACTCTCATCTGTGGTTCTAAGCTGTAGCACATACACACACACACACACACACACACATACATCAGTAAAACTGTCACAGCAGCCACACCCAAGTAAAACTGCCTTAATAGACAGACCAAACCAGTTTGAAGGTAACCAATAGGCCTCAAACCCATTGGTTAATTAAGGGGATGTCTACCTCAGGCAGGTAAAGATTTCCCCCAGGGGAATGAGTGGATGAGAACAATTTTTCCAAGAGCCATGTGGGTGGCTAAAGCAGGTGTTGTGGAGTGCTTAGAGTTTGGTCAGACATTGAAGACAACAAAGTCATCCACTGCGTCCTGGGACACTGCCAGTTGTCCAGACTTTTATCCTGCCACTGGACCTTGGTGACTCTAGGAGAGTGAGGACAAAGACTTTGTGCAACTCTGCCTCACTTAGATCCGATTCACACAGAAGTCAAGACTTCACTCGATAACCTCATTATGTCATTGGTCCTCTTTGAAAACAAGGAAAAATTACAACCTGAGGACATAGGTACTCAGGGATTTAGGCACTTAGATATATGTAAGAGGACATATGTCCTTGGGTAATAAGGTATTTATTTACTTATGTACTTAGACACTTAGATAATTAGGCACAAGGGTATTTAGGGACACAGGCACTTAAGTATTTAGGTGGACATAGTTAGGTATTTAGAGTTATAATTAGGGTTAGGGTTCAATCCAGAAGCAGATTGAACTGAATTAAATAATTTTTTACCTGTTTTGACTGAGTGGGACTGTTTTAAAGCAGCCTGAACTGGACTGAAACAATTTAAACCCATTCAGACCAAATTGAACTGTTTCAAATCAGATTGAAATGGTTTGAACAATTTTAAACTGGATTTAACTGGTTTGAAACCATTTAAATTGGATTAAATTCAAATACTTAAGTATAAATTAGGTAATTTGGTACTTAGGTAATTGGGGACCTAGATATTTTGTTACCTAGCCAATTAAGAAGCTAATCACTCTGTTGCTTAAAGTAATTTTGTAATTTGCTACTTAAGCATTTAAATAGGTACTTTGGAAATCAATTAGGTGCATAGATAGTTAGGTATGTAAGTATTTAGGGATATTGACACAGGCAATTAGGTACTTAGAGGTATAGGAATTTATGTATTTAGGATTAGAACTAGGGTTCAAACCAGATTGAACAGGATTTAACCTGTTTAACTGATTGACCCTATAGTCCCACCTTCTGGAAGAGGCCTTTCCCAATCCTTCTTAATCTTAGTGCCTTCTCCCTATTATCTCCAGTTTGTCCTATTTGTACTTAGTTGTTTGCATATTATCTCTCCCCCCCCATTAGACTATGGATTCCTTGAAAAAAAGGATTTTTTCCCCCTTTCTTTGCATCCTCAACACTTACCTGGCACATTATGGGTGCTCATGTAATAAATTCTAGTTGACTGACTCTAGGCTCGGTATCCTAAAGTTCTTTAGTTATCTCAAAGTCTTCATCATCATCATTAGTGTTCCCTGTAGCATGGTTGCTAGCTCACCCACCATCCGAGGAACTGTTGTCTCTACTGCAACTGGTCGCCCTGGCTTTGAGCTAGTTCAAATTCTTGTGCTCATTTCCCATCCAGAGGGTTTTATGTACCCAGCCTGTTTTCATTTCTGTCCAAAGAATAGGCTATAGATACTTTTTCTTTTCTTCAAAGGGAAATGAATCATAGTCATAGAGCTAAGATTATTATTCTTTGTCCTTTGTTCTCAGAGAGGACCATGACATCGGGAAGGTGATGCCATGACTTGCAAATGAATTGGATTTAAGTATGCAAAGTCACCAGCCTCACTTACCCCTCTGGAGTGATCTGAGTTCAGTGGCAAGACAGAGATCAGGATGACTGAAGAAGGCCTCCTAGAACTAGGAAGAAAGCCATTGAAAGAGGGAAAGAGAAAATGAATCTGATGGAGGGTAGAGAGTTGAGATAAAGGGAACTAGAGAGGGAGTAGAGTAGAAGGTAGATAAGATTTAGTAGGTACCCCAAAATGTTAAGGCTTCCTATTTTGGGCTCTTATCACTTACTACAAAGCTTATCTCCATCACTGTCTTTCATGTTGCTAATTAGCTGATTAACCACTTTTCTCAGCTGGTGAATTGTTATAAATTTTCTGAGTCTCAGCATTGGAAGGAATAATTACTCCACTAGTCCAACCAGTTGTGGTTATTTCCTGGGCTCTGGTAAACAGAACAATTTTGCCCGCAGACTGGATGAGACTAAAATGAGGAACTATAGCTCCACTACCCTGCTTCTATTTACATATGTAAAGAATACAATAGCCAAACCAGGGAAGCTAAAAAAATCCCTGAGTCACCCTGTCCAACTAATACTTGCAGGAGCTTGAAGACCCCTTTACCTGCAAACAGATATTAACTTGCTACCAATGATTCCCCCTTGAATGAGGACCCACCAGTGCTGAACCTTGACCAACACCTCAGGTCTGAGCTCCCAGCTCAGCTTCCTGACCCCACTGCCTAGTTCTCTTTGACCCTGATAAGAACCCTATAGAAACCCACCAGAGTAGCCAGTATTGAGTGCTTAACTCCCTCCAAGATCCAAGCAGACCACTTGTGTGTCCATCCTCAGCGAATGCCCCTCCGCTGTGTATCTCCTCTCAATAAAGTGTGCTTACTTAACTTTCCCTCTATCTGCTCCATTTTGTATCTGCTCCAGTGCTAATGTTTCTCCTTGGCAAACCATTATCTCTTGAAGCCCTTTGCCAGGTATATGACTGATGGATGATTCAGCAGGCTCATAGATTTCCTAAGTTTTTAGGAAAGTATTTGTTGAATGAATAAGTGAATGAATAGCCCTGTGTTGCCCAGAAAGGGTTAATCTAGCCTCCAAAAGTACTAGTTATTTACTAGGAGACTGAGCAGGGGACCTTGTATTTGTCTGCCTTCAGGCACAATTTATAAAGAAGATATCAATCTATATACACATCTGAGAGGAAGAAAGTTGCAATAGCTTTGGGCTCTACTGGATTTTATTACAGACTTGATCTGATACTAAAATTCATAAGCATTGTACTTGCAATGAGTCGTGAATATCTAACCCAAAAAGGTACCTTATCAGTTGTATTGAATTAGATTTCTGCCAGACTTAGAGTATTCAACACAAAGCAAACACTTAGTAGAAAAGTGCTAGATGGTGAAGTGGATCCTATCTGAAATGTGAAAATATTTCTACCTTCTAGTAACCAGTGCAAAAAATCAATGGGCTGCCTTTGCACTTGAGATGGTTCACTTATGTTGGCAAAACCCACTATTGTTAATTGGCAGGCTCAGCAAAACCTGAAGAAGAAATGGATCACAGAAGATTAATCAATTTCTCAGTATTGAAAGGATTTAACTATTGGAGCCATATAAAGAAATCTCCTATGTAAAGAAGTGCCTCACTAGAAGAGAAATAGGAAATTTCCATTTCTGTCTCCCTAATTTGAGAGTCTAGATATTCAAATCCATTTTTTTTAATTCTGAGAAAAGATTACAGAAAACTCGCAGATTTGGTGATTTTGTATTTTATTTATAAAATTAATTTTAAACCCTGAATAACCACATAAAAATAAATTACTATCAAATGAGCTATAATTTAAAATTCTATCACAGTCTTTGAAGCTGACATAAGTTAGCCATGCTAGTTCTCTTTAATCATAGGGAAGTGTTTGCTAATTCATGTTAATAAGATAGAATAGTAGAGTATTATATTGGAAAAGGCATTGTGTCCAGACTCAGAAGACCTGCCTAAGCATGTGACATAGAGCAAGACACTAAGCCAATATCAGTTGTCTTTTCTTTAAATTAAGAATTATGCTAGATCACCTCAGTTTAAAAAAAATGCCCTGGGTTTTTTTTTGTTTAATTTCACTCTATCTACTCCTCCTCTATAGAATTCCTATTTCTTTCTTGTCTCATTGTTTTCAGCATTCTTTACAAGAAAGAGTGATATTTTTGAGTAGCAATGTTCACGATTTGAATTTGTCAGTTGAAAGATTAAAGTCTAATCTGTCACATTTCTACAAAGGCTTTGAAGTTTACAAAATACCTTCTTCATAATAATCCTTTTGTGAATATTACTATTTACATTTTATAGATATGGAAAAAATTACTGTCAGTTTTACTGTAATATTTGTTTTGAAAATGCTCATTTGTTCCAACATGATTGATATTTTAGGGAACAATTTGAGCATAGCATAACTTCCCACCTCACCTAGCTGAACTGAGCTATGTAAGGAATATAAAAAACTCACGCATACATGTACCTCAAGCATCTATCAGCAAACTCATTTCACGACATGTATTATCTTCCAAGTTTGTGGGTTTTCTATTCTTTGCAACCTTTTCTATGTAAAAACAAAAAATACTGAATTTTGGAGTTATAATCCTCTGAGGCTAACCCCTTTGTTAGCTGATCCCCATGAGCAAAGACCCAGCTTCACTTAAGGCCGCTGCCACTATTTATTATAATGTTTATGTATTTATCAATCATTTAACATGTATAAAACCATGCTATTGTTTTTTATTAGATTCCTATCCTTTTATGCATTACTGATAAGTTTTTTGTGTATTGTGCTCCTATACCCAGTTTCCCCATGAGCTCTGTGGTTTTTATTGCCCGATTTTGCATAATGGGGTGATTTTTTAGGAACCAAAATGTCACATTATAGTGGAACTGATTTACACACAGTTGCATAGTATCATAGGCTGGATTTGAATCTTCTTTGAATTCTGAGAACCAGAATATGGTTCTATGGTCATTGAAAGCTAGCATTATTATTATCTTTAGAAATGAATAAACAACTCTCCATCCTGGACATTTTAGTTGTTCTGCTTACCTGAAAAACAAGGGGCTAGGACAGATTCATTTGAATTTATATCAGCATGCAAATTTATCATATACTTATTGGGAGCCGGGCACTGTGCTACAAACTGGGTATATAGAAGAAAAAATTTTAAAAGAGTCCCTGCCCTCAAGGAGCTTACATTCAACTAGAAGGGAAGAACATGTATATACATAAGTAAATATCAATCAGCATTAGAGACATCATGAGTAGGAAGAAAACCACAACATGAACAGAACATGAAAATCCAGGGAGAAGGAGAGAATAGTTTGAAGGTGGTCTAAGGTGTCAAATACTGTAGAGAGGCTAAGAAGAATGAAGAAAAATGAGAAAATGCCACTGTTTAGCAACAAAGAGATCATTTCTGATCTTGGAAAGAGCAGATTAAGTCAAATGGTAGTGCTAGTAGTGAGGGGAGGAAATAGAAGGGCAGGGTTTGAGAATACGAGGTTTCGATGGTGAAGTGAGAGGTGAGAAAACATGAGCAACCAGTGAAGATGGCATTTTTCCTAGGAGTTTGCCTGTGAAAGGGAGGATGAATATACAATGACAGGTTAAGAGTCAAATGTAGGAGGGTCATCATCAGGGAATTTTTGTAGGCCATAGGGCAGGAGTCAGTGGATAAAGAAAAATTAGAATAATAGGGAATAATGAAGAAGAAAGCACCCAAAGGAAACAAGAAGAAATTATATCAGGAGTCCAAATGAAGCTTAGCAAGGAGAAAGGTAAATTCTTCATCTGACAAGGGAGCAAAAGAGGAGAGGATGAATGCGAAGAGTGGCATTGAGGGAATCTGAAGTATATAATTGAGGAAGAACAAATACCTTGTAAAGCACTTTATGAATGCCAATTTTTAGTGTACTATTTTTTCTAGCAAAATATGAAGATAGCTCTTCTGCTAAGATAAACCAGAAAGAGGATTGTGTAGGTGGCTGAAGGAAAGGTTTAGAACATCCAATATGGGTCCTAAGATTGAGTCAATCAGTGAAAAGTAAAAGGAATGTTTGGAAATAGTAAGGGTCCAGTTGTGAGCAGATAACAATTTGTAGTGGACACAGTTAGCATGACTGCGACTTCCCCCAGGGACGTTCAGTAGCACACCTGGTGGGAGCAGAGAGGGTGTTTGATAAGAGAACTCTGGAGAAGCAATTTAGAAAGGCATAAGTAGTGAAAAGACAAGCCAGACAAGGGATTCAAAGATAGGGAAAAGTGTAAAGTTGAACTAATTACTATAGAGTCAAGATTCTGAAGCAAAGAAAGTAGCTAGAGTGGGGGTGATAATCTAGGAAAGCAGGAAAGGGTACAGTTACTGGAAGCTGTGGTGAGTCTAGAAAGAATGACATTTGAAGTTTTAGTGCATAGGAAGAGATGGAATAGTAGGAGGGTGTGGTCCTGTGCAATTAGAGAGGTAGAACCCATGATGATGAAATCAAGTGTGTGACCAGCCTGTGTATGGCTGAAGTGACCTGTTGGGTCATGGTTAGAGATGGCAGAGAAAATGACATGAAGCCTGGATTGTCTAGGGCCTGGTCCTTATCCAGGCCTGGTAGCATGGTAGCACCAGGTACAAGTCAGAGGTGAATGACGAGAGCCCTGTGTCTGAGCTTTTGCTGGTTATAGGACTGGGGCTTGGCTCAAGATGATCTCTCAGAGTCTTTCTTTCTGGGCTCTCAGATGCTCTGAGAACATAGAATTCCTAATAAGACTGAGATTTACCTTAAAATTGTATTGTTTTATTTTCTTTATCTGATACATGTTTCCATTGCACAGATTAATGGGTGGTTTGGAATTTTAGGGCTTTGAGTGGGGTGTGTTCTCAGCACATAGGAAACCTTTTCGGGCTTGTGTGATTCATCACTTCCTTGTGATTTGCCTTCCCACCTCCTCCACAGACAGATCATAGAACAACAATGTTGGCAAAGGAGACTGTGGAATGTGGGGCTCCCTCATTATGCCCCTAGGGGAGTGTGGTTGAATAAATGCCAAAGTGGCCTCACTCTTGGCATGGTTTTTGATACAGTACTTGCTGCATTTAACTTCTTAGCTGTCAAGAGAGCTGCACGAAATGAGACTCCCACTGCCTTCATCCAAAGAGGCCTCTCACATCGAAGGGCAAGCATCTCGCTTCCTTTCCAGGGATCTATGCATCTTATCTCTCTAGAAATAAATTTTATTTACCTCTAAAAATCAAACGAAAAGGAGGATTATAGTGTCTACAGCTAGATGGTGTTAAAGTGAATGAGAGTTCTGATGGCTGAGCAGGTTGGACCTCACAGGGGCAATTGTACTTTAGCTGAATTCCCGTGAATACAAGATCTGATCTTCATCTTTGCATGCTCAGAAACAAGAATTTATCACTTCACCCAGTGGCTCTAAAACTTTAGTCACACTAACCAAACATATAAGAGACTGAGAAGCCAGAAAGACAATTAAATTGACCAATTCTGTCATCTACTCATGGATCTTCCATCTCCTGACTCCATGCATTTGCACTGATTCTCCCCCATGCCTGAAATGTCCTGCCTCCTCACCTCTGCCTCTTCCTGAATTCTCTGACTTCCTTCATGACTCAGCTCAAATTCCACCCTCAGCAGAAGCCCCCACCCCAGTCTTTTCCCTTTAATGTTATCTTCCACCTATATTGTATATATCTTGTATGACTTAGTTATTTGAATGTTGTCTCCCCAATTAGAATGTGAGCTTCTTGAGCAGAAACTGTCTTTTTGACTTTCTTTATATCCCTGGGAACATGGTATAGGAACATAAACATAAACAACCGAAAACAACCATGATTGCAGCACTCAACTTCACCTTCTAATTGGGAAGCCAACAAGCAAATCCCCATGGTTGTTGACTGACTAATTTACCTGCTCAGCACCTCTTGACAACTGTCTCAAATTAAAAAGATGCAGAGCAAATTTTAACTTGCATTGATAGAGGACATATCATCATTTGAAGTTCCCTATAACAATGAAACCAAAAGTCCGGTAAAAAACAAACTTTATACTACTTGTCCATCTGTGTATATTTTATTATCCTCCCAAGAAATCTATGTTCTTGAGCACAGGGCTTGTCTCAGTTTTTTGTTGTTTGTTTTGGCTTTTTTGGCTCTATCTAGCATAGTGCCTTGCACATGATGGATGTTAGCATATGTTAGTTAATATATGTTAGCATATATTAGCATATGTTAGCATATATTTGTTAAGTTAAATTGAATATACTTTTTCAAAGACCAGACTACTAGTGGCCCTACTCCCTGCCTGGTACCTGACCCCTTACCAGACACTACGGCTTTCTCTCTCTTTCTTGGATAGTGTTGGATAAACACCGACAAAATCTTAACTCTTTGACTCACTTTTTCCCCTAAATGCCACACAGAACATCATTTTTCTATTTGTATTTGTTACATGTCACAATTTCAAAGACTACAGCTTATCTTTCATTAGTTACATTTAAAGCAATGAGATTTAAGAGACAGCCTAGTCTCTTCAGAAGGAAGTTTACAAACCATCTCAGGGTAAATGAGTCACTTTTGTGGCTGGTTAATCTCATCCATTTTATGTTGGCTCTTTTTAGACCTAATTTCATTTCATAAAATATTTTTTCTTAGTCTCCCAAATTCTATTATTTGTACTTAATTGTAGCTGACATTACTCTAGGATACTGTTGTAGTATCTTAGCCAAAGGACCTAACAAATTGTTTCCTTAACAATTAAATCTGCAAAATTAGTGTCCTTTTTAAAATAAAAATCTTAGAATTTACAATGAGATTCTTAGATTGACGACTGCAAATGACTATGTCCTGCATTAGTGATAAATAAAAATTATATATATCTAATGATAAATAACATTTACATATCACTTGCTATGTGTTGAGCATTTTTCAATTATTATCTCATTTGATCCTAACAATAACTCTGGGAATTAGGTGCTGTTATTATACTCATTTTTTACAGGTGAGGAAACTGAGGCAAACAGTTTAAGTTAAGTGGCTTGCCCAGGGTCACACAGATAATTTTTTAATACTTCCATTCTGTAGTCTAAAAGCTATCAGAAAACTAAAGAAAAAATATTAAGTTAAAAAAATAAGGCTTACTTCAAAGTTGTGAGACTTTAAAACAATGCATCTAATTTATTGGTCACTCCTGAAATAAGGACCATCTACATATTTGAAATATTTTTAAGATTCCCTCTCATTAAAGGGAGCTCTGCACTGTTCTTTGTGCCAGGAGAACACAGAAAAATATTTTGGCACTTTTAAGACAACACTGATAACTAATTACTGGCACAATTTATGTGCCATTTTGCTAGTACAAAAATGACAACAGTGACTTATTTATACTTGTACTTACAGCATTAACTCAGAAGGATTTTTCCAGGAGTGCTGATAGTGTATCAGTGTGATAAAAGTGTGTCACATCTACTCTCTTTTGTCTTATTCTCTTTGGGACCACAGGCACTTATTTCGTGATATAGTTAAATACAGCCTATAAAACAGGTTTGTTTTTTTGTTTGGGGGGATTTTTTTCCTTTGAAAAACAAACTAGTCTCAAGAGGATTGATTTGTAGCCATGGCAGCAGCTGAGATAACCTATTTCCATCAATCATAGCTGGGCAAGTAAATGTGACATAGACATCCTTCAAGGATACAGTGGATCTTTGGTTGCATTGGAATATCCCTTTTTCTATTGTGCACCACAATACACCCAGCCATTTCACCTTGTGAGACTCTTGGTCTTCTCTGTGAATTCCCCTTAGAATGTTCGCCTAACGTGGCCACAGCTTTCCTTTTGTTGTTCATTTCTTTTTAGTCATATCTAACTCTTCATGACCCCATTTAGTCACACAGCTAGTAAGTGTCTGAGACCAGAATTGAACTCAGGTCTTCCTGACTCCAGTCCCAGAACTCTATCCACTGAGCCACCTAGCTGACCCAGTGAGATGTTTGTATGGCATTGTTAATATGTTGCATCCTTCTGATGCCCATGAAATAGTTTTCACTTGTCCTTCAGGTCACTTTGCCTCTAATGATGATGATGATGATGATGATGATGATGATGATGATGATGATGATGATGATAGCATTTATTAATCACCTACTATTGGCCAGGGACTGTTCTAAGTGCTTTATAAATATTATTTCATTTGATCCTCAACAATCTTGGGAAGTAGATACTTTTACCATAGAGGAAACTGAGTCAGTTGGAGATTAAGTGACTTGTCCAAGGTCACACTGGTAGTAAGTGTCTGTGGTTAGACTTGAATTCAAGTCTTCCTGACTCCAGGCCCGGTGCCCTATCCACTGCACCACCTACCAACCATGAAATACACTAGCTAACATGAAATGTATTTACACACAAATGACTGATATACAACCATCTATTTAGGCAGGAGATAACCACAGGGAAGCAACACTGTAAACAAGTATCTAAGCCTTTGGCAAAGAACCTGACAAGACGTTGGAAGCTGGGTGTTGCCTGACAGCTAACTGCTCATTTATCAGAGAAATAACCTAGAAATAGACATTAAAGAAAAATGACAAAGGCAACAAGTTAAATATTAAACAAACAAATGTAAAAAAAACCCTCCCTCCTTCCCTAATGGCACATTTACAAATACTGGAGTTTGCATCAAGTGTACAAAAGAAAACCTCTCCCTCATTTTCTAAACCTCACTCTTCTCCATTGTTTGTCTGGCAGTCTCCCTTGTTTCTTCATTGTCTGTGCTGGAATTATTTTCCCTCCACTTGTGTTTTTGTCTCAAACCAAAAAGAGAGAGGAGAGGGGGAAAAGGGAGAGAGGGAGTGAAGAAAGGAATGAAAGAGGAAAGGAGGGAGGGAAGAGGAGAGAATCAGAAAGAAGAACAGAGAGAGAAAGGCAGAGAGAGAGAGAGAGACAGAGACAGAGACAAAGACAGAGAGAGACACACAGAGAGAGACAGAGACACAGAGACGGAGAGAGACAAAGACACAGAGGCAGAGAGAAAGAGAGACAAAGAGACAGAGAGAGATACAGAGACACAGAGAGTGAGACAGAGACAAGAGACAGACAGACACACAGAGACACAGAGAGAGACAGAAAGACAGACAGAGAAAGGGGGAAAGGGAGGAAGAAGAAGAGAAGGAGAGAAAGACAGAGACAAAGAGAGATATTGAATTTTTTTGTTGTTCTGATCTGCCTTCTAATTCACTTCCCTCACTGTAATTTTTTTTAAATATACCTCCTAGGATGAAAGGGGAATATTTTCTTTACCAAGCCCTGAGGCCTAGGGGCTATGGGAATATCCCAGTAATTTTGCTTACTACCTGCTTCTTCCGCTGCCTAACCTGTTTCCTTTTGGCATCCATTGGGGACTCTTTTGTTTTTATGCCAGGTCTACTCACTTCTCTTTCTGTATAGTATCTCTCTAAAATTAAACTCATACATGTAGACCACAAAGAAAAATAGATGAGTATTTAATCAGTTAAAGGAGAGGTTTTCTTGAACATCCTTAATATGAAAGCTAGCTACTCTGTGGGTCCTTAGAGACAACCATCCTATCTGCATTCATGTGTGGGTTTTGGTTTTGCTTTCTATCAGTCAGCATTCATGGAGCACCTACTATATGACACTGCGCTAAACCTCTGAGGAAGATATGAAAGAGATATAAAAGCAATCCCTGCTGTTAAGGAGTTTGCAATATGAGGAAGATAGGTCAAACCCAGACAGCATATACTTATGAACAAGACATAAAAGCACATCTATTCAGTGCATGTAGGGCATCAGCAGTCCCAACAGTGCAGTTAACAATACATACACACATTTCTAATCCTTCTTGTTCTATCCATTCTACTTGGACGCCTGCGGGCAGATGTAGGAGCCATGGCTAGAAGTTGCAAACAGGCTTGCTAACCAGTAGATCTATTCAGAAATGGAATGGACTGCCTCCGGAGGTAAGCAAAGACTAGATGACCACTTGGCAGGCATGTTGGTTCTTTCTCATGTTCCAATTGGACTAGATAGCTTCTAGAAAAATTTGATTCGGGAGAGATCACTATAAGCTGGAAACATCTGAGCTGGACATTAAATAAAGAGAAGATGCACAATGAGTGAGTTCTAATGCAGAGAAAGAGGAGTACAAGAGTATGGACTTGGCTGGACATGAAGGGAAGTAGTGTAAAATATAGCTAGAAAAGGCTAGAAGAGCCAACCTATAGTGGACTCGAGTGCTAAGTTAAGGAGTTTGCATTTGGTCTTACAAGATCCTATAGGAAGTATCTGATGCAGGAATAAACTGAGGTCTTCCTCATTCCTTCTGTCCTCCACACTACAGAAAAGAATAATGGTCTGCGTGGAGTCTAGAAAAAGGAAGAGTAAGAATTTGTTGATGGTTACTTGACACTATCCAGGAGGGAAATTTTTTTTTATCAAATCCCACATCAGTTACTTTGTAGCTGCATGACCCTGGGCAAGTCACTTAACCTCTTTTACCCTCAGTTTCCTCATATGTAAAATGGAGATTATAACACTTACCTTTCAGGCTCGTTACACAGATCAAATGATATAATATGTGTAAAGTGCTTCGCAAACCTTAAAGTGTTAAATATTATTATTGTTGTTATGTGGCAGGCACGAGTATTCCAGACACCAGAAGGTTATACTAGAGCGAAGCAGGAATAATTAATTGCCCCAACCTATATAAAATATCCCACAAGAGCATCTAATTGCCTTTGCTCTGATTCCAAAATTACCTTGAAACTTTCTAATTATTAACTTAATTTACTTAGTAGTTTCCTATCAGGAAGGGAGTTGATTTGGACAAGTGTTGCACATATTCCAGTCACTAGGAAGGTCTATGCCCTTGAGAAATTAATGAATTGAAACTCTGGTCTACAAATGAATCGCTTTCCCAAAGCCCCATCACTTATGGATTTTTTTTAACCAGATCTGTGATTTCATCAATTTAGGGAGTAAGAAACTTCATCTACCAGTGTAGATTGGCTCTGTGTGAGTAACATGTAATCTTCAAGAGTTACTTGAGATCCTGAGAGGTTAAATAATTTACCCAGGGTCACACAGTCCATATGTCAAAGGCAGGGCTTGAACTCAGGTTTTTCTGACTCCCACACTAGTTCTATACATTAAGCCAAGTTGCCTCTCACTTCTACTTGAGTGGCTAAAATCAAGTTCCTGAAATTGCAAAGCCAAGAATCAGACCTCGGACCAACAGTGACCCCAGGAAGGTGTAAACTCCTCAGCTGGAAACACCTTGATGAAACCTGTTTAAGCAGCTCTTCCTTTTTGCTCTTTTCACTGCAGCAAGTTCTGATTGAGAAACAATTTTCTGTGAAAAACAGAAATGACATGCTAACAGATTCTCAATCAATTTCCCAAGGTTTCACATCTTTGACAGTTACATTTCCCATTTCGTTTATTAAACCGATTTTCATATAGGCAACAGAATTCCTTTGAACAATGTTGCTATTATGTGGTAGGTGTGAATGAATGTTATAGACCACAAACATTACAGACCTCTGCACATTAGCAGAAGTCAGGCTTAATAAGACTACTGCATCAGATCCTTTATTTTTTTCGGGTGGAATCAAAGCCATTATTGGCTACATTATGATTACTTTCACTGGTATTTACCTGAAGGTTAATTAGGAAATATTCAAGCTTGGTACTTTGAATCTATTTTATCTCTTTGAGCCTAAACCAATGGGAGGTTTCACTTCAAGTTTTTGCTTCCCAGACAATCCTGGAAAATTCATCATGCTAGATCTAAGCCAAGAATAAGTAAAAAGCTACATGGTGGTCTCTTTGCTGAACTCAGTTCAAACCCATTCAAAAGCAGGCTGTCATCAAAAGACTTTCTTGACAGCAGGGGTTTTGAAGACAGAAAAAAACAGTTCTTGGAATACATGAAGGTTATGGTTGTGTGGGAGGAATTTATCTTTTTCATTTGTCCTGAGTTAAAAGACATGGTCACTGGCTTGTTTCTGCTTGGAACAAGTACTTCATTTTAATATAAGCTACAATTATGATCTAATCATCATTATTGAATGGCTAGACACAATTAATGTAAGCTCTGGATTCAATGAAAGGGCAAATCTGCATTTAGCCACCAAAGTAGCTATACGTAGTTGGATAAGCTTTAGTTAAAGCAATAGTAATTATTGATGGAGAAATGTGATTCCTTCCTGCCACAATAAGATTATTCATTTAATTACTTCATTAGCACCTTGTCTAGGAGCGTTTTGGCTATTTCTTTACCAATCTACCGTATTCCAGCCACTACATAGCAAATAAAGAGATCAGAGTTTGGGAATATTCAAAGTCCTTGTACTCTTTGGAGTTATGTAACAGTCTAACTTATCGACTCTATCACCCCTGCTCCCATTACTTTCAACAAACCCTTATATGTGGCATGATTTCAAGTCCCTTTGCTATGTTGGTCCCTCACCTCTGGCCACATGCTTGCTTTCAAAATATTTCTTAAGATTTGAAGCCCAGAACTGAACACAATACTGTGTAACATAATAGACTGTAAGGGCCATGAGAATCTATGTCTTGTCTAACTTTTGTATGTCTCCAAACACCTAACACAGTACCCTGTGCACAGTAGGTAATGAGTAAATTTTGTGTTTTGTTGGTTTTTTTTTAATGAATCGAATGAATCAGATCAAAATGAATCAAAATGTGTCTAACCAAGATAGGACAACACAAGATAATCATCCATTTTTGTCTTGGAGAGTACCTTTATAATTTATGTAGCATGAGAGGACATTAGCTCTTTTGGCCATTGTAACAAACCGTTGACTCATTTTGAGCTGGCAACGCACTAAAATCATCTGATATCTTTTAGCTTATTAAATTCAGCTCATTATTCCAGTCTGTCAAAGACTATTTGCTTCCTATTACTCTCATCAGTTGTATAAGCCAGAAGTATCAAACTCACAAAGGCTGGCAAAACTCCCCAGTGGCCTAAATCAGATTAAAATATAACTGGAAAATGTTTAACAAAATAAATAAAAATAAAAATACCACATAGATCATGTTAATTTGTGGTTTTCTAAGTCAATATGTGGACCACAGGAATCCATTCCTATTTGAGTTTGATACCACTGATGTAGCTATACCTTCCAGATTGATGCCATTTGTAAATTTGATAAACATGCAATTTAAATCTTTAACAAAGTCACCATTAAAGCTGTTGACCAGATAAGGACCAAAGAAACATCTTTTAAGCATTCCATTAGAGACTTCCATCCAAAGTTGCTAAGAACCAATATTCCTTGACTCAACTATTCAACAAACTTAGAATATATCTAGCTGTAAAAATTTTTCAGTCCACATTTTTCAATCATCTCCACAAGGACTTTGTGAGAGACTTTGCCAAATAATCCCAGAAAATGAGATTTGGAAAGGACTTCTGCTGTAGTTTGTCCCAACCCATGACAAGTACTCACATAGCCTCTGACTAAAGACCTCTAACAATGAAATGAATTCCTGGGGTAGGCCCTTCCACTTTGGATAGCTCTAATTGTTAGGACAGACAGCTAGGTGGCTCAGGGGATAGAGCCCTGGGCCTGGAATCTGGAAGACCTGTGTTCAAATCTGAACTCAGACATTTACTTGCTCTGTGGCCCTGGGCAAATCACTTCATCTCTGTTGTCCTCAATCAATTGGAAAAGGAAATAGCAAGCCACTCTAATATCTTTACCCAGAAAACCCCATGGACATTATTGGCATGCTATGGTCCACAGGATCATGAGAGTTGGACATGGCCAAATGACCAAACAACAAATTATTAGGAAGCCCTCTACCCATTCTTCTGAAATCAATAATCTTTTGATCATCAAACCCAATGTTTTCTCTATAGCACTGTTCACCACCACCTTTCTATTAGAACCTACTTCTTTCCTTGACACACATTTTACTTCTCTATGTAGCTTCTTTGATCACTCTTCCTTCTTCAAAAGCTTCTCTTCTCCTCACTTCTAACTTCCTTCTCCTCACTTCTAAATATGAACTTCTCCTAAGGCTCTGTCCTTGTTTTTCCTCTATTCTCTATACACTCTTTTCCTTAACAATTCTATCCAGTCTTAAGACTTCAGCTACAGCCTCAATGTGAATGATTTCCATACAATTTCCATAATATCTCTAGCTATAACCTCTTTTCTGGTCTTCAGAGCTACATTTAAAGCTGCAACCTAGATATTTTTTATCTATTATAGCCTGTCAGCATTCCACCTTCGATATATCCAAAAACAAATCCATCATTTCCCTTGAAAAACTAGTTCATCTTCTTGTCTTTCCAGTGTGGTAATGAGATTACCATCTTCCCAGGAAATAAGACTAGCAACTTAGAGTCATCTTTTACATTGTTTTTGCCTTATCTCTCACCACTTCCTTTCGTACCTTCAACCAAACTAGATTTAGGGGTCGGGAAGTAATCCCAAACTTGAAATATGCTCACCTGCCTCTGTGTGCTTGTATACGCTTGTCCTTTTGCCTGGACTGACCCATCTCTACTCCACATTTGAAATCGTGCCCATCCTTCAGTACTCAGATCAAAAGCTGCCTTTGCCATGAAACTATCTTTATACTTCCACAAAGAATGGTGTCCTACCGTGTCTTATATCCCCATGCTTCTCTGATAATCATACTGAAATCTATTGTCCTAAGACTAAAGGAAGTAAAGCCTCAAATTTCAAGCCTTCTTACAACCAGGAAATCAACAGCCTATTTGATTCTTGTCCTACAATCCTAGAAGAAATTTTCAATATGAAGTCAATTTGATCCGGTAGTAAATCCAAGGGCTGACCATATTAGAATCATTGTTGGCCGATGATTTTTCCAACAAAGCCACTGATTTGATAGTGAAAGACTACTGCTTAATATTTTGTCACAATTTGACTCTTTAAAAAATGCTTAAAGATGCTTTAAAATGCTTTTAAAATGACTTATTTGGAAAGAGCAGATTCGACAAGAGTTAAAAAAAACTCTTGGATATTACATGGAGATTAGTGCCATGGTGCAGAACTAAACCCAATGACCTCCTTTCCTATAGTAACATAGAAAAAGAGCAGGAAATTGGCCCCCAACCGTGGAATTTCTCATTTCACTCAGCCGGAGGAACAAATCTTTATCTGAGTAGTTTCCTTGGCCAGCCAATCTAAGAACTAATAATCTGTTTCAGTATTTACATGTGTAGTTTTAAGTGTCTTCTTCATATACTAAAACTGAAATAATTGGGATGGGGAATAGAGATCTCTGAACCCCAAAAGAAAAATAGACAATGTAAGCAAAAAAATTATACGAAGATTTGACTCATCTTTGCCACGCATGCAAAATATTCACTGTACCTTCTGTATGAAGAAATCTTCTATGTGCATAACAATGAGCAAAAAAGTAGAAGACCTGCATAGATTAGCACAATCGTCTTACACTTAGATTTGTTTACATTGGTTTCCCTGCATTCCACGTTCAGTAGCACTGACCTCTGCCATACACATTTACCGTGCAATTTGTACTGATGTATTCTTTATTCCTTGAGATATCCCCCACCAACTCAAGCTACGATACCTCAAAGACATCTTTGAGAGTTTCCAAAGCCACTCTCTGCCCTAAGATGAGACTTTATGAACTTTGCCAGGCTGTTACTTGAGTGACAGGGACATGTTCTGCTTCCAGACCTTGTTTAATCCTCACAGTATAAGGTTTCCACCCATTATCTTTTTTTAAAATTTCTTGTGTTTCATTGATCTCAAAAGAAGAATGGAAAGAGTGGGGTAGAGGAACATACTTGGAGAGGGATAAGGGAGAAGAATGGATATTACATAAATGGGAGGGTGGCACAGAAATGAGGAGTTTTTGTAATGAGGGGGTGGTTACGGGGTGGGGGGAGACAACACCTGAATCTCACTTCCATCTCACCAGGTCAAGAAGGGAAGAATATACATACACACATAGTTAGATACGTAAATACGCCGTACCCAACAGAGAAATAGCAGAGAAAGGGGTCAAAGGAAGGGAGGGAGAAAAAGAGAGAAGGCATATTAAGGGAAGCATTAATCAGGATAGCAGGAAAATCATAATCTTCAGAGAATATGATGCTAAGCAAATTATATTTGCTCTGCATCAGTTCCCTTTTGATCTTCATGAGTTTTCCCATGTTTCCCTAAATTCCTCATATTTGTCATTTTGTGCCATTCTCAGCATTGATTTTCACAAGACTTTGAATTACAAATTTTCTCCCCATTTCTACCCCACCCCACTCCAAGATGGCATATATTCTGATTGCCCTGTTCCTCAGTCGGCCCTCCCTTCTGTCATCCCAGTCCCCCCATCCCCTTTTCCCTTACTTTCTTGTAAGGCAAGACAGATTTCTATGCCCCATTGCTTGTATATCTTATTTCCTAGTTGCATCCAAAACCTTTTTTTTTTGGTTTTGAACATCTGTTTTTAAAACTTTGAGTTCCAAATTGTCTCCCCTCTTCCCTTCCCACCCACCCTCCCTAAGAAGACAAGCAATTCAACATAGGCCACATGTGTATCATTATGTACTAACTATATTTTGCTCCTTCCTATCTTATCCCTCTTTGTTCAATTTTCTCCCTTGACCCTGTCCCTTTTCGAAAGTGTTTGCTTTTGATTACCTCCTCCTCCTATCTGCCCTCCGTTCTATTGTCTCCCTTTTTTATCTCCTTCCTCTTTTTCTGTGGGGTAAGATACCCAATTGAGTGTGTATGTTATTCCCTCCTCAGGTCAAATCTGATGAGAGCAAGATTCACTCATTCCCCCTCACCT
>CM053622.1:740058948-740111448 GCA_028646595.1 Phalanger gymnotis | reverse complement strand
GTGGGTTCTGCAGTTCTAGAATTTGTTCAGAGCCATTTTTTATAGGTGTTTGGAAGGTCCTGGGGGAGAGCTTTAGGCCAGTCTCTACTTTCCAGCTGCCATCTTGGCTCCACCCCCCTCCATCCATTATCTTGATCTGGACTTGTCTGTGTACACTCTTCTCAGTAGAATGTGACTTCTTTAAGGTTGGAAACTGCTTTTTTTTCTTTGAAGACACATGGTGTAGCACATTACTAACACATAGTTTTGTTGTTGTTTAGTACTTTTTAGTTGTATCTAAATCTTGGTGATCTTATGAGGTTTTCCTGGCAAAGATGTTGGAATGGTTTGCCATTTCCTTCTGCAGCTCATTTTACTGATGAGGAAACTGAGGCAAACAGGGTTAAGTGACTTGTCCAGGGTCACACAGCTGGTAAGTGTCTAAGGCTAGATTTGAATTCAGATCTTCCTGACTCCAGGCCTGGCACTCCATCCACTGTGCTACCTTGCTGCCATTAATACATAGTAAGCACTAAATAAATGTTCATTGAAGTCAAATAAACTAGAGGCTTCCCTCCAGAGTGATAATAATAATCCCCATAAACATTACTCTTTAGATCTAGCCATTCGACCAGCAACAACCAGCTGGACATTTAACCATTCCATTTTTCATCTTATCTCCAAGGGGATCTCTAGTTCTCTTTGCAGAATGTTTTGCTGAAATCCAGGTTTGCTAGCAGCATCCCTTTGATCTGCCATTGCAGTAAGTGATTCAAAAAACAAAATGAGGTAATTCTGGCATAATTCATTCCTTTAAAAATACAGTCATCTTCCATGTAAAAACGATTTTCAACATTTGTTTTTTAAAACGTTGAGCTCGAAATTCCCTCCCTCCCTTCCCCCTCATTGAGAAGGCAAGCAATTTGATATAGATTATACATGTGTAGTCATGCAAAGTATATTTCCATATTAGTCATGTTGTGAAAGAAAGCAGACCAAAAAAACCCAAAAAACAAAAATGAAGTTAAAAAAATGGTTGTATTGATGCTTTTTGTTTTTACATCACAGTCATTTCTAGATGTGCTACTTATACCCTCTTTCGTAGTAAATAAAAAGAGTTAAGCAAAATCGAGTGGCAGAGTCACTGTGCCAGATGAGGCATGGTTCATTATACACCCATAGTCACCTCCCCTGCCTCACCCTGCCAAACACACCTCTCCATCAAAAGAAGGAAGTCGCAATCCATCATTGATCTTCATAATTGTTCTGGGTCCTGCATATTTCACAGTTCATGTAAGCCATAGAAACATTGCTTTAGCTCCTCAAAAGCTGTCTAGTTGAGCCTTCTTATAAAGTTTCTCAAAATTCCTTGTATTAATCTTTTTCTTAAGGCACAATAATATTTCATTACATTCATATACCACAATTTTTTTCAGCCATTCTCAATTGATGAGTGCTATGATTTATTCTTGAGGAACCCATACTGGCTCTTGCTAATTACACTCTCCTTTTCTTAATGGTAAGAAACAATCTCATTTAATAATACATTCCAAAACTCTTGCCAAGAATTAAAATCAAACTCATTAGCCCATAGTTTGAACAATTCATCTCTTCCAAATTTCATTTTTTTTTGTAACAGACATAAAATAAGGTAGCAGAAAGCACTGGACTTGGAAGCAGGAAAGATTTAATCTTACAATCCACTTCTAAAACTTAATGGATGAGGATTAGGTCACCTAAATTCTTTGAGCCTTAGTTTCGTCATCTATAAATTAAGGATAATAATGCCTGTAGAACCTTCATCAAAGGGATGTTTTGTAAGCAACAAATGAAACTATGTAAAACATTATTAAAACTCTATGTAAATGTCAATTATTCCCCATGACTTTTCATGGATCACTGACAGCAGCTCCATAGTCATGCACTACAAGTACTTTCAGTTCCTTAGGATGAATATAAGTACCTTAACCTGGTGAAAGCTCTAAAATCCTTCTTAGCTTTATATCTATGATCCTAATTAATGTCTTGGTAGATGATTGTGGAAATGCTCCATGTATATTATAGGAAGATATTAAAATAATGTACTCCATTACTATTTTTAAACATTTTTTAATTTATGGAACAAAACAAGCATTTACATAACATAGTACAATAAAAAGATGATTGCACATGAAACTGCAAATCTACTATGCACAACTTGCTGTTCCTTTCAAATATATGACAAAATTATCATGTGAATTTCTTTTCTTTTCCTTTTTTTCTTCCCTTCCCTGCCCCTGCCCTAGACATGGCTACTATTAGATATAGATGGATATAGATGGATAGATAGATAGATAGATGTAAAATTACTCTATACATACTTTTATTCATATGTCCTTTATAATTAATTTGGATATTTATAATAGTAAAAATGACTTAGACATTCAAAGTTGTTCTTAAAACAATATTGCTGCTACTGTATACAATGTCCTCACTCATTTTACACTTCATTTTTTGTGCAAGTCTTTCCATGTTTTTCTAAGATCATTGAGCTCACCATTTCATCACAGTAGTATTCTATCATTATTATATATCACGACTTGTTCAGCCATTCCCCATTTGATGGCCATCCTTGTGATTTCCAGTTCTTTGCCACAACAAAGAAAGCTGCTCTAAACATTTTAGAACATATAGGTTTTTTTCTTTTTTCCCTAATCATCTTTGGAAATAGACCAAGTAATGGTACTTCTGGGTCAAAGGGTATAGGTAGTTTCATAACTATTTGGGTATAATTCCAGATTGCCTTCCAAAATGGTTGAATCAGTTCACAATTCCACCAACAATGAATTAGTGTCCCAATTTTTCCACATCCCTTCCAACATTTGTCATTTTCCCATTCTATCATTTTAGCCAATCTGGTAGTATAAAATGATGTCTCAAGGTTGTTTTAATTTGCATTTCTCTAATCAATAATGACTTGGAGCAATATTTATATGATGTTTAATATGACCATTACTATTTTCAAATTTAAGTGTTGCATATTTTGAATTGATATTGCTAAATGCAACTCAAAAATTCCATCTTATTTGTCTCCATGGGGAATAAAATAAAGGAAATAGTCATACTGCTGAAAGCAGACTTCTAGATTGCCATGTTTATTTTTAATGAGACATTATCTCTTTTGTGGGATGAGGGGGAAGTTGATAAATAAGAATAGCACTAGAAGGCATGGTTGTACGGATTCCAAGAAAGTAAAATGACTACAAGCAAGTTCATATCCCGTTAGCTTTGAAGTAGAGCTGTTTGTTAGCAGCTGGAATACATTTGAGTATTTCCCAACAATGTTTAATATCACCAAAAGAGCTAGCTACCCTGCTGATGAGTAGCTCTCCTACCTTCTTGGAATCACTGAAACACCATGCAGTTCACAGCAAGAAAGACGTTAAATAGATTTGTTCCACTGTGCACACACATGCATGCACAAATATCTGCAGCAGCTTGGAACCTTCTCGTCATTCTCATTAGACTACTGTCATTCCCATCAGACTATTTCAGCACCATTACAAGAAAAAGGCAAAGGTTAGGGTTGTTTCTAAGTACAACTAAGAGTTTTGCATATCTTACATTTCAGAATGACCTCTTCACCATAACAGTGTATGAAATGACTAGTACCAGAAATATTCTCTTTTGTCTGTTGATTGAGTAGAATGCAGTTATTTAGTAATAATAAAGCCTGTAGAAATAGGAATAGGCCCTAAAGGTCATTGAATTCAGGGATTCTTAACTTTTTGTGTGTCATAGACCCTGTTGGTAGTCTAATAAGCCAACAGATCACTTCTCACAATAATATTTTGAAGTGAATGAAATACATTATATTGAAAAAATATACCAAAATACTATTATTCAAATATTAAAAATAAACAAGTACAAACACTCCAGGTAGGTATAACCTTCTCACTTTCCAGATGAAGAAACTGGCCCTGAGAAAGGAAATAGTTTTCCCAAAGTCACACTGTTAGTAAGAAATAGAACTAGAATTTGAATAAAAGTCCTTTTGGCATATTTCCAATGACGTTCCACCACATCATGCTGCCCTGGAAACAGAGGAACTAGCATATATATCTTAAAAGCCTTAGTGCAGTTTTAAGTAAAGCCAAGAGTGTCCTAAAAGTCTCAGTGCCATTATATTTTCAAAGGTGATTAGGGAAAAAAAGAAAAAAAAACCTACGTGTTCTAAAAATGTTGATAGCAGCTTTCTTTGCGGTAGCAAAGAACTGGAAATCACAAGGATGGCCGTCAAGTGGGGAATGGCTGAACAAGTCGTGGTATATGATAATGATGGAATACTACTGTGATGAAATGGTGAGCTCAATGACCTTAGAAAAACATGGAAAGACTTACACACAAAAAAAAATGAAGTGTAAAATGAGTGAGGACTCATTTATTTATCTTAATTATTTTACTTACGTTAACGTTTACTTAAAACCACGCTAAGACTTTTGGGACACTCTTGATATTCATGTTAGGTCTTTGGATGGACCATTACTACGCAAGAGGCTGAAGTAATTTAATTCATGTGGTCACTTACCAGAAGTTCATGGACATCATTTATGGTAGATGTGTATGTGATGAATGAAAAACCCAAGAAAGAGAGTTTCTGGGTAATTAATAATCAATTTATTAATTAGACTAGCTAATAATCAATAAATTGATGATCAGTGTTTTCTTTTGAATAGCAAAGACAAAGACAGGAAGAGATTGGAAGCTTTTAATATAGTTTTAGGTGCCCCTGACAGGTGAAAATTAACCCCCACTGGTGAACAATTAATGTGGGAGTGGGCTAAAAGTCTTCAGCTCCTCCTGCTGAGAATGCGACTTGGTCAAGAGACTCGGCCACCTCTAGCAACTGGGACAAAGGAATCTATTTCTACCCAGACCACTTGGTGGGTTTTCTCCTTCACGTGCTGTGTCGCCCTAAACTCCAATGGAGGGATACAAGGACATGAGCTTATTCCCTTAGGGCAAGAATTCTCCTAGATTAGATTCTGTTTTCACTTCAAATAGAAGTAAGGACCCCTAGTTGGGTAGGGTCCTGCCCAAGATCAAGGAACATGCACCCCAGGGATTAGGGCAATCTCATCTATCAGCCTTTCTTAAAAAGTTTGTAGCAAGTAAAATCATTTAACTCTATAGTTATAAAGGTTGTAAAGTGATATAGTACTTTTATGCTTTATACCATCATTCTATTTGACTGGACAAATTATTCGAAATGACATTTTAGCCAGGCCTGCCACACTAAAAAAAAAAAGAGTGTATACTAGCACTTTGTTTTAAGAAGTTTCAGGTGATTTGGACTGCCAAGTGCTCAATTAGGATGCAGCAATCTGTTCATCATGAAGACAGCTGAAGGATTTGGAATCAATCCTCCCATTGACATCGTCCAACTCAGCGGCTGCCAATAATTTCAACTTCAGTCTTGTGAAACTGATGAAAGAAATAGTAGGGGTTCACTAGCTAGTAATGTATAAATAATCTGAATGCAGCAACTTCGGGGAAAGGAAACCTATCTTTTTACACCTGATTGGTCTGAAATTTATCTCAGCTTAAATTTCCCCTCAAGTATTTATTCATCTATCTCACAGTCCGTGGAAGTATGCTCATGAGCCAAATCTCCTCAGTCAAAAAGCCTACTTGAAGTTCATTCTTTTTTTCCCCTAGGACAGTGTCATGCTTGATCTGAGGGATAATTTTCAATAATATGATACTAGAAAAACATTGCAAGCCAAAGCTGTGGTGCCATACATAGATGCAATGGCACAATACAATCTTGCAGAAAGAACAAAAGATGTGTTCAGAATCTGACTTCTTATTTTTGCCAGTACAGTATACCTTCCAGATATCTAAAATATGACTTAGATCGCACAGCTATTAATTGGATGTCAATTAAATTAGGGAAGTTAAAAGGGATGGCATAGCAGAGACGGCCCAGTTGTAGGGGGAGCAGGGAGATTATGGGTCAAAGTTGTTTATAAACATGATTGTAAATACCAAGGGACCAGGAAGTTTTCCTAACTAAGGAGGAATGAGAAAAAACAATTACAAATATAGTACTACAAAACGCTAATGTGAAGGTGGGTGCTGATATAGACAATTATCCTCATTTAGTGAAAAAAAAAACATCAAGCAACCTGTTGACTGCTGGTTATCTGTCCATGGTAGGAGGAGGCATGGTTCTGACAGATCCATTAGTGTGTGGAAAGGAATGCAGAGATTGTGAAAAAGAGGTCACTGTGTTAGAAGGTACAAGTGAGAACGGTATGCAAAGGGAGTGACTGAAAGGAGGGTTCCCAGGGTCACTAACTGGAGTGTGTTAATGAGTCTCTGTGAATATATTGTCACCTCTAGAGTGCTTAATTTCCCTGTAGGATTGGAGTTTTCATAAATAAATGTGATGTCAGAGTATGGGTAGTAAGCTGGTAAACTAGTAAGAAGCAATATCATGCTACTGGTCCACTAGACTGTGACCTCCTTTGCCCTTTTTTTCAGCGAGAGGTGGAGAGGGGAGGGCAATCCCCAGCACTTAACACGGTATCTGGCATGTAGAAGGTACTTAATAAATGTTTGTTGACTAAGAAGGGGAGTAATAAGACATAGATAGTGTTTCTGTAGAATGCTGCTGCATTTTGAACGTGAGGCAGCTCTTGGAACCTCATCCTTCTGGTTGTCAAAGGGAATATAAATAGAAATATGAAATAGAAAATATCATCTTCCATTCTCTTCTCTCTTTACCCATAGACTTTCACTGATTCCCAGGTAGGTGATGCAGTGGATAGAGTTCTAGTCCTGGAGTCAGGAAGACCTAAGTGTTAATATGACCCTCAGATATTTATTAGCTGTGTGACAAGTCACTTGAGCAAGTCACTTAATTCCTGTTTGCCTCAGTTTCCTCATCTATAGAATAAGGATAATAACCCTACCTCCCAGGGTTGTTATGAAGATCAAATGAGATAATTGTAAGGTGCTTAGCACAGAGCCTGATGCATAGAAAGCAATATATGTTTTAGCTATTATTATTAATTATCTTAGCAAAATTCTAGAAAGTGTTATTAGGGGAATAGTTTCTAAACATTTTCACCTCTCTCCAATTCAAGTAGTTGCTATTCCTGCTGATTGCCTTTGGCTAAAGTACAAAAATTCCTAGCTCTTGCTCTGTTATCTTCCTTCTTATTTCATCTGCAAAAGCTCTCAGGTTAACTTGACTTCACGGGATCTTACTCCATGCTCCCTTGTAAGCTAATTTTCTCCTTAGCATAGTCTTTTTCCTAGCTCTACTTGAAAATTTACATTTCAACAGAACCTTCTGTAGCTTATGCTTTGATAGTGTAGCTTTTGAGAACCAACGTAACAATCCTGCGACCAGAGAATAGAGACTTTTGTGGAGGTTTTTTTAAAATAAAGTATAATAGCTTTGTGTCCTTTAAAAAAACAAAAATTTGCTTAAATTAATTTCTCAGGTCTCTTCAAATTATAGCAATCTAAATCTGCTAACCTACGAACTTTACTTTCCACTTTAAAAATAGGAAAAAATAACCATGTAGAGTAAGTGTTATATTTATCCCATGTAGAAATATTCTTAAAGAAGAAAAAGATCAGCAAAAACAAAGAATACATTTTCCAATGGACCTCTCACCTGTGGACCTACTTCTTACTTCTGCAGAGTAGATAGAGGTGCTTTCTCATAGTTCTTCTCTCAAACCATGCTCATTCTTTGTAATTTTACAATCTTAATTATGATTTTTTGTGGTTACATTTTCTATTTATATTTTTGTGATCGTTGAATATATTATTTTTAGCTCCATTTACTTCATTTTGCATCGATTCCTGTAAATCTTTCCATTCATTGCATTCATCATCTCTTCCAGCACAGTAGTCATATACCACAATTTGTTTGGCCATTCCCCAGTAGATGAACATCCACTTTGTTCCCAATATTTTGCTACTAATTTAAATTCTAAGTAAATCTTTGTCTTATCATTGGTCTTTGTAATTATATCCCTATACATTACCTCTGCCTGGACCAGACCTTCCTCTTGCTGCTTGTAGTAGTCAACTCTTAGGGCACAGATGTTAATTATTTCATTATCCCCTTTTTAGTTCTTACTCCAAATACAAGTGCCCTCAATCTGTTTTGAAATTTTCCCTACATAAGACATCTATCTAGATGTCTGATTCCAAAATACAGAGGTTCATCTGACCCATCTCTCCCCAATGATTGAAATACATGAGCATAATGTTTGGAGATGATGTACTCTGATGCAGCAGTGCAAGGTAGGACTTGAATCCATATGTATCTTCCCTTCTCTTCTTTGAGATGAAGCTGGATTACAATAATTTCACAGCAAATAGGTTTGATCATTTTGTCATTTTTATTAATTACATGATTGTAATATACTGCTTTTCTGATTATGCTTGCTTGACTTCACTTTGCTTCCTATGTCTTCCCATATTTCCCTGCATTCTTCATGGTCACTTTTTTTCTTATGCCAAAGTAACGTTATGTTTTGTTTATACTTGACTTTTAATTTATTTTAAATGCATAGATAAGTGCCTTTCTTCCATTTTCTGATATAGCTTCTACATATACATTCATATTAAACATATTTTTACATTAGTCATGTTGTAAAGAAGAATTAGAACCAATGGGAGGAAACATGCTAAAGAAGAAACAAAACAAAATAACAAAAAAAGAGAGCAGATAGTATACGTCCATCTGCATTATTCTTTCTCTGGATGTGGATGGCATTTTCCATCATGTGTCTTTTGGAGTTGCCTTAGATCCTTTCGTTGCTGAGAAGAGCTAAGTCTATCAAAGTCAGTCATCGCACAACGTGGCTATAACTGTGTACAATGTTCTCCTGGTTCTGCTCACTTTACTCAGCATCAGTCCATGTAAGTCTTTCCAGGTTTTTCTTAAGTCCACCTGCTCATCATTTCTTCTGGGACAATAGTATTCCATTACATTCATATCCTGCAACTTGTTCAGCCATTCCCCAATTGATCCAATTTCCAATTCTTTGCCACCATAAAAGAGCTACTATAAATATTTTTGTATATGTGGGTCATTTTCCCTTTTTTATGATCTATTTGGGATACAGACTTTGAAGTGGTATTGCTGGGTCAAAGGGTATGCACACTTTGATAGCCCTTTGGCCATAGTTCCAAATTGCTCTCCAGAATGGTTGGATCCATTCACAGCTCTACCAACAATGCATTAGTGTTGTAATTTTCCCACATCATCTCCAACACTTATTATTTTCCTGTTTTGTCATGTTAGCCAATCTGATAGATGTGATATGATACCTCAGAGTTGTTTTGATTCACATTTCTCTAATCAATAGTGATTTGGAGCATTTTTTCATATGACTAGATAGCTTTAATTTCTTCATCTGAAAACTGTTCATATCCTTTGACCATTATTGATTGGGGAATGACTTGTATTCTTATAAGTTTGACTCTGTTCTCTATATATATTCTCTATATATTTTAGAGATATTTATCAGAGATATCAGCTACAAAATTTTTTCCCACTTTCTGCTTCCATTCTAATCTTGGTTGCATTGGCTTTGTTTGTGCAAAAATTTTTCAATTTAATGTAAATAATTTAATATGAATGTAATCAAAAACATCCATTTTGTATTTCATAATGTTTTCTATCTCTTGTTTGGTCATAAATTCCTCTGTTCTTCATGAATCTGACAGGTAAACTATTCCTTACTATCTTGTTTGCTTATATTATCAGCCTTTATATCTAAATTGTGTACCCATTTTGACTTTATCTTGGTATATGGTGTAAGATGTTGTCCTATGCCTAGTTTCTGCCATACTGATTTTCAGTTTTCCCGTAACACACTCTTTCAAGGAAGAATGGCAGTATTGGTTTGATCATGGTTCCTTATCTGGTAAAATGAAGAGCAGAGAGGATTGGAAGACACAAGATTCATTAAGAAAGTAGAGAAAAGATGGCCAGAGAGCAAATAAAGTATAGCTGGAGTCTGTTTAGATTTGGTAGACCTCATACCAATGTGAGGCATTTACCGATCTGGATGGTAGGCTTCCAAGGCATAAGTTACAGGCATAAAAAAAACAAAGCCTCAAGGAAATGGTGACTGGATCCCCCCCCCAAATGTTAGGAAGTTTCTCCTTGTAACAAATCTAACTGCTTCTTTGCAACTGATTGACACTTCTCTTGGTTCTGTTCTTCGGATCAAGCAGAACCAGTCTAATCTCCTTTCCATGTGATTGTTTGTTATATAATTGAAAATAGATATTTGGTCTCCCTTCCTCCACAAATCTTTTTTTTTAATTTTTAAAAAAGTTTATTTTATTTTTGGTTTGTGAAATAAAACAAGTATTTCCCTAACATAGGACAATAAAAAGATGGTTGCACATGAAACTGCAAATCTATTATGTAAACTTGCTATTCCTTTTAAATATGTAATAAAGTTATCATGTAAATTTCTCTTCTCCCTACCACCATAGAGATCACTACCATTAGACACAAACATATACGTATGTATATATATATATATATATATATATACATATATGGGTGTGTGAGTGTGTGTGTAAAATCATTCTATACATACTTGTGTTTACCAGTTCTTTCTCTGGATGCAGATAACATCTTTCTTCATATGTCTTTTGTATTTAATTCAGATATTTATAATAGTCAAAATTTTACCCATGCTAAAAACAAAACAAAAAACAGTTCCTTCAACCAGAAGGCCCTTTGCCCTCCGAGTTTTCTTCCTTTTAATCCTCTCCAGCTTTTCAGTTCTACTACCTTGAAAATTGGAAAGCAAGCACAAACCAAAAACAACACCCATGTAGCCCTCTTCAAATACTGCCGGGTTGGTCACAAAGCCTGGTAACCATGAAGTTTAGTTAAAGCTTGTGCATGAACTTATTTTGACCCTGAGAAAGGCCAGATGAGAGGTTTCAAAGTAAATTGACAGTGCAATCTCTGATAACATTATCTTTGGGGTAGAGGCATAAATTCCCAATTGAAATCTGTAGGAAAATATAGGCCTTAAGTTATCAGCACATTCTATAGGCCCTAACTTTTCTTCATTCAAAGAAAACTATGATTTGCAGAGAAAGAAGCTACGTAAATGCATCCTTTTAATCTCCTGGATATAATAATTAATAATTACCTTCTAAGCTTATTTTGTATAAAAAAATTTAACTTCAACCAAAAATAGGTGTTTTAGTAGTGTTCTTCAAGAGTTAAATATGACTCAAAACATAGGTATATGTAGTGGTGGTGACAGGAAAAATACATGTGTTTAAATAATGTAAATAAATATGAAGTAGAGAAAATCTTAGTAAAATATTCTTAAATGATTGTCAGGTAAGCTATTTTTCATGCCGGATATTTTTTTCCCTTTTGAAATGAAGATTGCCTCTAGATACAAATAGAAGTTGAGCAAGATGCCTCCTAAGCCTGAGACATTTAGTCTAGATGTGGTTTTCCAATCTTGGTGAAAATCTGTGGTGCCATCCAAGATCCCAGCTCTTGGCCTTAATGTTACCATATTAGCCTCTACTTCCTAGAATCACACAAAAAAGAATTTATTCACTACTGAAATATGTAGGAAGCAATTGTCTTTTCCCCTCATCTTCTTTCTTTTCAATACTGAGCAAAATGATTACAACACAAATTTTTATTCTTGGATGTTGAATGATGAAACAGGTACTAAAAGTTTTATCATGCAGTCCTATTTGTCATATACATAAATGAGAGTAATAAGATTTGGCTTGAGATAGTAATTAATACTCATACATTTTCTTTTCATCTCATGAGATAAAATGTGATTATAAGCATCAATCTAGACACCACAGACATTAAAAAGAAAATCTGACTTACTCTTTTTGCCCTCTGGGAGGGGGAGAATTTTATTTATTTATTACTTTTCCATTATCTCTGTTGCAGAGATGCCAAGTCTCCTCATCACTCTGTATATAGGAAAGACACGTGGTTCTATCCATGCCATTTAGAGTAAAATTTCTCACATCAGCCTTGAAAAGTGTATTGTGAGGTTTAATGAGATTATGCAGACCTGTGGCTTTAATCGATGCCCTTTCCTTCTAATACGGCACCATCAAAGTTAAAGGGAGTGAACTTTCATTGCTCCAGCAAAGGTATACTGTATATCTCGGACAATTTGAATGCCCCAAAGAGTTAAATGATTAGGATCCTAAAGCACCATAGAAAGGCAACATGAAATAGCACATAGCCAGTCTTTGAGTCATGAAGACCATAGTCCAACTCCAGTCTCTCACACATACTAGCAAGGAACTAAAAGTCTCAGGGCTCCAGGCAATCATTAAGACTTTAAGTTATTACTGAATAACCAACCTGAACCAGTGGAGGGAATTTCATTACCAGGGAGTTCCCTACACAGATAAAATCACAGATTTAGATGTGAAAGAGAAGAGTGAAGAATAAGGAGAAGGAGGAGGAGAGGAAAAGAGGAAGAAGAATAGAAGAAGGAGAAGGAGGACGAAAGGGAGGACGAAAGGGAGGAGAAGAGAGAGAACAAGAGGGGAAGGGAGAGAGAACTGAAGGGATAGGGGAAGAGAGGAAGATTATTTGTTTTTGCTTCCATAAGTGAGTTCATGGAACAAGACCAATGGTCTGGAGTAGTTGTTATCATGAACAAGTATTGTCAGGCATTAGAGAAGTAGCTATAGGTTGTGTCTAGGAAATACCTGGAAATTTGAGATTTTTTCTTATTCTTTCACTTTTTGTGACCAACAATTTAATTAAATTTACATTTGTTAATATTCACAAGGTATTGTGCTAAGTGTTGGGTATGGAGAGTTAAAAGGCCACCTAAATGGGCCTACATGCTCTTAGAGGGTCCAGTAAAACATGGCTCTGATTAAAGAAATACTGAGTATGTAGGAAATAACATAAAATAATCTTAAAAGCAATTTAGTGGGGCAGCTAGGTGGCACAGTGAGTGGAGCACCAGCCCTAGAGTCAGGAGAACCTGAGTTCAAATGCGGCCACAGACACTTGACACACTTACTAGCTGAGTGACCTTGGGCAAGTCACTTAACCCCAATTGCCCTCTCTCTCCCTTCTAAAACTAAAAAATAGGTAATTCAGGTAATTCAAACAACTGAAACAATCAAGAAAATTCTTAGGAATTAGTGCCTGGGCTGTGCCTTGAAGAAAGAATTAATAAAGGATTATCCATTGCCTATTTTTGTAGTCTGATCTATAAGCCTTTAGTATGCCCCAGCCTTGTGACAAATTTACTGAGATTAGTTGTGTTCTCTTCCCACCATTAAAAGTATTTGCATCTGATCTTCTGTTCCATGATTTCATTCTATGCTTCCTACTTTGAAGAACATTCTTCTTGGGGGAAAACGAATCAAGAGTTGAATAATCCTGCTTTCTGTATACCACCTGTTATCATTATCCAGTTGTCTCTTACCTCAACTTTAAGAAAGTCTTTTGGTTTTCTATAGTATTCATAATTCTGAGCTTAAGTGGTCTTGACACTCTTCTACCAGCAAATGGATATTTTTGTATAAAGCCTCATTTGCCTATGGGTCTGCTTCAAATCTAATATAAAACTCCAACCATTCCATAGATCTTCTTCCTTTCATACTCTATTTCATTCTCGGTCAACCTCCTGATAATGATTACGATACCTCTTTTCCTTGTTTTCTCTTTTGTTTTCTCCTTAAGAAATACCTTTTCCATTCTTTCTTTCCTTTAAACAATTTCTTAATTAACAAAAATTTACCTTCTCTCTCTCCTACTTCCTACTCCTCATTAAAAAAAAAGGAAAACACAATCCTTGCAACAAATATTTGTAGTCAAATGAAACAAGTTCCCATATTGGCCATGACCAAAAAATATGTCTCGTGCTTTACCTAAGTCTATCACTTCTCTGTCAGGAGGTAGGTGCCATGTTTCATCATGAGTCCTCTTGAATCATAATTGGATGTTGTATTGATTAGAGTTCTTATCTTTCAGAGATGTTCATCTTTATAATATTGGTGTTTCTGAATAAATTGTTTTCCTCTGTTCATTTCACTCTTATTTAGTTCATACATTTCTTCCCAGGTTTCTCTTAAACTATCCCCTTCATCATTTCTTCAGCACATTGGTATTCTTTTACTAATATACCATAATTCTTCAGCCCTTTCCTAATTGATGGGCACCTTTTTATCTTCCAGTTCTAAGCCAACACAAAAAAAAATTGCCATATTTTTTGTACGAGTCCTTTTTTTCTTTCTTTGATCTCTTTGAAGTATAGACTTAGCAGTGGTACCACTGTTTAGTGATGTGTTATGCACAGCTCAGCAACTTCTTCCATTCTTTCAAAGGAAATGATTCATTATTTCTAATAAAATGGAAAAATAGAGCTTCATGAGGACAGTAAAAAGAACTCTGAGTGTGATATTGGAAGAGTCTTGAGTTTGAATTATATCTCTGAGCCTTACTAGTTCTGTGACCATGGTTAAATCGTTGTCTTTGAGCCTTAGTTGCTTCTTCAGTAAAGTGGGAGTAATGTGCATATAGTACTTTGCTAACATGTTGTTATTAGTATCAAAATGAGATAATGTACAGAAAGTACAAAGCAAGCCTTAAAGCACTTCATAAATGTCACTTATTATTTTACTTCTTATCTGGTCTCCTCCTCTTGTAGAAAAACCATATTGAATCTTGGATATACAAATAATAATAATTGGAATTTATGTGATGCTTCAAGGTTAAAAACACAACTTACTTATTTTAACTAATTTAATCTTCCAACTAGCCCTACGAGACTGGTACATCACATATTATTATCCCCATTTTATAGAGGAATAAACTGAGGCACAGAAAGATTGTGACCTGACTGTAGTTATACAATTAGTGTCTGTTTGATTCAAACCAAGGTCTTTCCTGACTCTAACTCAAACACTTTACCCACTACAATGTACTGTATTTTTATCCAACTATTACTTGGCATTGACAGAAACAGAACCATAATAGACAGTACTGAGGTGGTGTACTGGATAGAGTGTCAGCCCTGGAGACAGGAAGACTTGTCTTCCTGAGTTCAAATCTGACCTCAGACACTTATTATCTGTGTGACCCTGGGCAAGTCACTTACCCCTATTTGCCTCAGGTTCCTCATCTGTAAAATGAGCTGGAGAAGAAACTGGCAAACCATTCCAATATCTTTGCCAAGAAACCCCCAAATGGAGTAACAAATAGTTGGACACAACTAAAAAACAATTGAGACACAGTAACAATAACTCGACAGCTGATTTCCCTGATGTTCTCCACAATGCAAGTTCCTCAGTCCTCAGTTTTTCATACTAGTGGCTCTTGTGGTTCACTGTCATGGCAGAAATGCTTAGTTGTTAGCACCTCCTAATAGGGCTTTCCCATGTTTTTCTCATTATCTATCACTAACTTGCCTTTGATTCATATGCCAAAGCCCTAATGGAAACTGTTGTAGATGTTGTGAAGGCTTTGACCTAAATTCCATCTCAAAGTTCTTTCTCACCTGTTCTAGTCTTTTCTTCCTTCTCCCTGCTGATCAGATGGAAGATACTGATCTCTATCTTTCTGCCTTCTTTTCCTTTATTTTTGCTAGCTACTGCAAACCACCTTATGTAAGAGCTTTCATGACTTTTTTTCATAGCACATAGCTAGCTTGCCAGTCTGTCTTTGATCCATAATGAGCAGATTCCTGCCAAAGCTCTAATGAAAAAAGAAGTTGTGCTTAGCTGTTGCCTGTGAGATCTTAAGTGGAGATTCAACCTCTGAATACATCTTGCTTCTTTTCTTCTCTTCTATATCCTACTCACCAATCTGATTCCAGACACCTACATCATTTTATTACTTCATTACCTTAGCAGCTTTGATACATATGAATGACAATATGATAATAACTTGAGAAGGGTAGGAAAGTTGAAGAAAGGTTATATGTGAATGTGTGTCTTAGCTAGACCTGACTGAGCATGTTTGTAGATAGAAGGGACCTAGTTATAGGAGGAAAAAATGAAGGAGTAAGAGTAGGGCTAATCAATGGAGTTAGTTTTAGAGGAGAAGGGAGAGGTTGGGATTCAAGGGTATGATATTAATACCAGGTGAGGAGAAGAGACTTACTTGTCCTTTTAAAGAGTACATTATTTGAAGTTTACAATTCACCTCAAAGCTAGAGAATATCCTTTAATGCAACCATACTGCATGATTTATTGTCAAAATAGATATATTTAAATACGCAATGCTCAAATTTTTCAAGAGGTAGGAAACCAGAGTGTAAAATGCCACCCATGCTGTCAGACATTGTCACTTTGT
This sequence comes from Phalanger gymnotis, assembly GCA_028646595.1. Classification (NCBI taxonomy): domain Eukaryota; kingdom Metazoa; phylum Chordata; class Mammalia; order Diprotodontia; family Phalangeridae; genus Phalanger; species Phalanger gymnotis. The sequence continues at coordinate 740,095,115 of CM053622.1, read as the reverse complement.
CAGTTGGTTTTGCTCGACTGTGTTTGACACTACAGAAGAGTCAAGGGTTCAATGGGGAAGATATATTAGGAACATGTATCGTGTCTACAGCTGGATTGTTTTTAAGAAACGAATATACTTACAGAAATGGATCAAATTCAGAAGATTTCAGGAGGTAACTGGGGCTTGATCTAAAATCAATTTATTGCTCAGTGAAATATTTTGTTTCCGTTGTATATTAGCTCTTCCTCTTGGGCTAGTCTCATTCTCAATATACATCCTACTTTTCTGGTCTTACATGGACAATTTAAACATTTCTCTAGTATTCATTGAATAGTAAAAGAAGAAAAGAAGATCTCCAATATATTGATACACCCTTTATGTAGAGTTTATGGAAATACAAAGACAAAAATAATCTAAGAAAACAGGGCATAGATGGAATGTAATTTTCACTTGGAAAGGAAATTCTCATACCTTTAAGATTACAGATCTATTGAAATGTGGATGAACCATACAAGAAGACCCAAAAGCATTTTTTATTCCTGTCATAGGAAACTATCCATATAACAATATATTGTCACAGCTGAAAGGGATCTTATTGCCACTGTGATAGTAGTGGTGGTATCAGTTATTTTCAAATCCAACCATACCTAAGCAGGAAATCTTTTCATAATACCATCAAGTAGTCAGTTAGTCTCTGCTTGAGCACCTTCACAAGCTGGATATTCCTTACTTATTGAGGAAGCCCATTCCATTTTATAACAATTCTAAGTTTTAGGGAGTTATTCTTTATGTTAAGTTACTATCTGCCTGTGTAATAACCTTTACATGATAGCCCTTTGGATACTTGTCCCCCCCCCCTCAAGAATTCTCTTCTTCAGGCTAATTATTCTAGTTCCTTCAATTATCTTCATGTGGCATGGTCTCTAAACTTTTCCCTATCCTGGTCACTGTGTTCTGAAGATGCTCAAACTTATTGTAAAATGCATCGCCCAGCACTTCACATAATATTCCAAACATAGTTTGATCTCACCTTTCTCTATCACCTCTCTCATTCTGGAAATTATGGTTTTTCAGTGTATTATAAAATCATATTAGCTTTCCTAGTCACCATGTCACGTTGCTGGTGCGTTCACGTCAAGCTTGAAGTCTATTGAATCTTCTAGGTATTTTTATATGAATTGCTATCATCTTGTTGTGCATTTGTGATCTCTATTATCCAAATCCATCTTCAACATTGCATTTATATCTTAATAGATTCTCATTTATCATATTAAGCACCTTGTTGTAGACAGTAAAAGCATTTTTATCTCAAATTTGTCATTCAATATATAACTTACAACTCACAACTTTGTTCTATCCACAAATTTGACAAGCATGCATCTATGTTGTCCTCCAGGCTATTGATAAATATATTGAATAGGAGACCAAGAATTGATTCCTTAAACGTGCACTAGAGAGTTCTTTCCAAGTTGATATTAACCCATGAATGACTACCAAATCAATTTAACTAAATTATAACCCATTTCAAATCTTTCCATTATATTTACAAGGTAACTCTATAAAATGCTTTGGTGAAATCCAAATACACTATGTCTATTGTATTCCTTTAATCTGTAAGCCTTGTTTTTCCTTTTTTAAATGAACAAGTGATTAAAAGTATGGATTATGCTCCTAAAAAAGCAAAAGTTAGCTGAAATCCAAGATGATAATTTAGTTAGAACACTATCTCCAGCACTAATAATTTAAATAATTTGATGATTAATAGTAAGAGTTTCACTCATTTAAGTTATTTTATTCTATTCATTTTCCCATGATGGAACACAAGGTAGTGGAGCCAGGATAAGATTTTGGGGATCATGATGGAAAGGGAGCTGATTAAGGTAGATACTGCATTAATAAGTAGGATTTCTTCCCCTATTGAACCAAACTAGTTGGTCCCTTAACCCAAAAACCTAATTTATACAATAATGTGGTTTGCAAAGATGGTGAGAGGGAAAAAAGATTAGTGTGTTCCTTTATTGAACACACTGTATCAAACTCAACATTTTTCCTCGAAAAATGATTTTAAGAACTTTTCAGAAAAACTCAGATATACTGTGGTAATGGAACTGGTCAAAATAAGAACCCTCTGTGTTAGTTACACTCTCCAGTCTCTTTATCTTCACCTTTGTCTGCTTGCATTGAAGTGAGAAATGCCAGGAATTTATTGGCTTGCATTTAAAGTCTAACTTGACTAAAGTTAATAAGATAACACCTTCATCTGTACACACACACTCACATGCCCTGGCATCTAGAAGTGCAGGAACAGCTCTGGTTGAAAGGTCCAGAAGTAGGGAAATATGTTTCCAGCAGATTTATCACCCATTGGACCAAAATATGCAAAAAAAAATCCCCAAGTTTGGTTTCACATACTGTAAGAATTTAAGAAAGATTATTTGCTAGTTGTGCTGCACAAAATATGAACAAAACAAATTAGCTTTCTTTTATTCAGAGTTATTTATTTGGTCCAAATAAATGAAATATTGTGTGTGTGTGTGTTTCTCCTCATAAACCAGTGGCATTAGGGAACAAGCTTCAATTAAAATCATATCCTCTGATGCATGAAAATCAGGCTCACAATGGCCTTGTGTTTTAAGGAGCAAAGGCTCAAGCTCCATGCCTCTTTTGGCCTGGGGCCACTCTGCTTTATTGGAAATCACAATTGATAAAGAGCAGCAGAATACAACAAGTCACTGACATTCTCAACTCACAACATGTGTATAGTCAACCACTTTGTCAGTTGGCTATAAAGTGAGCCTGAAGTGGCAAAAATCTCATAGTCTATCTCCCCCAAATCATCTTTTTATTATGAATCAGGTAGTGAAATGACTTTCCATGGACACCAACTTATGCCTCAAATTCCAGCCATCTGTGTCATAAGTGTGTGTAGTTAGTCACAAAGTTGAAAAAAAAAAACAGGCAGAGATAGGTCAGTACAAATCTGTCACCACTACTGGGAAAAGTAGATATGAATTCTGTTCTCCCCAATTCTAAGTGGCCCTAAGGAGCTCCAGTGAGACAAAGTCATTCTTATTTGTGAACCCAGATTTCATACAGAGGAAACAAAGCACCCCACAATCCCAGATAGATTCCTGAGCCAGGATCCCTGGATATAGTGACCCATCCAACTATGATAATCTTAATGATTCATTCTCAGGATCAGGGTTGATACTGAGTTCTCAGGATCAAGAATGATACAGAGTCAGGTTTCAGGATAATATGATTAGACTTAGGTAAGTCATGAGTTGAACAACTGGATCTGCCATCCAAAATAAAGCTCTATCCCAGAGGAAATAAACCAGTCAAACACAGATATTCAGCATCGTTTTTGGTACAACTCTAACAAAAACTAGTTGGCCTGTAGGTAAATCAATGGAATTCTCTTGTAACTTTGGAGTTTTGGGGAAAGACTAATACCTATACTTTAGGCTAACGATCTTTTATGAGGCTTTTAGAAGTTGTTGTTTCAGGAGGCATGAAAGATAACTTAAAGTTCATACAAATCCATATAAGTCCAGTTCCGATGGGATTGTAGGGGAAGAAAAAAATGTGATGTAAGACAATGTACTCAGAGTTTATAATTCAAGTTAATTTTCACTATCTCTATAAAGCTGAGGATTTGAAGAGAAAATAAAAATAACATGATTGGATTCCGTTTCTTTCTCACCAGAGCCAACTTTTTACTTTGGTGCTGCTGAATACTCTGTAGATGAGAGTGCTGGATTTGTTGAAGTACGCATCTGGAGAACTGGTACTGATCTCTCAAGGTTTTCTAGTGTCATGGTGAGATCTCGAAAAAGTGAGCCCCGTTCTGCTGATGGTGAGTCATTTCTTATACTAGTTGTCATTTATTTCTTAAGGTTTCTGATGGATCTGGGGCTCTCAATGTGGTATTATTACATTTAATTAAAAAACTAAGCCTCATTCTGCAACTTACTACTTATGTGACCTTGGTCAAGTCATAATCTGTCTAGACCTTTTTCCTCATCTGTAAAATGAAGGCATGATTGGACTAAATTACCTCTGAGGTCATCTGACTCTAAATTAATGATTCCATGGTCCACAAAATGAATTCAATTCGACAAATAAACTCCCTTTCGTTCTTTATTAAAGACATTTTCTAGGTATTTTGAAGATGAATATTATCTGTATCTCTGAAGAGTAGCACGAAGAAAGAGCCTTGTAGAACTTTAAGTGCTATATAAATTTGAATAATTAAAGTAACAAAATATTACAGCTGACTTGTTTAAAACCATATTTTTGTCACTATTAAGTAAACATGAGACCTTTTGGAATTATGAGTCACAATGCATTACATGAGTCTTAGACTAAATTACAAGCTAATAACTCAGTATTCTTTATCATCCAAGAGTCGGAAATGTACAAAACAACTTAATTAAGTTGTGTATGTGTTACTTGATTCTTTTTTTAAAATAGAAAAACAAAAAAAATCTGTTCATCCTCCTTTTTAACATTTTGTATCACATTCTATTTAATGAATGTACCTAAATGTCTTAATTGCTTTGTTTCAACTATATATTATGATTAATTAAGGAAGTCAGATTTTCACAAGTTCTGTGAATAGATAAGCACAATCACATGGCTTAAGCTTGTGAAAGATCAAGAGGGGCTCTCCAAAATGGAATCCTGGCAAATCTATCATGAATGATTCTGAGGGCAGGGTATTGAAATGATTCAATGTGGCTCTGCAGAAAGCTCTCTGATGAGTTCACATTCAAAAAGAACATTTACAAAAGATGGAAGTGATGGATATAAAAAGAGTGGCACAGTCCTATGAGAAAATTTTCAGAAAGGCTAAAGTCTAGAGTGAGCTAAAGGTTGGACAAAATGCAAAGGACAACACAAAGCCCTTTTCAAGCTGTTTGTCAAGAAGAATAAGGAAGGGCGTATTCTTGGCTGGGGGAAGAGGATGTGATGTGACTTTTTTGTTGTTCATTGATGCTTTATTAGAAATGTAATATTAAACATTCATGAAACTAATTGCTTTGCAGCTATTTAAAACTGAATAAATTAGTTTCAACATATAAAATGTCCATAACAATGTGTCATTCATTCTTCAGTCTCCTTCAGCCTCCTTTGTCTCTCCATTAACTCCAATTATCTTTTCCTTTCACATAGGAATAGTGTTCTGGTCTGGCTTGGCGTGGGGGGGTGGGGGAAGCGGGAAGTAAGGCTTCAATTCAATTTAATTCCATTTACTTCAATAGGAATCTATTATGTGCCTACTTTGTGCCACTCCTAACTTAAGGGCTACGTGACCCTGGGTGAGGCATTTCAATTTCACAATGCTCTAAACAACTCTCTAAGACAAGAACTTGAAGATAAAATGCTATTTTGCTTTGATTGAAGGTTTCCTTCCCTAGGAGTTCCCTACACCAGTGAAATTGTGGGCTCAGTCCCTATCCCTACCCCAACTTTGTATCAGGCACTAGTGATACGTGCTAAGGACACAAAGTCAGAAACCAAATAGTTCCTGTCCAAAGACCTTAAACTCTATAGATTGTCTCTTAAAGGTCTCTCAATATTTCTTAATGTTCCAGATGTTGATCCATCCTAATCATATTGGACTATTCAATGAGCCACTGGAGTTTCTTAAGCGGGAGAGTAATATAGGCAGATCTCTGCTTTAGGAATATTCATTGATGAGTTTTGTAGAAGAGGAAATGGAATGGTGAAAGACTGAATGCTGGAAGAACCATTAGAATGTTATTTCAATACATTAGTACCTGACTATAGACCAAGCGAGAAGTGATGAGAGCCTGAACTAGGGTGTTAATTGAGGAAATGGGGAAAAAGAGATAGATGGAGGGAAAGAGATAGAGGCAAGAAATATGTGGGGACTGGGAGAGGGCAGAATTGACAAGATTTAGCCACCAACTTGATGTAAAAGGGAAGAAAGGGAAAAAAAGTTAAAAAGACTCCAAAGCCATAAACCTGGGTGACTAGAAGGATGGCAGTTTCTTTCATCGCTCTTTAATCAGTTAATCCTTTATTTCCCCTATAGCTGGAACTGACTATGTGGGAATCAGTCGTAATTTAGATTTCCCACCTGGAGTTAACTTGCAAACTCTCAGAGTCATTATTCTGGATGATCGAGGACAACCAACCTTAGAAGGAGTTGAGAAATTTGAATTAGTATTACGTATGCCTATGAATGCTGCCCTTGGAGAACCCAACAAAGCCACAATTTTTATTAATGATTCAACCTCTGATTGTAAGTATCTATCATGTTCATGGTATTCATAATTTTTAAAGTGCAATAAGGCTATCTGACCATTTCTAAATTGACATTTGAACTGGGTTCATCTTTTCCATAGGTAAATCTCATAGAATTTTGCAGTTTCTAAAGCAACTTTTAATCTTTGTCTCAAATAAGCAATTATAATGGGATTGGACACTAGTTGTTATTATCTCTATTATTCTGGCAATTTAAAAAATTTAATTCAATTCAACATTTATCATGCTGCTTCCACGTGCAAGACATTATTCTTTTATTATCTTGAATTCTCATGTTACTTTTTTTTCAGTTGAAACAATCCAAATGCCATGTAAAATGATACACAATCAATTTTTGTCAGTTTTGCTTAATGTGATCACTATCCAGGAGTGTGCCATGGCCATTCATGGGTAAATTGCTAAATTTTCTACGTAAGCACTTAAACCTCAGAAATCGGCAAATGCTACAAATCAAGGCTTGATGTTTTCATTTGTTGATTGTCTATATTTTAAAAAATTATTGTAAAATGTAAATAATGAGATTAAATTTTAAAATGTATTGAGCACACATTCATTTTTAATCTGGATAGTTAAACATTTACCAGCACGCCTCTGACCATAACCTACCTCCAACCTGCTGCGACCTGAATTCTTTGGAAAGAACTAATTATCCTCTTTGATACCATTAACTTTTTAAAAGCTTACTTTATTCACCTTTTTGATGTCTTCAAGTGAAAAGGATGATAAAATAGGTTAAAATTAAATGTATGCTGAGCAATTTCATCCAAAATTTAGTTTTCAAACCATTCTGATTTTTTGTTTCTCTTATTCCTAGTACCTAAGATGCAATTTAAAGAACGTGTGTACATTGGTAATGAAAATGATGGCCAGATTGTTGCCATGATTTATAGGAGTGGGGATATCCAACACGGGTCTTCAGTGAGATGCTACACTCGGCAAGGATCTGCACAAGTAATGATGGACTTTGAAGAACGCCCAAACACTGACAGTTCCATTATCACATTCCTTCCTGGTAAGTTGGGACTCAGATTCTGGGTTGTAGAACATTGCATATAATGTCAGGTGCTTTTTTAAAGGATGTATTGAATGATATTGCTGATTTTTCATTCTTATTCTACTTTCTCTTTTTTTAAAAAAATTATTATAAAGCATAGCTTTCTGGTAGAAAAGGAGGGACATGGGGATATCTATATTACAGAAAAATAAAAGGTAACAATAAAAATCTATTTTAAATACATTAAAATGACACTGAGCAGGTTTTCATTTTCACAAAACTTTTTTTTTCTGTGTTCAAGATGTAAGTACCATTGATTGTGGTTAAGATTGATTAATAACAAATTTGTTCTTTCTGAAAAGGAAACATATTTGTAAAAATTTTAAATTTAACAAATTTTCTCAGTCCCATATCTATGACAATAGATATGAAATGACTTCTAATTCCTTCAATTGGTTTTTTTTCTTTCATTGGTTAGTGTACTATTGAAGATTTTATTCTTAAATAATAGTTTGCATGTTTACAAGAACACGAAATTAAAGAGCTAAAGGAAAAAGTATTAAATGAATGATCCCTGAATTCTCTTCAAGTCTACAGAGGGGATTACGTTTACACTGCCTCATTGGAGAGAAGAAAAACCTCCCTTAGTTTTGTCCCCATTGGAAAATGATGCCAGTTACAGTAAACCAGTTTTACAGTAAATAGTATGAACCTCTTCTCTCCAGGATATCAAGGGGATGGTGTTATGGCTATCAGAGTAGCTGTAGAAAAGCCCATCCTTCCTTTTTGTTGCCATTGCCACATTCCCTTCTCTCAAATGCCATTACTTTAACCCGACTTCAGGCCCACATCATCTCTGATCTGGACAATTAATGCGATAACTGCTTAATTGGCCTGACTCCCATTTCTCTCTTTCCAATCTACCTTCCTTACAAATGTTAAAATAAACTTCTTGAGCCCGATGTTTGACAGTCACCTTTTGAAGCACCTAAACTATTGCTTATGGAATAAAATACACACTCTTTAGTCTAATATTTAAAGTTTCCTTTTTAAGATATATTTTATTTATTTAATTAAATAATTCCCAATTATTTTTTTTTACTTCCTTCAAAATTGCAATTAACGTCTACCATATCTTACAATTGAGCATATTAGCAAGCCTCTAAAAATCAGTAAGATCTTCAGTGACTTTAAAATTCTCCAAGTTGAAGGGTATAGCTTCATTTTAAAGTTCTGTTTTCAAAAAGGAAAAATTTGGACCAAAATCAAAAAACTGAAATAAGAAATCAATCCTGGTTAACCTTTGTATGTCAATATAGAACACTGTGTATTGAATTAAAGAGATATGGACATAAATGGAAAATCTCTATGGAATTTGGAAAATATATGCAGTTTTCTAAAAATATGTCTTACAGTTATGATTATAGGTATTTTTCAGAGTCTTATAAGAAATTGCACATACTTCCACTACACATTTTTTCATTGTGTAAATATGCCTCATGATTAGGTTGTGTGATAATGACGTCAGCTTCTTGAATTCTCATTCCAGGTGAGACTGAGAAGCCCTGCATCCTTGCACTGATGGATGATGTGATCTATGAAGAAGAAGAGGAACTACGTCTAGTTCTTGGTACTCCCCGAAGTGAATCCCCTTTCGGAGCTTCAGTTGGTGAACAAAATGAAACTTTGATAAAGATCCGAGATGATGCTGACCGTAAGAAGATAGTTTCTCCATTCTAACGTGAACTAAGCACAGAGATTATGACCAATCTAATCACTTTGACTTTATCTTTTAAAATTTCAGGGACAATTATTAAGCTTGGAGAAACCAAATTTAGTGTCCGTGAACCAAAAGGACCAAGTCAGTCAGTCATTGTGAAAATTCCTGTGCTTCGTCAGGGAGACACTTCAAAGGTTTCCATTGTAAGAGTGCACACAAAGGATGGCTCTGCTGTTTCAGGAGAAGACTATCACCCTGTGTCAGAAGGTAAGCAGGAGCCATACTTTCAAGTTGATTTAGTGTTTTATTGATTACTGTGCTGGTCAATGCATTTGAAAAGGAAAAAAAAAGAAAAGAGCTATTCACATAGATATATAGGTATTTACATTGTTGCAACGGATGCCCACCAATTGGGGAAGGACTTAACAAATTGCAGTATGTTAATATAGTGGAATATTACCATGCTGGACAAAACAACGAATGTGACGAATAGAGAGAAGCATGGAAAGGCTTAAATGAAGTGAGACAATCTAAAGTAAGAAAACCAGGAAAACAATATAAACAAAGACTGCAACAACATAAATTGAACAAACATGAACAACAGAACAATCAAAACCGACTGCTGAGAAGCTATGATGAAGTTTGATCCCAAAGACAAGTTTGAAAAGCCACCTCACTTTGCTTTTTTGCAGAGATGGGAGACCATGGGTGTGGAATACTGCATATAATGACAGATTTTTTTCACTACGTTGGTTAATTTTGCTGAACTATATTTTCTTCTTTTTTATTCTTTGTTATAAGGGATAGTTCTCTGGGACAGGAAGGGAAGAGAGAGTGAAGTATGTAAGAACAAAAGATTAAATTATTTCAAAAATGTGAAAGAACATGAGAAATACATGTAATGATAGATTCGCAAACAAAATAAAAGGAAAAAAGAAACCCTTAAATTTAACATTATTGTATTCAGAAAGAACAAAATATTAAGATGCATTGACTAAATATTTACAGGAAAAGTTTCCATTTCATGAAAGATGATAGAAAAAACAAGACTTTTACAGTTATATGTACAACAAAAAAGTGCTATTTTTCAATAGTAAAAAAATTGGGAGGGGGGGTGTAGGTAGAAAAATGTATGACTTAAATTATCGACCCAAGGTGATTATTCATTTTTTCTTGATAATTAGGCTACTTTTTCAAAAGACAAATACTAAATGCAGTCATCTACTTTTAATCAGTACTCTATTTTTATCAACATACCATGCCATGTCTACCAGGACATGTATGTCCAGTAATGAGTCTAAGCAAAAACTCAGCTATATTCCTATCTCTAGAAGAAAAAAAGCAGTAAGGAAAAATATTTTAAAATACAATCAGGATCATAGGGTCTAGAGCTAAAAGGTACCTTATAAACCATCAATCCAATCTCCTGATTTTACAGATGAAGCAACTAAAATCCAGGGAAGGAAAGTGAATCTTTCCCAAGGTCATGCAACTAACTAGTAAACAGCAAAACGAGACTCTAAACCAAAGTCTTTTGATTTCGAATCCAGCCTTCTTTCTATCATGGACTACTACGTCTAATCACTAGATTTTCAAAGAGACAGATTTTCCAAGAATCAATCTAAGCTGAATCTAAATTTACAACAATCTAAAGTATGAGTTGAAATGAAAACAAAAACTAAAAATTCATTTAAAGTTTTTTTTTCTCCCCCTAGAGGAAAAACACCCTCTGAACTAGTAACAAAAATCAATTCAGTTGATTCAATTTAATCTATACCTAGTCACATTAATTTATATTCTAGAGTGGAACAACAGCTGGATTTAAAACTAGAGGTTCTGAGTTCAAGTTCTAGCTAAAATACAATATCTATGATTTTGGAGAGTTTACTTCACCTCTCTTGGCCTCCTGTCTAAAATGAGGAGGTTGGGGGCAGCCAGGAGGCGCAGTGAGTAGAGCACTGGCTGTGAAGTCAAGAAAACCTGAGTTCAAATGTGGCCTCAGATACTTGACACATGTACTAGCTGTGTGACCTTGGCCAAGTCACTTAACCCCAATTGCCCTGCCAAAACAACAACCAAAAAAAAAAAACAGGAAGAAAAAAAAAATAAAGTGAGGAGGCTAGACTAGCAGGCCTCTTCAGCTCTAAATCTCAACCTCTAATTTTATCATGCTGTGTTCCTAGGGTATGCCTGATGTTGACTAGTAGCAGCCATGTAGGAAATGAGTAAGGAGAATAGAAAATCCTGTTCACCTTTTTTCTTAAGCCACAAAAACTATAAATAAACTGCTATATAGACTCCAGATTTAAATCTATCTTTTTGTATTCATAGAAATTGAATTTAAGGAGGGTGAAACCCAGCACATTGTTGAGATTGAAGTGCTCTTTGATGGAGTCAGAGAGATGAGGGAGGCCTTCACTGTTCACCTGAAGCCCGATGAAAACATGGTAGCAGAGACACAGGTAAGTGAGCAATCCTCATGTGTGCAAGTACTCCAATGGTCGCCATGTAACATAGGCTCATTCTAAATCTACAGCTACAAAATTCCTCCAGAGCTCGTAAATGTTTGAGGTAGGACTTGAGCCCAGCTCTTCCTGACTCCAAGTCCAGTCTCTATCCACCTATATAAAAGGCTACATTGCCTCTTACTTGGCCCTGTGCCTTCAGAGCACAGGCTCTGTTAGGTCTTATCAGACCAGAAAGAATTCAAATACAGACCTGTTATTTCCTAGCTAACTTCAGAAAGTCATATTACAAGAAGTCTGGCCACGAGGAGATAAATGTTGTTGGCCACATCAATGCATCAAACCATCTACTAAGATGTGGAGAGACTGCATTCTGCATTAGATCAAGGGGCATCTACATAGATGAAATCACAGCTCTCATAAAGTACTGAAGTTTCCTTCCTGAACACATACGATGATTCTGAACCCATGAAACAGATTCTTTACTGATGTATCTCTTAGTCTAAGTTTCCTCAGCTGTAAAATGGGGGTAGTCATAGCACCCACCTCCCAGGGTCATTGTTAGGTTTAAATGAAATAATATTTCTAAGATGCTTATTAGAGTGCCTTGTATTTAGTAGAAGTTTAATAGTTGCTTGTTTCCTTCTTTTATTTCTTTGTAAGGATAGAGACTGGATCTGTGCCTTCCCTGATATAGGGAACTCCCACATAAAGAAAATGTCTCTAACTAATGCAAGTTGACATCTTCTCTGCCACTAGTCACTGTGTGACCTTGTACAAGACATTTAACCTCTATCTAGCTCAGTTAGGAATTAATAATAGTGCCTAATTCACAGAATTGGCATGACGATAAAATAAGATAATATTTACATGAAGTATTTTGCAAACCTTAAAGCTCTATATAAATGCAATGTGTAAGGCACTATGTTTGTCTCATGTATCAAATATGGACACTCTCCAGTTTATGTCCTTCCTAAATCATTGTGCCCAGAATATTGTTATTATTAACTTAGAATCTTGAAGAGTTGCCTACAACACTGAGAAATTAAGTGATTTGTCCAGTGCCACAGAGCCTGCATGTCTGAGAGTTAGACCTTGAACATAGGTCTTCCTCTCTTGAAGGTCAGATATGGCTGGCCTTTATACTTGTATTGGTGTAGCCTAAAACTGCATTAGCTTTTTGGCTAAAGCTTCCTATCTTATCTTTAAAATTATCATGAGAGCTTTACCAGATACCATGGTGAAATCCAGATACGCTGTCTCTGATGTTACTCTGATCCACTAATCTAGTAACTAAAGGGCAGGTAATTTGGTAAGAATCACTGTTCTCGCCCTTAAGGTATATATTTATTGTGAATGTAAATTCAAACATAGAGGTTGTTTTTCCCCTTAAATTTTTTATGTTTCTCTTCTATACTGTAATGTATCTCTTTAAAAAATTGTGTTTTTTACTTTATGTTATTTTTTTAAATTCAAGAAGTAGAGACAGATAATCGCTTGCATCTACTATTTGAGAAAGAAAACTTAATTACATCAAAAGGCAACTTTGATTAGTGTGTTTAGGGTAAAAATATTATTAATATATGAGATTTATTCTTTTTTCTAGGTGACCAAAGCCATTGTGTACATAGAAGAAATGAACAGCATGGCAGATGTCACTTTCCCTTCTGTGCCTCAAGTCGTATCCCTTTTGATATATGATGATGCTTTCAGAATTAAAGACAGCCCTGGCCCAGTGCCTGGCTACCCTGTGGCTTGTATTACAGTGAGTAGGAAACTGTGGAATACAATTTAAAAATAACTGATTTTAAGACATCGTAACAGATGATACAAACACAATGCTGTACTAAGATTAAAATATAATATGCTATAATGAATAAAGGAAAGTGAGAAGATGGAATAAATTTATGTTTATCTAGTTATTATTATCTTTAAATACCCAAAGGAAAATTTTAATGATATTTAATAAATGACTTGTTTTTGTTCACATACTCATTTATTCATCCATGCCTTCACTCATTTGTTGAATGCCAAATATGAATAGATATTTCTTAAGTGCTTTGGGAATAGGAAGATGAATTAAGATAAGATCATTATCTTCAAGAACATTGCAAACTATTAAGGAGTTTTTTAAAATGTTCATAGATAACTACAATGATCTAGCTATTGTGATAATGAGTAATAAATTATTCTATACATAATAGCCATTTAACGAATGATGGTTACTTTGGATTGAATTGAATTGAATTCATAGGAAATGGAGATATATACCATTTCCTATATCCTTAGAATGTTTCATGAAAGAGGTAGACTGTGAATATAGTCTTGAAGAATTGCTAGGATTAGTAGGTTGGGAGGGGTGGGATGGGGAATGGAGTAATTCTAAGCTAAGTCACCCGATCAAAGAGATAGATTTTTCAAAGCACAAATCGTGTATAGAAAACGGCAGAAATATCAAATGGAAAAAGTGGGGCATTTTTATTACGTCTGCAATGTGTCAGGCACTATGTTTATCTCACGTATCAAATACGGACACTCTCCAGTTTGAGCGCTTCCTAAATCATTGTGCCCAAAATGGAACACAATACTCCAGATGAGGTCTGACAAGGTCAGAGTACAATGGGATTATCACTTGCCTATTCCTGGAAGCTGTGCCCCTCCTAATATAACCACAATGGCATTACCTTTTTTGACTGCCATATTATACTGCTGACTCATGTTGAGCTTACAGTAGAGTATAACCATAGACCCTTTTTTCAGAACTATTATCTCTTCATGCTTCCCCATATTATATAAATGAAGATGGTTTTTGTACCCCAATGTAAGACTTTACATAAATCTCTGCCAAATCTCATCTTATTAGATTCATCCCAATGTTTTATCCTGTCAAGATCCTTTTGGATCCTGACTCTGCATCCACTGTGATAAAGAACTCAGTTAAGGGATTGATTCAAGCTAATTCCTCCAGTTTCCTTGATATTCATGGATAAAGTCTTTCTCCAGCACTAGAAGTAAGGTCTAAGAAAATGAGTTCATGATATATGTTGAATGAATTAATAAATCTGAAAAAGTACCTTGGGACTCATCATGGAGGACTTTAGATTGAATTTGGCTTACAGTGTGGGTTTTTTTAAGTTTTGTTGTTTTTTAGCAGAAAAGGGTAAACTCAAAATGGTGCTGTAGGAATATTATTCTGGCAATAGTGTACAGTATAGAACGAAAAGAGGACAGAAATCAGAAATATCTATTAGGTGCCCATTACATTATCCTAGATATGAACTTTGTGCCTGTACTAAAGTAATAGCAATGGAAAAATATATAAAAAAATAAAATTTGACCCCTGATTGGGGAAAATTTAGTGAGCTAAAGGAAGAATCAAGGGTAACTCCAAAATTTGAAGACAAGGTAAGTGGGAAATATTGGTACTATCAAGAAAAATTGATATATGGAGGAAGAGAATGAGTTTGATATGTTGAACTGTCCAGTGATAGTGTGGCACTCCCATTCAAGATGCTCATTAAAAGTCTGGTGATGTAGGATGAGGGTTAAGGAGAAAAGTCAGGGTTAGAGTCCTCTGCAGAAAAATCATCAAGGAAACTGTGGGAGTAGATAAGATCATTGAGAAAGTACATAGAAAAAGAACTTGAAAACACCAATTTCCATGTAATTATACATGATTGTCACAATAATGTTATGTCTCTTTCCTGTAGGCTTGCAACCCCAAATATTCCGACTATGAGAAGACAGGCTCTATATGCACAAGTGAGAGTATCAACGACACTTTGACTAGATACCGATGGCTTGTCAGCGCACCCACAGGCCCTGATGGGGTGACCAGCCCTATGAAAGAAGTGGATTTTGACACCTTTTTTACCTCCTCCAAGATGATCACTTTGGACTCAATTTACTTCCAAGCTGGTTCCAGGGTACAGTGTGCAGCTCGAGCTGTGAACACCGATGGAAATGAAGGGCTGGAGCTAATGAGCCCAATTGTCACAGTGAACAGAGAGGAAGGTAGTTTCTGTCCTTATTCATTTAAAGTTGTAGTCAAATGTACATGGCATCTATACTCAGAACAGTATTGGAAAGTTCTCATTTCTAGAGATCATTTCCCTCAAGCAAGTAAGTCAGCATCACCCTACAAGCACATCTTGCTTTTTGTAACAAGGAAAAATTTTTTGTCTGTTCTAAAGATCATGATGCCCCAAGTACACTTAATTATGATTTAATTTACACAAATTCAGTTCATGTGCACACTTTCAGGAACATATGTACCAATAAAGTGAAGTATATTGCAACCATATGTTCAGCATCTGTTACTTAGTGATAATATTTTTTTGGCCAATTTCACTTCTTTCCTTAAAAGAGGCAACATGATAGTTTGTTTTGGAGCAAGGAAAACCTAGGTTCAAATCCCACCTCTGACAATTACTAGCTATTTGACCCTGGAAAAATCACTTAACCCCTCAATGTTAAAGAAACACTAAGGCTATAAGTTATGGGGAAAGTGCTGACTCTCATCAGTGGAAGGAGTTCCATTACCTAGGCATCCCTGTAAGAATGAAATCACAGGTCCAGTCTCTATCCCTTTTAATTAATTTCTATAGCTTTGAGTATCTTTAGGGATCAGGCAATTGCTCTGGCGAGAATATCAAACACTGCCATTATACTAAGTGATCTGGGAATGAAACAGACTTTCTAGTTACTTCTCTTTTTCACTTCCACTGAAATATTGAGCTGCTCGATTACTGTTCTTTATTCTATCAGAACAGAAATGGGTAAGAAATTTAGTATTATCCTTCTCATAATCCAAAAGTTTGACTCTTTCTGCTGAAATGAAATCATACTGTGCAAGTTTGTGTTGAAGGAAAAACATAGAAGCAGTTAGATGGTGCGGTATATAGAATATTTGAGTTAAAGTCCAGAAGATCTGAGTTCAAATCTTTCCTCAGACACTTAGCTATAAGACTTTGGGTAACTCACATAACTTTCGGCCTTAGTTTCCTCCTTTGTAAAATGGAGTTAATAACATCTGCCTCACAAGATTGGTGTAAGGATCAAGTGAGATAATGTAAAGTGATTTCAAAACTCCAATGTGCCAAACAAATGCTAGCTGTTGGTCTTATTGTTATAGGAAAATTATGTCAGAATTACAAGCACTTTGTTGGTTTTGATTATACCCTGAGTCACTTTTACTTTTTTAAAAATATGACTCAATATGAAGAAAACTATCTACTTTGTGTCTTTGGCATCTATTTAGTAAGTTTAATGAGTTTAATTTGTGAACCACAAAGTACATGTTTGCTTTGAACCCCTTCGTATTAATACCGACAACAAAGTGCCTTTAAAGATTAAAATGCTGATTCAGCACGATCAACCCATGTGACTTTTTCCTATGTATTTCCTTTATTTGTTTATATAGCCTTTCTAGCTGAACTTCATGAATTTAGAGCTGAGAAGGATCTTAGAGGACATGGAGTCCAACTCCCTTCATTTACATATATGACTTGCACTGTTACAATACTAAGTGTCTGAGACAGAATTCAAATTCAGTTTGAGTCAGACACTGCTGATTCCAGGCACAGCCCACTACCTACAAATCACCCAGCTGCAGTTGCCATTAGGAAGGCTTCAAGATCTCAGTCACGGTATTAAATTAACTCAAATGCCCAAAGGTAATAGCCCCCCCCAAAAAAAAAAACACCCCGTGGTGCCTTTAGTAGAGCTCATAATATAGGTTGGATTGCTCCAGACCTGTTTATTGGAGTCTCTCTTTTATTTCCTAATGATGTGCCCTATAATGATGTAACCTGTCATTCCATGTTTTCTCTTAAACTGGTATTAAGAGAAACTATCATTAAAAAAAAAAAACTTGAGCTCCATAGTAAAGCTATTCTTCCTCTCAGCTGCACAGACAAGAACATTATTTGTACTTTTCACAAAGGTCTTTGTCAGCCCCGGGTGCCAGGTGTGGTCGGCGCAGAACCTTTCTCAGCCAAATTGCGTTATACGGGCTCTGAAGATGCAGACTACACGAATCTCATCAGGCTCACTGTCACAATGCCTCACATTGACGGTAGGTAAACTAATTTAGTCATATCATGAAAATATTTTGGAAATTAGCATTTTTACTTACTATCCCAAATAACCCAAGACATAATTTGCAAACTCAGGCCTTTGAAGGCCATTAACTAGCATGTCCCAAGACTGTTGTTCTGCCTAGTTTTTTTTTTCCCACAACAGCATTTTTTTCTCTGTACCTTTAAAATTTGTTTTCTTCTCTCTGCCTTTGAAATTCAGCAAACTGGTTGCTTCATTCAATGAAGCCACAGGCAAATACTTGAATTCCCATCTTTGTGAAATAGGAACACATATGGTTGCTTCTGCAGTACTCAGTAACATTTCCAAAGATTTAGCCAATACATCCATGGTTTAAAGCATTTAAAAAGCACTTTAGTATTTGATGTAGCTATCTGAGCATTGCCTTTAAATATGTGATGAGGCTTAGTGGGCGTGTCTCTAAACATTTATAATAATTAAAATGCTTTCTTAATTATAATCCTGATAGAAATAGTAGTCTAAAATGATTTCATTAATTTTGCTGATTATCTTTTATTATTATCTTATGTTTATGGATTAGAACTGAACCTGTGACTGAGACTAGTTAGGAAATTTGAATACATTGCCCTAAGTATAGAAAGTACTCCCAAATCTTGAGTCAGGTCAATCTATTTACCTATTGTTATAAATATTCATGCTTTAATTTTTAAAAAATTTAAGTTTCATTTCATTTTACAGTACATTGTCTCTTTCGGTGTGTGTTTGGCGGGGGAAGGAAAGGGGGAGAAAGAGAGAGGGAGGAAGGGAGAGAGAGAGAGAGAGAGAGAGAGAGAGAGAGAGAGAGAGAGAGAGAGAGAGAGAGAGAGAGAGACACGTATACACATATATGATGTAGCCGAAAGGGTCAGGAATAATGAGGGCAAAATCTGTCTGCCTCACTTAGGATGAATACTGGTTGCCTTCTACCATAAGATTGTGTTAAACTTTCTGTCGAAGGGCTTGGGGTGGGGGAAGAGATGAAAGCAAGAAGATTCCTTGTTGCCTCTATTTGCCCAATAGCAGAATGATTCCATGCTTTAGCTCTCAACCTATAAATCTGTGGACCTATTTGAAGGTTTAAATTGGACACAGGAAGGGCACAGAGATGAACCTCAGAGAGCAATTTGATATAGTAGAGAAAACCCCCGACCTAGGTTGTAGTCACAGTTCTGACACTTAGTAGCTACAGGACCTTGAATAAGTTCCTTTGTCCCTCCTAGACTTAGTTTCATCTGTAAAATATGGATAACAAAAATATTCCCTCATGGAGCATTTAGTAAACATTAAGACATAGTTTTGTGAAGTGGGAAGAGTGTTAAATTTGGAATCAGGGGACGTGGGTCCTAATTCAAGATCCACTACTTCCTGCCTGTATGACTTTTGCCAAGTCACTTCACTTCCTTCAGGTTCAGTTTATCTATAGAATGAGAGACCATGTGGCATAGTAGATAGGCATGGGTTAGGAGCCAGGAAGACCTGGGTTCAAATCCTCCCTCAATTATTTGCTACCTGTGTGACTCTGTTTCCTCATCTATCGAATGATAGGTCTAGAATTGATGGGCTCTAAGGTTATTTCTAGTTCTCAGTCTTTGATTCTAAGGCTAGATCAGGGGTGAGAAACCTGCAGCCTCGAGGCCACACATGGCAGTCTAGGTCCTTTAATCAAATGGCTACACTTGAGGACCTACGGGGCCACATATGGCCTTGAGGCCACAGGTTCCCCATCCCTGGACTAGATAATCCCAAAGGGCCCTTCCATCTCAAAATCTGTGATGCTATACTCCTTAAAGTGCTATCTAAATATAAATCATTATATAGTCTATACCAGCTATTTTGTAAGATCTGTCATCTAAACAATTTTGAAGGTCACCACTAGACATGACCAGTAATATTGATAATAATAACTTGTAGGCATGCTCCCCGTGATCTCCACTAGAGAGCTGTCCAACTTTGAGCTGACCCTCAGCCCCGATGGCACAAGAGTTGGGAACCACAAATGCTCCAACCTCCTGGATTACACTGAAGTGAAGACTCATCATGGTTTCTTGACCGATGCTACCAGAAACTCAGAAGTGATTGGAGAGACATATCCTTACCAATACAGTGCAGCCATCAGGGGTTCTGGCACCTTGCGATTCTACCGCAACCTCAATCTGGAGGCCTGTTTATGGGAATTTGTCAGCTACTATGATATGTCTGAGCTCCTTACAGACTGCGGAGGTACCATTGGGACTGATGGGCAGGTAAGAGTTTGTAACATATGTTCTTTTGTCCCTAGTGACCAAGGTCATGGTTTTTTTTATACATCTCTATGTAGAACAGTTTTGCTTTGTGCCCTGGAAACAGAATGAATCTCTAACTCAAACTGATCATCTTAATATAGAGATAGATTATAGACACAGATATATAAAAACATATGTGAGTACATATACATACATCTATGCGTGTATAGGTATGTGTATATTTGTATGTGTGCCATTAGCCACAACAGAAATAGATTATTAAGTATCAATGACTCAGTGAAAATTTATCACTAATACTGGAAAAAAAAAGACAAAATATATTTCCTATTGACAGTGAATAAATAGCATTAGCTTTGCCTATGAAGGATAGTACGTCATTATTATTAGACACTTAGCCTTTCCTAACACATTTTGTTTTCTTTATAAAAGTCCTTAGAAATTTCAGCCCTGATTTCTGCCACGTGCAGTTTTTGATTTACATGCATGTGCTCAGATATCTGAGATGACACATCAGAATAAAATAAAAATGACATTAAAAACATAAATACTGATGACCAATCTAAGTTCTATCTCTCCTCTCTTCGCTTTTCCTCCCTATCTTTTTCTTCTCATTGTCTCCTTTATTATTTTTCCCTTATACTTTCTGCACTTTTGGTTCCGTTCTCTCTCTTCCACCTCTCTTTTTATTAATACGTTCTTGCTAAATGTCTATATGCACCCACCACACACACACACACACACACACACACTTCAAAATACAAGTGGGTAGGGAATAAAACTGGAAAGCGCTGGTTTTTAAAAATTTGTAAACACCATGCTATTTAAGTACAACAATACTAAAATGGAATCATGAGCCTAACAATACAGCTTCTTCTTCCAATCATGTAGATTACAACTTCCTCATGCCTTCTTATCCTGTGTGGTTCTTTTCCATGTCCACCCTTAAGTCCTCCATAGGGGATCCATTCAGGATGTAGGGGATCCTCCCCTAGAATCTAGTTCTATTGCCAACTCATAAATACCAGTGGAGTTTGAGGGCAGTACGTTGGTTATTTCTTAATCTCACCATATAACATCGATTATGTCCCTATCTTCTTTTCTCATCAGACAACTCTCTGATAATATGTTTAACACTGACTTTGATGATCAACATATGGAATTTAAAACATAAAGAATTTAATATTGACTCTTTGACTTGAACATCAACTAAAGTCTTACTTCAGTGCCTCACTGAGGTGACCTTAGGTTCTTGAAGGCTACATAAGCAAAATAAAATCCCCAGTAAATCTTAAGCAGTCCGTTCTGTTCAATGACCAACAGATCTAAGTTTGGAGATTTTCAGCACTAGAAATGGTTACCTGGTGATAGACATCAGGTAATTTTTTTCAACCACTAGTAGAGATCATCTTTACCTGGGGTCCATGGATAGATTTTAGGGGGTACATGAACACAGATGGGGAAATAGAGCTTTATTTTCATTAATGTCTCTATTAGAAATTAGTAAAATTTAGCATTCCTTCCATTATTGAAAACTATCATTCTGAGAAGTAGTCCATAGATTTCACTAGACTGGCAAAGGAGTCCAAGGCACAAAAAAAAACATTAAGAACACCTATTCTAAAGCAGGGAGGAGCTGTGATCTGCATCAATAAAAGAGATATGTACTTGTACCACTGAGTTGCCATATCCTCAAAGTATTTGATCTAAGAGTGAGGTTTTATTTCCTGTCAAATCATAATAACAGATTTTTCATAAGTGATCATTAAAACAAATTCTGTAGTATAGGAGTTCTTAACCTTTTTTGTTATGGACCCCTTCTGCAATCTTGTGAAGCATGTGGTTGCCTTCTCATACTACTGTTTTGAATCTATGAAATAAAATACATAGGATTATAAAGGAAAGTAATTTTGTTGAAATACAGTCATCAAAAAAGATTAAAAAAACAAACAAGTTAACAGGTGCCAGGTTAAGAACCTTTGCTGTAGAGGTGTTTAGATAGTATGCATGGTTTTACAAATTTGGCTAGTGTCAGAAAATGCCTTAGGTGTGCTATTTTCATAAGGTGTTAAAATGTGGAAGAAGCAAAGTAAGATATAGCTCCCTCTCCGTCTTATTAAACTTCAAAGCTATGAATCTTACTTTGTTGAGCCTGTGTTGATGTGGGTAGATGGCAATGATCTCTCAGGGCTTCCCCAGACAGTAAGGCAGTGTATAAAACCTTCCTCTCTAGTGCCAGAAGAAATTGGTAATTGTACCTGCCGGTAAAAACTCAAACAAAAGAATCCTGTAGTTCTTACTCGTCACTCAAAACCATTTAAATCCATCTGTAGAAATAAAGGTTCAAGCTGGCAAGTCCAGGACTTTCTTTATGTGTAGTAATTAGGCATTTTAGTTCCCTGAGTACAAACTGTCACCTTTTATAAAAGAACTTTTGAAACTTTTAATTCACTAATGCTTAGTAGAAGACTTGTATTCCTTAGCTGAGAACACTGTGTTTCTTCAAGTTTCCTAAAATAAAGGTGTTTTTATTAATAAAGCAGCATCTCCCCCCAAAAAATACTCTTAAGGTATTAGAAGGAAAATTTTCATGTTACATTTTTCCACTACAGCGAGATTCGGGACACCTAGTTTGCTCTCAACTCTCCTGTTCACTAACCCTATAAGTATGACGCATTTACTAAGCACTTACTGTATACCAGGTACCATGCTAAAACTCTGAGGATATAAAGAAAGGTAAAAAACTGTCCTTGTTCTCAAGGAGCTCACATTCTAATGGGATGAAATATATAAATAATTAGGTACATAGAAGATATAAACATATGGAAGGTAATACTATATATTAATATTACTATTCATTTTTGTTAATATTTTAATTAATATACTATGTGTAATATTATGTCATGTTCTTTAGTGATCAAAGTGCCATCATTTAATTACAGCTAAAGGGGAATATGGAGTTTACCTAGTCTAATCCTTTCATTTTATACATGAGGAAACTAAGTCCCAAAGATGTTATGTGATGTGCCCAAGGTCACACAAATAACAGCAATCCTCACATTTAACAAATGAGGAGACTGTGTCCCAAAGATATTGACTTGTCCAAAGTCACAAGACAATAAGTATCGTATAACTTATCAGATTTGAGCCTCACAACCTTGGCAGAGTAGGAGTAATTATCTCAATTTAACAGTTGAGAAAATTAAGGCATACAGTGCTTAAGTGATTTTCTTGAGGTCACACAGCCTAGAACAGCCTAGAGTCCAGATCTCCCACTGCCAGATGTGGCATTCTTTCCATCAGTGTAGAATACAGCCCCTCCATACCTTCTCATCCTACGGCATTCTTATCATGGAGTTCCAGCTGCCATTGCCATCATTTCAGGGCAAAGAGAAAAGGCATTTGGTATTTTCAAGCTCCCCCTCTTCACCTCTTCTTAGCTTTCCTGGCTTTTTTCAAGACATCTCAAATCTCACCTTCTGCAAAAGGATTTTCTCAGTCCCTCCTGCCCATTGCTAGTGCCTTCCTCTTGGAAAATGCATTCCATCTACCCTGTTTGTATCTTGTATTACCTAGTTCTTTGCATACTGCTTTCCTCTTTTAGAATCTGAGCTCTTTCAAGACAGGGACAATTTTTTTTTTTGCTTTCCCAGCACATAGGAAGAACTTAACAAATGTTTGGTTGCTGACTCACTGACTGTTATTAATATATTAAAGCTCTAGAACAGAGTTAAGCAGAAAGGAAAAATGAGTTTTTGGTCACATCATCTGAGAAATCCTGTCTTATAGGGAGGAAGTCTAAAGCTCCACCCCACCCCCAACAATGTTTCCTAATTTGTAAAATATCCCACATCTCCTCAAAGAGGGAAACTTTAAATATGTGTCAGAGAAAATGCTTCCTGGTTCTAAGAACCAATTCAACCATGCTTTCTCACTAGTGTCTTAAAACCAAGAAACTCTCATAACAGTGTTTTACTAAACAAAGTATTTTGTGAATTTACTGAATTTACTAAAATGTTATATGAAGCAACAGGTGCAGTATATAGAAAGTTGGCCTTGAAACAAGAATAATCGTTGACACCTACTGGCTATGCCCCTGCATCCTCTCTGTGCTCTTTGAAGTCTAAAAAGTTATAGATAAAGTGCCATCCCGTACTGGTCAAGGGGATTTTCTCTTCTGGGAGTTTCTTGTGCCAATTAAAACATAGATCCAGTCCCTATCCCTCGCCTACTGAAGAACATTTCATTTCTTAAGATTCTTTAGCTTCTCATCCTCTTTCCCTACCTCCAGAAGAATTTTAGAATTTAAGTGGGTCTCAGGTCTTATTTTGAGGCAAGATTTGCAAAGTGTGTACCTTGGATTTAAAAAAGTCTTTGAGATAATTCTGTGTTTTAGAACATTTGTAGTTGGTAAATTTCCCTTAGTTACCTAACTCAGTTATGGTATTGTCCAGTAGTGAGTAATGTTTGCCATGTTGTACTGGGATTCATGTCTGGGATATAGTGAAATAACAGTTAACAAGCATGCTATTTCTATTCCAGGGCAGCTAGGTGACAGCAGGAGATAGAGTGCTGTGCCTGGAGTCAGGAAGACCTAAGTTTAAATCTGTCCTCAGACACTTACTAGCTGTATGACTCTGGCCAAGTTACTTAACCTGTTTGCTTTGGTTCCCCATGTACTGCCAATCTTCTCCTTGGAAACATTGGAGCTTCCTGATTCAAAAAACATTTAGTAAGGACAATTGAAGAACCATGTTAGGCATTGGAGATAGAGGGGCGATGGTCACCCCTTTCCCTTTATGGGCAGTGAGTTTGGGACCTTTCCTCTAGGCAGCTCTTTAAGAACCTAAATTGAAGAAAAGCTCCTAACTGGTCTTGGTAGTGGGCCTTTCTCCCTTGAGAATTCTTTATACCACCAAAATCACTCATCCCTCTCAAAGGTTCAGAGAACCCCCAAATTAGCATACAGTCCAAGAAAGTCTTGACCAATGATTTTTTAAGGAGGATTATTTTATAGGCCAGGTTACCCAGGATCATGTTAACTTGTTAAGTGATAGCACCTTGACTGTTTTTTTCACTTGTCATGCTATGTGATAAAGAATTGGATTTTGATATAAGTCAAACCTGGGTCTTGAATTCTGCCTCTGATGCATGTGAGCTATGTGACTTTAAACAAACCACTTAATCTCATTGAGTCTGAGTTTCCTCAACCATAAAATGGAGATAATGTATGTCACATGATTATTGTAAGGATCATATCAGATAAGCTATGTAAAACACTTTATAAACTATAAAATACAGTTTATAAAATGATAGCTAGAATTACATTGTACCTACAGTACAGCGAAAAGGATGCTGAATTTGGAGTCAGTGGATGTAGGCTCAGATCCTTTTGCTGCCACTGTGTAACCTTCAGCAAATCACTTAATCTAGCCTTCGGTCAATTGCTCCCTTGTCCTCTCATCAGTCATGACTTGTGAAACCACAGCCTTGGATGATTCCCGTAATCCACCATTTTTACTCCTAATTACATGCTGCTGAACAGGGGTAGATAAAGTTGTGAAACCCTATTGACTGTATCTGAGACAAATGTATGTTATATGATCTCAACCTAGTTCTCATTTCATAAGGCCAATTCTTTGCCATTTCTATACTCAATTGAGTCTCATCACAGTAGTTATTTCAAACCTTTCAATCCCTTCTCAAGCTTTCCACAGAACTCCTTGACCTAATTCTCAGCTGAGGAAATTGTTTCATCCTTCACCAGAAATAAATAAACAAACAAACAAATAAGTAAATAAATGAAAATGGAGGCCATTGCCTACAGGCCCCACTTTACCACCTTTCCGTCTCATATATCACTGTTTTCCACCACTATCTTCTCCTTCACTCTTGTCAACTTTCTTCCTGTACACTTGACACCATTTCGTCTTGTCTTGTCTTGTATATCACCTCCTTTATCATCCCACCCTCTCACTAATTTTTAATATTTCCATATCTGCTTTCCCTGCTTCCTATAAATATGCTCATGTTTTCACCATAATTTAAAAGCCTTTATTTTATCTAACAATCCACACAAGCCATCATGCTCTCCCTTGTAGCTAAATTCCTTGAGAAGGACACCTGCAATTGGTACCCCTACTTCCTCTCCCTTGAATTTCTTCCATATTTTCTCAATCCGGCTTCCATCCTCATCAGTCAACTAAATTTGCTCCCTCGAAAGTTACCATTCATCTTATAATTGCCAAACACAGTGGCCTTTTCTCAAAACTCATCCTTCTTGACTTCTTTGAAACTTACACTGCTGTTCAATCTCTTCTCCTAGGTACTTTCTCTTCCCTAGGTTCATGGCCCTCCTTTCTCTTTTTTACCTCTTTTTCTCCTTTTACTTATCTGCCCACTTCTCAATTTCTTTTTCTGGATCTTCATCTAGATCAGGGCTGTCCAACCTTAGGTTTACATTGAAACAACAGGCAATGTATTTTGATAAATCACACTGTGGACCGCATGCGGCCCATGGGCCGCATTTTTGGACAGCCCTGATCTAGATCATTCCCATTAACTGTGAGTATCTCTCGAAGTTCTATCCTGGACCCACTTCTCCCCTCCTCCTATGCTCTCTCACTTGATAATATCATCACATTCAAGGGGTTCAACTATTATCTCTATGCAGATGAATCCTAGATCTATATATAAAGACCTAGTCTTTCCCCTGGGTTCCAATCTCGCGTTACCTAGTACCTCTTAGACAGCTTGAGCTGGATATGTCATTGGCATCTCAAACTCAGTATGTCCAATAGAGAGCTCATTATCTTCCCCCAAAATAATCCCTCCCCTCTCTCCATCTTTCCAGTTATTTCCATGGATACTAGCATCATCCTAATCACCCAGACAAAACTATAGTTTCATCTTCTACTTTTCATTTGCACTCATTGCCCCCCATATCCAATCTATTGCCAAGTCTTGCCATTTCTACCTTTGTAACATCTCTTAAATGCACCACTTTCTCTCCACTGACAGGGCCAGTGCCCTACTGTAGACCTTCATTACCTCATGCCCAGACTATTGCAATAGCCTACTGGTGGGTCTGCCTCTGTCACAAGCCTCTCCGCACTCTAGTCCATCCTCCACTCAACTGTCAAAGTGATCTTCCTCAAGTCAGAATGGACCATGTCACCTCCCCCACATACTCCATAAGCTGCAGTGGTTCCCTATTGCCTCCAGGGTCAAATACAAAATCATCTGTTTGACAATCAAACCCCTTCATAAACTAGCCCGCTTCAACCTTCCAATCTTCTTACTCTTCTATCACCCTCCTCAGGCTCTGATCCTGTAACATTGACTCTTGCTGTTCAAGTCACTTGACACTTGAGTGGATAGAGCACTGGATAGAAGTAGGAAGACCTTATTTCAAATCTGGCCTCAGGCACTTACTACTGTGTGACCTTGGGCAAGTCACATAACCTCTGTTTGCCTCAGTTTCCTCATTTGTAAAATGGGGAGAATAATAGCACCTACTTCCCAGAGTTCTTGTGCGGGTCAAATGATATAATAATTGTAAAGCATTTAATACATTATCTGACACACAGTAAGTGCTATATAAATGTTAATTATTTAGTATTGGTAGTATCGTTATTATTATTAACACTATCTCAAGGCTCTGTGCCTTTTCACTGATTGTTTCCCATGCCTGGGATACTCTACCTTTTCACCTTGGCTATTCTTAAAACTCAGCTCAATTCTTACCTCCTACAGGAGGCCCTTCCAGTTCCCCTCCTCAGTACCTGTACCTTCCCTCTGAGATTAGCCTCCACTCACATTGTACATATCTTACATATATGTAGCTATTTGCATGTTGTCTCTCTGATTAGAATATGATCTTGAGGGCAGGAACCATGTTTTGCCTTTATTTCTTAATCTCCTAGCACTTAGCACAGTGCCTGTTATATTGGTAAGAGTTTAATCAATGCTTATTGAATGACTGATTATTCTTTGTGGTCCTCAGTTTCCTCGTGTGTAAAATGAGAAGGCTGGACTTCATGACCTCTAAGGTCCCTGGTGATCTGTTATTACTGTGATATGCTATGACAAGTGATTATCATGCCATATTTTGGATATGGTATGGATTGCTAACACTTTATGCAATAAAGTTTTATTTTTAGAATTTAAAAATGTAGCATGTGACCTTGGACAAATCACTTAATTGTTACTGGCCTCAGTTTCCTCATCTGTAAATTGAATGGGCAGGATTAGAGAACTAAGGTCCTCTCTAGCTCCAAATCAATGATCCTATAATAATACTCAACTAGTAAATCACATTACATTTTTACAGTTTAACCTTCATCTCATTGGTGGCTATCCATTTTTCTAATTTATCAATGTCAGTTTGAATGGTAATCCTGCCCTCCAAGACAGTAATTTTCTAAGCAAGACCCTTATGAAATGCAGAGATGGTAGTGAGATATTGTTCTTAGCAAAAACTAACTCTATACTCCTTTGATTCTCTCTTCTTCTGTTTAATTCTATGTGTGTGTGTGTGCGTGTGTGTGGTTTTATTCATGTGGCTAACACTGACTCTCACTCTCTCTGGTTGTCAACATTGTGATTCCTCGCCAACAGTCCTACCCCATGGGGTGAAAGTTGGCCATTGCCAACTTTCCTTGAGTTCAGCACCCCCAGGAGATTTCTAGTACACAGCACTATGAGTGACAGATGATGAAACCACAGAAAAAATGCTTTGAGAAATACACTGATGACAACAATAATGATAATAACAATAAACAATTTATAGACCACCAGGATGGGGAATGGAATACCTCCCAAAAGAAGCTCTTTTGTACATAGTTGAAAATAAATTTAATAATATAACTC
The DNA here is from genome assembly GCA_028646595.1 of Phalanger gymnotis. Classification (NCBI taxonomy): domain Eukaryota; kingdom Metazoa; phylum Chordata; class Mammalia; order Diprotodontia; family Phalangeridae; genus Phalanger; species Phalanger gymnotis. The sequence goes on along the minus strand of CM053622.1, from coordinate 740,066,447 downwards.
TAATCTCATCTATAAGCATTATATATGGAGAGTAAAATTTTGTGCACCACATAAGAATTTCAATGTCTTGCCAAAACTAAAACTAAATTGTATCCTCATGAAACTCCATTTTTAAAAGCCAGTTTTTAACCCCTTAAACTGACCCTCAAAGGCAGTTACCTTCCTTCTCCCTTATGCTCCTTTTATTATATTCCTTCTGATGTATAACATTTTTTAAAAGTAACCCAAAGAGAATTATTGACCTAGAGCTGGAATGGCCTCAAAGGCTTCTAAGTCCAAAGCCCTCATTTTATAGCTGAAGAAATCAAAGGCTATAGAAGTTAAGTGACTTACCTAAGGTCACACAGGTAGTGAGGATTAAGCATGAGACTATAAACCTGAGTATTCTGGACTCACCATCAGGACTCTTTTTTCTGTCACACTCTGCAAATGGCATTAATCCAGCCCTTACATAGTTTCTCTCATCTTTTCCTGAACCAAATTCAGGCCCAACAAAAAAAAGGAGAGAGAATATTTATGTATCATTTTTACCTATGCCCTTTTAATTTACAGGAAGCAGAAATCACCATAGCAAAATGTTGGTATGGGGGTAAAAAATAAATAAATAAATAAATAAAGCAATACCTGCCCTCAAGGAGTTTGCATTCTGTCAGGGAAGACAACATATAAGTACCCACAAAATAAGTAAGAGGTGATTTAGAGGAGGGCAAGGTGATAGCAGCTAGATGGATTAGGAAAGGCCTAATGTAGGAGGTAGTGTTTGAGCTGAGTTTTGAAGGAAACTAGTGATAGGAAATTGAGGTCCAGAGACATAAAGGAACTCGTTGTTGTTCAGTCATTTTCAATCATGTCCAACTCTTCACAATTCTAGTTGCGATTTTCTTGGCAAAGATACTAGAATGGTTTGCCATTTCCTTCTCCAGCTCATTTTACAGATGAGGAAACTGAGGCAAACCTTGTTTCAGTGACTTGCCCAGGATCACAAAGCTAGTCTCTGAGGCCAGGTTCAAACTCACAAAGATGAGTCTTCCTAAATCTAGGCCATCATTCTATCTACTATGCCACTTAGCTGCCCATAAAGGAACTCAAGGTCACACAAAATGTTAAGGAGAAGTTCTAGGACTGACACCCAGGTCCTCCAAATCCGTATCCAATGCTCCCTCCACTAGACTATGCTAAAAATGTATCCAGCTTTAAAATTTCTATAGAATTTAGATTTTTTGTCAATAAATAAATGTAAATCTATCTATATACCATTCCTTTATATACTTACAAAGGGTTAATTTTTCTACTCTTAGAGGCAATAAAGCCTGCATTGCCATCTTGCTTCTGCATGCTTCATGCAGATAAATTTTCCATTTAGTTCCTGCCAAGCGCTTAGTGAAAGTTACTTTCCCTCATGTGATTCTTTACTAGAGTTGGTCCCATAGCTCAAGAAAAATTATTCAAATCAATTTTACTAACTACTTCAAGTTAAGATAGCTTCTTGAGTACTTTTTTTTGGTGAAGTACAATAAAAAGCTTGAAGCTCCTGTGACCAAATGATCATGTAGCTTCTCTTCACCATTCAGTAAAGAGATCACATCTGGCTATGGTCAGAAAAGGATGTCTTTACACTCTCCTACAAAAATTCTAACCATCTAATTTATACCATGAGGCATCTAGGTGGCATGGTGAATAGATCACTGGGCCTAGAGTCAGGAAGACCTGAGTTCAAATGTGACCTCAGACACTTACTAGCTGTGTGACCCTGGTCAAGTCACTTACCCCTGCTTGCTTCGATTTCCTCATCTGTCAAATGAGCTGGAGAAGGAAATGGCAGACTACTCCAATATCTTTGCTAAGAAAACCCCAAATGGAGTCACAAAGAGTTGGACGCAACTGAAATGTCTGAACAATGACAATTTATAACACAGATGTTGCACAACCAGAAGGACCATATAAAACCTCCTCTGGAACTACCATCTCCCAAGTAGCTGTAAGCATTGCCTCCAGCTCTCCTCTGTTTTACCGTAGCCAGTTTCAGCTGATTTGAACTCAGTGGTTATGTTGAATTAAAATCCAGTGAGTAAACAGTATGGCCTTAAAGGCTTAATAAAACTACCACCATGCTGTTAAACTGTCTTTATATCCCGAGTACACAAAAGTTATTTTTCTTAAGATTGATATGCTGGAGATTTTTTTTAAATAGCCATTTTCCAAAATAACAAATGAAATCATTTTAGAGAAAGTTCCCCAAATGTCTTATTATTAACAACATAGGAGCAAGTACAAAAGGTAAAGGTTAAACATTGATGTTTCGAGGCTGATTTGTGTTATTTTCATTTTTATGAAGAAAAATAAGCCTGCTGTTCATTTTGCCTTCAAGTGACTTGGTCATCAGCCTTGCTAGGACAGAATCTTAACTTTAATACCTTGTTAGGTAAACAGGCAGCTGATAACATTGTTTAGTGGGCATGAATAGACAACAGGAACATAAGTCCTAGTATAGATACAGTTTTAAACAATAAACTTGGTGTTTAAGTTATAAGGTTTCTGAATTCCTAGGACCCAGTACAAAGATTTCAAAAGTAAACGAATAATTTGACTTAACTGCTTAATCTGACTAATTCACCATCTGTAAACTATGTGAAATGTTTTAATATTCCTAACTACCCATGTTACAGTATCTTAAGTTTATTTTTAAACCCTTTTTAGAAAAAAAAAGTTTATGCCTAAAGTAAAATGAAACCAAATTAAATGAAATACAACAAAACAAAATAACTTCAAGGTTAAGGGAATTATATAATTTCATATATGGCCAAATTTACAACTTGGATAAATTTGTGGGTGACTTAACATTCTGGAAAAAAGATGATCCACCAGAGAAGGAAATGGCAAATCGCTCCAGTATCTTTGCCAAGAAAATCCCATGGAGAAAATAATCCACAGGCTCACAAGAGTCGGACGCTACTGAACAACAGCAATAGTCCCCAGCTACAAGATTTTTCCCTCCCTTTCCAATGTCAGCCAATCTTTAGTTCTGGTTACGATAGGACTAAAGTTCCAGATAATTCCTCCCATCAGAAAACTCTGTATAGGATGGCTAAGATCCTTTAACAGTGGTCTATAGGAAAGATCATTGGGTGAGGAATTGGAAGAACTGTGTTCAAGTTGTGATGACACTAATTACCGTAGCCTTGAATAGATTAAGATCCCTCCCATACTTTGTCATCTGGTACAATGCTTATTCATGTCTTCATGTAAATACCTCATAGAGGAGCTATCCAAGGCAGCACTGGCCTTCCTCTCATTCTTTCAATAATTTACAGATACATTGCAGCACTGGGGCTATCAATCTGTTGTCCCTACACTACGTGGCTGGCCAACCTACTTTCTCTGACCATCTATGTTCTGGAATGTCTTTTATACCACTCCTTGGTATGTCATCCGTAATACCTAGTAGTTCATTATCACCCTTTGAGGTATCTATGATTTTCATTCTTCTGAAATCGTGATCTCTCACTTTCAATAGTATATATCACTACTGTTACTGAGGGGTAAATGCATCTTGTCAGCAGAGTACAATTTGGGCTCATTTGAAACATTGTACAATTGTCTGAATGTGATTTAGTCCCATTTCCTCCTATCTAATTCTAGACCCAACTCTCTAGCCTCCTGCATTTGCTATGTGTCAGGCATGATGGTAAGCATTGTTGATCCAAGATATATCTATTAATGTACTGATATAATAGGCTTCCCTTCCAACTGTAGGTGATAGTCTGGATAATTGGCATTCTTTATCCCCTTTTTTTTTCCTTGTGGGAATAGCTAGGATGACAGTTTTATCATGGTTTAGTCAATTTGGTACAGTCAATTTCATTTTTTCTGATGCTGTTCAGTGTTGGTCATATCCTGTACTTTCTGACTCTCTCCAATAAGAAAAAAAAAGTATTCACGCAATCTAGGCATAAGGACTCTACAAACTTTTGTACTTTTTCTTGACCTCAAGCCATATTTTCTAGAATAGTTTTCATGACCCTTTTGCTAGAGTCAGGGTGGTACAGAAGAAAGAAAACTAAACTTAGAATCAGAAGATATCTGGGTTCAAATTCTGCCTCAGCCACTATGTCCCATAGTACAATGATGTGCTGTATGATAGAATACAAACTCCTTGAAAGTAGAGATTGTCCCATTTTTCCCTTTAAGTGACTGGAACGTAGTAGGTATTTAATAAATGCTTTTTGCTTGATTTATTGCTTACTATCTAATAATCATGAGAAATGTTAGTATAATGACAATCATGAGTATAAGCTTAGAGCCTCAGTTTCCTTATCCGTAAAATGGGGATAAGTATTTAATTTAATGGATTATTTTGAAGAAAATGCCCTGCAAATATTCAAGTGCTGTGTAAATGTGAATTCTCATTACCCACTTTTATTTTGAAGGGAAGACAACAAAGCATTTATTAAGCATTCATTGTATCAATCCCTGTATTAAGCACTGGGGATATGAATACAAACAAAAAGAAAGATTTTCCCCGCCCCTAATAAATTTACACTCTAATTAGGAAAGACAACACACAAAAGGAAGATGAAAAGATGGGGAGCAGGGCAAAAGCATTTGTTGATCATGCATCGAGGTCCCCAAGATGGATAGTCTGGAAGGTACTAACCAAAGAGAAAGGGATAAGCATGGCACAAGGATGTGCCAGGGCGATACAGTAGCTGATGCTTAGAGACAAAGTCCAGAGAATCAGAAGCAGAACCAAGAGAGCGAAGTTCTGAATATCAAATTATATATTGACTTAATTTAAAGGATAATATTAAGTTCTTCATAGAATTTCCTCTACTTCATCCATTGCAATAGACATTGGAGCATAAACTTCAGTTATCTTCATGGTGATCTGTTTACTTCTGCTCATCTTCAGCACCAGAAAGCAACCTGATCCCTTGCCCAGGAAATGATGCTTCTTGTTGACTTTGGGCAAATGATGAAACCAACCTGTCAGCTCTTTTATTCACCTCTGTCTGGATAACCTGTGATCAAGGTTTCCATGTACCTGCAGCATCTTTATGTTTTCTGGTTTTATTTATAGTGATAATATCAATATGGATGTGGTTCAAATCTTCTAAAAGCCAACCAAGAGAGAAATAATGTATGAAAAAGCCTAATAATTATGAGGTTATTGGCACTGTCTGCTCCCTCTTCCACCAGGGATTTGTTGTTTTCCTCTAAACACACTCAGTGAAATAGGTACTAAATTAGTTATGTTGTCTAGTTCATTTTGCATATTATGGGGCTATCGAAAAATGAAAAGTACTTTATTAAGTAAATTCAATCAGAGAGAGGTGGGAAGACAACAAAAAAAGAAACATCTATAAACTTAATTCTGTCCTGACCGTAAGATGGAATTGCCCAACCATTGGAAACAGATATCCCAGACATGTCTTTTGCCTTTATCCATTTCTTCTGCCTTCTAAAATATAAACATGATGAACTACAAGGGAGAATTTTATTTAACGCTCAGGAATTCTTTGGCTAACTCCCTGCTGGAATCATTCAACTAGCAAGCATTCTCAGTATGTCTTTGTGTGCTTTTTTATGCTTTGCAGCACCTCTGTGTTGTTCATCCTCGGTACTGAATAACCTCAACATATGTCAATACTATAAGGCATTAAGACTGTTCTCCTAAATGTCTATCGTTTACAAGAAATGAAATAAGTGTAGGGGGAAAGTAGGGGTCACTCCAGCACATTATTCTAAATGTCTGCTCTGTGTCCAAGTTAATGAATGAGTGTGTCTGAAAGTATGCATCTTGGTGTGCTTGAGAATTTTGAGTGCAGCTATAAAATGTACCTGTCCTGCTGCAGCTCCGTCTTTTGGCACAGCTGCTGCTATCTTACCCTTTGTTCAATCTGTCTGCTGTCTCCACAAGTCACTAAACTAAATAAAATATGAACAACCAGGAACTCTTCTGAGTATGGGCCTCAGCATAGAAAAGAGGAGGAACAGAAATCTCATTCCCCTGTCTATTTACCCATTGATAATTCAAGCAATCAATAAGCCTTTTTCAAGTGTCTATTATGTGCCAGACACTCTGCTAACTACCAGGGGCATGAAAAGAGGCAAAAGACAGTCCCTGGGAGACAATAAGCAAACAAATAAAAACAAACCAAGCTATATACAGGATAAATACAAGACAGAACAAAAGTACCAAGGGTTAAATTCAGCTTGTTTTAAGGATGAAATCTGTCTCAGTTACAGCTACATTGACATTATTTCTTTTTTGAGTTGATTTTTCTGTTTCATGGCTAAGCCATTAAGGTTTAATTTTAAAGACTCCTCTGGTAACAAATATTACATAATTTTATTTACTGTTATATTTAGTAAGCATTTTGCATAAATTGTTTTCCAGCTATTCTTTCACAGTAGTCTGGCAAAGCTGACAGATTGAAGCAATAACCATTTTAATTTGCATAACAATTTCATTTTCTGTTGTTTAATTTTATCCACTCAGCTAACATGAGAAGGAAGGAAGACAGGAATTATACCCATTTGTTGGGATCAGAAAAGAGACATAGTGATTTTCCTATTCCCCAAACTAAGCATTCCTTTCCTGATACTACTAATTGTCAGTTTTCTCTTCTGCCTGGATTTATTTTCCGCTTCCTTATCTTTTTTAAATGTCACATCCTCCCAATAGAAGGTAAGCTCCTGAGACAGGGGGCAGAGCCAAGGGGGCAGAGCCAAGATGGCAGCTAGAAAGCAGGGACTAGAGTGAGCTCCCCACCAAGTCCCTCCAAAAACCCATAAAAAAGGACTTCGAACCTTCTGGAACTGCAGAACCCACAGGGTAGCAGAGGGAAGCAGGGCTCTAGCCCAAGACAGCCTAGATAGTCTCTGGGTAAGGTCTATCCCACACAGAGCTGGGAGCAGAGGGGAGCGGAACTGAGCAGAGCCCAGCATGGGCGGCATGGACCAACCAGACCAGGAGCCAGGAGGAACAAGCCCTAGCACCCTGAATCAGTGAGCTGCAGCAGCTACTAGATTTTTCAACCCACAAACACCAAAGACAACAGAGTAGGTTAGTGGGAAAAGCTGCTGGGGACAGGGAGTTTGCAGTTCGGCCACCACCCCGAGGCAGCGGACGTGGGGCAGCTACAGAACTACAGCTGCAGTTGCTTCTGGCCCCAGGCCCACCTGGTGGGAGGAATTAAGTGGTAGATTAGAGCAGGAGTGAAGAGCCTGCTGAAGATCTAAGTCCAGTCCAGGTTAGGGGTTCTTGGGGAAGGAGGAGTGCTGGTGAGGAAGAGCTGACACATCCCCCCAAGCATGGAACATAGAACTCTTTAGTCTACAAGCAGTCATACCCTGCTGAAAAACTCAAAGGTCAAGTAAGTTGTCTGAGAACATGGCCAGGCAGCGAAAACGCACCCAGATTCAGTCTCAGACTTTAGAATCCTTCTTTGGTGACAAAGAAAACCAAGACATACAGCCAGAAGAAGTCAATAAAGTCA
>CM053622.1:740001789-740058448 GCA_028646595.1 Phalanger gymnotis | reverse complement strand
AGGAAGGAAAGAAAGAAGGGAAGCAAGGAGGGAAGCAAAGAAGGAAGGAAGGAAGGAATAAAGGAAGGAAGGAAGGAAGGAAGGAAGGAAGGAAGGAAGGAAGGAAGGAAGGAAGGAAGGAAGGGAAGCAAGGAGGGAAGCAAGGAAGGAAGGAAGGAAGGAAGGAAGGAAGGAAGGAAGGAAGGAAGGGAAGCAAGGAGGGAAGCAAAGAAGGAAGGAAGGAAGGAAGGAAGGAAGGAAGGAAGGAAGGAAGGAAGGAAGGAAGGAAGGAAGGAAGGAAGGAAGGAAGGAAGGAAGGAAGGAAGGAAGCTGCATCCTGGCTTACAAAGTGTGTTGTTATCTTCAGCAGCCAATCATTTCCTTTTTTACTTAGGATAAAGCTCAACCAGAGACCCAAGCCACTAGCTTTGGAAATGTGCTGTTCAATGCCAAACTTGCTGCAGATGATCCCGAAGCAGTTCTCTTAGTTAAGCAGCCCGGATCTGACGGATTTAAAGTTGACTCGACAGCACTATTCCAGGTGAATAAAGAGTTAAAGTGGGATCTGGGGATCCTGGGCAAGTCATTCAACCTCTCAGTGCCGCAGCCAGCTCTCTGAAATTGCACCTTGGAGAAAAGATGACAACCTGCATTGGCAGAGGAAGATTCCTCACTTGGGAGCTCCCTCTACCAATGAAATTACAGGCCCAGCTTTTATGCCTATCCATAATGCATGGAACACAGTAGGCACTTAATAAATGCTTGTTGATCGATTGATAAATAAGTGCTCAAGTATCTGTTGAATGAATGGATGAATACAAGAAATTAAGTAAAACTAGCATTCTTTAAAACTCACCCTCTGCTGACTTCCTGGGACCTGATAACAATTATTTTGTTTGTTTTCCAGGTTTCACTTGGCAGGGAATGGTACATACATACAATCTATACAGTGAGATCAAAAGATAATACTAACCGAGGTATTGGCAAAAGGAGTGTGGAATACCAGTATCACTCTCTATCAAGTCCCGGGATACTTAAGACATCCACACAGAGCAGAAAGAAAAGAGAGGCCAGAAACGCTCCTCTATTTGCCAAGGAAATCGGGGCTGAAAACAACCGAGGAACAAACATCCAGCACATAGCCCTGGACCGCACCAACAAGAGGCAGATCCCTGAAAGGGAAGTTCCTCTGGATGGAGCTCTTCCCAGGGAGTTGAACAACGATAACCCTGAAGTAAACCTCATCACAGTGATCACAGGTGTGGCCACTGGCCTGCTTACCATCTGTCTAATTGCAATTACTGTACTGCTGCTAAAGAGGAAACAAAACTCCAAAAAGAAGGAAGCCCCAGAGGGATCAGGGAGCGCTGAACCAATGATGCCCCAGAACAGGTACAATAGTGACAGCTCAGAAGTTTGATCTCAGGTGCTGCAATTCAGCTTCAGAAAGGACCCCAGGGTGTAATACTGTGAACAGACAGTTCTGGAGTCACTAGGCATACTCACAGACTCTGATTTGAACTCTTTCTTCTCTTCCTACAAATACAAGAACATTTCAGACCCAGTCTCTCATTCTGCCAAAAGCTCAGCCTCATGTCTTCACAATAGTGCCCGCCACTGAAAGGGACAGCATTGGAATGGAATGATATTTCCCTGTAGCAATTTCTAAAGACCATGAAGAAGAAAATATCCGAAGGTGCTAGTAGATTTTATGAACAATAGAAGAGGAAGCCTGTTCTTTCTCTTTTTCACTGTGTATGAACTCCAAAGGTGCAATTTTCATGTTGTTTATTCAGGATATACAGTTTGTTACTAAAAACTTCATTATCATTAACTGGTAGAATGGGAAGTACGTTGTTTAACATGACAAGTTTTCCAAGCAACGAAGACAGCACAGAATCATGACTAGGGCTATCTCTTAATCCACAAGTTTGGGGTTTCTTAGACTTAAACCTTGTTTTGTTTGCTTATTTAAATTTATATTAAACCAAAGAATATGGTCTGTTTAGAAGAGAGCACATTTTTATGGACATGGGACAGTTCTGTCCTAGTATATAATGGGTTATAGAACTACCATATAGTAAATTATACTTGTTGACAATACCAACAGATATGGGAAAGGACATGGGCTTGGTAGTATGTTGGTCATCTGGAGAAGATGTAATGTTAAACTCATACACAAGAGAGTTTTCTGAAGTACTTGAGCCTAGAAAACATCTGCTCCCACAAGTCCTATATTTTATAGTTAGTTAGAACATTATAGAAAATGGGTGTGAAGGAGCAGCACCTACTTCATTGGAAGAAGTTGTATTTATTAATATAGCCATGTCTAATTGTGATGTCTCTTGAAAGTACTATAGAGAATGACAGTTTCCTATCTTCTGGGATAAGGCCAGTCCTCAGTCAGTGTGCAATAAGCAACATGGTCACACTTGGATGTATGAGGGTCAAATTAATGATGACACACTTTAGGGATGTTCTAATTAGAAACTGATCTAGATGCAGGGAATGCTCTATTGCTCCCGGAAAAGGCCTCACAAGATCTGAGAAAAAGGCCTACTTAATCCAGAAAAACCTCTTTGCAAACCTGATGCTTATGAATTAGCCACAACTTTTTAGTGTAACATCTAGAGTCTTTTTAAATATACATACATTTATACATATATATCCATATGCCTGTCAATACATATAAATATGTGTGTATATGTATGTATGTACACACACACACACACACACATAAAAAAATTAGTGAAAAGTAACTCTCAGTTCCTGATTTGGGAAAACAAGTGTCTACAGTGGTTGAGAGAAAACTGAGATGAATGTGATTATATAGTATGGATTTCCCTTCCCTTATTCAACTTGGCAACTCGCCATTGCAGAAATCTCTGAGAAAGAACAGAGTAGGCTAATTTCTTCACTCAATAAATGAGTTTACCATAGTCCAATTACATTTCAAGGGCACCCAAGTGTCATTTCTTACCAAGCAGATCCATATAGTACCCTGAATCCCAGAATTTCCCCTACAAGTCAGTGGTAAGACATCTGGAAACACTCATACCCAGTGTTCTGGCCAATAGTTACATACTCTTTGGCTACCTCGTAGTTGGCATGAATTGAACATTAGCTCTGTTACTGCAAACAGTCTATGAACTACAAACTATTTAATGTTTGGGCCAATTTGTACAGAGCATAGAATCTCACCTAACCTTGTATTAAGTCATCAATAAAAAGATGACACACAAACCAAGCCTCACTGTAAAGCTACCCTTTAGGACTGTGCCACAAGACTGTGTTATAGCTGTGACCATTATAATAAGATCCTTCAATACCTTTACAAACCCATCTTAGGTCAAATTCCATCTTATAGTGAAGAGTGTTTTAATGATGCTTTTGTTGGGTAGGTCATGGAATATAGAATCCAATACACACACAATTTTCCTTGTTAAAGAACTAGAAATCTTTGCATTTCCCTTTTATTCTTCTCCCTCTCTTTTTAGAAAATGGTATTTCATTTTGGTTTGGGTAGCAAAGAATGAGTGTCTGAAAACTAGCTGAGTTAAAATTGTGCAGTCTAACTTTCTTAAGTCTATACGACTTAAAAGGGAAGCAATTCAGAGTTCCTTACTGAAATCGATTTTTATTTACTACGGTATGTAGAGTATCTTAACCTTTATCTGTAGACTGTGCTCCCCAACTACAAAAAAAGATGGCTTCACATAGATTTTTTAAAAGGATTTGATGGATTTTTTCATTTCCAACGCATTATTATCATTTTGTGAAGAGTTTACTGCTTTGAAAAAAAAATTCCTGTTGTCTAGGGCAGGAATGGAGCCAATCTCCTAGAAGAAATCAAAAGCTATTGTTTGGCCCTACATTTGAATGGCATCCTACTGAAACCTCATAGTATTAAAAATAAATGTCATAGATTTTTGTAAAACTTATGATTGTGCTAAGGATCCACTCACTGGTGAATCTTTTTTGTTTTTTTTTAATTTTTCACATGTTAACAAGAAAATTGAAGTTACATTTGCTTAGGCTCAGTCGGTCCAAATTTATTGAGTACTCACTGTGTCCAGTTTGTTCTACTAGCCACCATGAGGAATTGTAAAGAAAACAGAAGACCCGGGTCCTTCCTTTTATGTTTCTTATTCTACTATAAAACTTTCCCTGAACCAAGAGTCATATCAGGTGAGGAGAGGACCTGAGTTCAAATTCCTACTCTGCCATTTACTACTTGTCTGACCTTTGGTAAGTCACTTAATTTTCTGAGTCTCAGTTTCTTCATCTGTGTAATGTAGGAGAGGAGGACTATATATCTTTAAGATAACTTTCACCTCTAAGACTTTGACCCTGTGGTCTCTAAGGTCTCATAGCTCCAGAAATAATATGACACTGCATGCCTAGAACAAGAAGAAAGTACCAATTCTTTAAGGAACTGTGATTTCATAAGCTCCCAGATACTTTTCCTATTAGACTGTGAGCTCCTTAAGGGCAGGGACCGTCTTCTGCCTCTTTTTGTATCCCCAGTGCTTAGCACAGAACTTGGTGCCTAGTAGGTACTTAATAAATCTTCATTAATTGACTGATTTTGTGTCAGAGACATGGTTTGAAACTAGTTCTTCCTGACTAGGCTCTAAGTTCTCTGCTCCTTCCAAAGCAGAAACAAAAAAATGCTATTTGCCATTGTCACTACATATCTGTGTTTACAAAAAATGTGAGTGAAAATTCCAGAAAATAATTTTCATTTCACACGACTATAAGGCAACTTGTAACAATGTAGATTTGAACTCATCCAAATAGTAGGCCTATTTTATTAAAAGAATAGAGCATAATCTTTAATTTCAGGATGTCATTGGTAGTATTCTCCATATTAGTTTACTGAAGTCCATATCCTAGCAAGTTTCTACTCTGTAAGAATTTGAATATTATAGATACAAATATTAAAATTCAATTTTTAAAAATTCACCAAACATTTTAATAAATATGCCTACTATACTCAAGGTACTGTTTCGTCTCTATAAACTGTTGTTATCTTAAGTATAATAATAACTTGTTATTATTAAGCAACTCCATTTTGGACCTCACCCAAAGGTGTTTAGTTAGTGAAGCACCCAAAGGACCTCATTATAAGCCATTCTCACTCATAACTCCATCCCACAAAGTGGAACGTTGGTGCCAGGGTTAGAGAGAGGAAGACTCTCATTTTTTACAAAGGTGCCTTGCTCCTCAACTCCACCCATAACTGTGGTGCTCAGTAAGTATTAAGTGACCATGCTAAAGAGAAGATTAATCAAATAATTATTATGCCTTTGAAGAGAAGGAAGGGCCTTTTATTTTTAAATATGTAGTTAAATTTCCATCATATTTTTGAAAAGTCAGTTAAATATATGCCTGGGTCAGTTACATGGTTCAGATTCAAAATCTCTTTCATTTTCAAAAGTGTAAGTGTTCATCAATCTCAGCATTTTCTTATTTTTGTTTTCATTGTAATAAAAAATAACATCCTATTTGGATTGAAATTCTCTTCAGCCATTGCACTGATAAAAGAGAAGTAATCATAATTCACATTTATATGACACCGAGATTTACAAAATAATTTCCTTGTATCTCTCTGAAGTATATAAAGTAAATGTTATTATCCCCACTTTCTAGATGAGAAAAGTGAATCTTGGAGAGTTAAAGTGACTTAACTATGGTTAAACAAGTAGAAGTTATCACAGCTGGAACTCAAACCCAGGTCTCCTGATTCCAGCTCTAGTATTCTTTCTACTATAATGTGGTTCCTCTAATAGAAATGAAAAAAATGAAACTGGTGAGTAATAATAACCACGTACATTTATATAACTCTTTGAAGTTTATAAAATGCCTTACTCAGAAACAGTCGATTAATATATACATGAGACAGGCCCCAGCAGTCAAATGAAGAAGAACCCCAAAACAACCAGTCTGTCCAGTATGCTGAGCGTGGTAACCATGTCATTTGTCAGGAATGAAGAAATGCCAGTTCCTCTATTTGTGTATTCTGGAAATAGCCCCATAAAAGTAAAGACAACCAAATATTTTATGTCTGGGATGATGTGGCCCCCGTTATGTAGATCTGAATGAAGTAGCCTCCAAAGGGTAAGGATTTCCCTAGAAGGTCACGTTCAATGGATCCAATCTGATGTCTCCAAAATAATTATTTTGTCATTTCCAACTGATTATTCTTTTACACATCTATTTCACATAACATACTTGTCATTTACTTTTTACAATCTGATCTCTTTAGCCACCTTGAGAAGTCAGATAAAACTCTTTTTTCTTATTAGGATGAAACCACAGAAAAGTTGATTGCCACAGGATGGCATCATAATAAAGTGGGAAAGGGCATGCATGCAGTTTGGAATTAGAGGATGTAGGTTTGAATCATTACACTTGTCACTTTCTCCATTATCTGTGTGGCCTTAGGCAAGTCACAACCTCTCCATCTCTCAATTTCTTCTTCCTTAAAAAGATGCCTTAGCATACATGATCTCTGCAGTCTATTCTAAATCTAACATCCTATGTCCAGATTGCCCAGCACAACAGTGAGAAGGATAGGGTTGAAATTCTTTGTATTGTTGCTCTGTGTTAGAACTTCTCAGTTCACATATTCTCTTCAACACAGGGCTTTTTTACGAAACAAACAAAACAAAACCCAAAATTCAAATGAGAGCAAGCAACTAGTTTAAATCAATTCCCTCCTTAACATATTTCATTATTTTTTTTCTTTAGCAATAACTCTAAAGTGGCATGGTAATGACAATGAAACTAAGAGGAAAAATGCTTGCCTGCACATAGTAGGTGTTAAATGCTTGTAGATTGATTTATTGGTTCATTCATAAAACCAAAGAAACACACGGGTTAAGACTTTCATTTCTCAGTGCTTCCTGACTCTCTAACATTAACAAACTGCTCTAGGGTTCTACCAGTTTTTTTGATTTCTTTAGATTATAGCTAATTTCAAAATGAAAATGCAGACTATGTTTCAGAACATATAATTCAGAATAAAATGACACTGAGGGCATTTAAAATGTAAAAAAAAATGGCCCTCCCCCTGACTTAAAGTTAAGTAAAAGGACTCAAAAGTGAGGCTTTTTCTACTGGTTTGCTTTAGGATGTGTCTTAAGGTGTGTCCCATTAAAAGGTATCTAACTCCTGAAACTTCCTTTTGCCTTTGTCTAAGTACCTTGGTGTTTTATTTCCGTTTTCCCTTAAAATATCCAATTTCACAGGAAACTCTGACGAAGTCTCCATCAGTAAAATCCTACTGTGATACCAATAATTCAGCTTCTGCTTCACTTCTAATTAAGCAATCGTGGATCTCATTACTGTTCTCTTTCCCCTTTGGGTGCTATTACTGATGCTCCTAGATCAGAGCTCTACTCATCTGAGAGATGGGATACGTCGGCACAGCACCTATCTATGTCTCTTCTGTGTAGAGTCCTGCAATGCTTTTAAATGAAGGAACGGAAAAGAACTACCCCATGGAAACAAAAATCATTGAGTATTTTAATGGCCATATTTTCCCAGTTAGTTGCTAACCACTTGTTGAAAGTTTTTCAGCATTAACTTAATAGACAGAAAAAAATGAAGTTCATACTTGATATGCAATCATTTCCAATGCTATGCAAATTTATTTGAGTTTTAAGTGGGATAAAGCATGAAAATAAACTCCAGTAATAATGAAAATAGAGACAATTTATAGTGATTAAGTCAGCCTTGGAACTAAGAAGACCTCGGTTTGAGCCCTGTCTCTAACATGTTTTAGCTGTGACCACAGACAAATTAACCTCTCTGTACTCCTGGCAGCATTACTAAATAGGAGAGGAATTAAAGATCTCGAAGACGTAGTTGCCTCCCCTAATATTCTCCTTTTTGGTCAAATCACAGGTTTGAACCAAAAGGGAAAAAATAATGAAAAATCGAGTCTAGTATAATTACTTTTCAAACATGATTGATTTTAAGATTATATCTCTACACACACTCCCCCTTTTTTTTAATAATCTCATTGAATATGGTGTTAACTAGCTAAAGAAGTCAGTTCCTAATTGCATATTGAACTTTTAAATGTAAATAAAATAGTAAGTGTGCATGTTATGTAATTTCTCCTGGTATAAGTATTTAATGGCAAAACATAAGAACTCTACTTAAAGGACAAATTGATGAAAAGGAAAATAAACCAAGATAGAAAGAGAGAATAATAAATTTATGAACAAAAGGCATGAAGTAAATATGAAATTACTGGTTTCAAAAAAAGGTGACTATAAAGCTTATGACTAAGCTAAGCATATTAAAATGAGGAAATATACTACTCACCCCCAGCTAGAGAGGGAGCAGACTCACGGTGATGAATGAGACGTATATCTCTGGCCATCGTTAATGTAGGCATTTGTTTTGCTTGATTATGTATATTTGTTGCAAAGGTTTTGTTTTTCCTTCTTTTTTCAAGGGGTGGGGAGGTAGAAATCAGAGGCAGAGAAAATGTTTTGTTAATTGAAATGTAATAAAATTAAATTTATAAAATAAAAGTAGTAGAGATCTATACCAGTGTCCTCCATTGTGGCTTCAGGATTTTGAAGTCTTTGGCAAACTATTTCAGGCCAATTTGCCTGTTAAATAACTTTGCCTTTACACTGAACAAGGAACAATGTATGAAGTCATTTTAAGTGCCTCCTTCTTCCCTGAAGTGACCTTCACATACCTGATCAATTGAAATTTATCTAGTCACACCATAAGATTATATGTATGTAATGAATGTATTTGCAAAGCTTTGTAGTCCATGTAACTTTTCTATCAGACTGTTTATAATACCAGCAATGTACAAATATTTCATTCCTATTGTTAGTTACAAATGCTGAGATTTTTGATATGTTCATTTTCTCTCTGTTTTACATGCCAATTACTTGTAACTATTTAGTCTCAAGTCCGAGCCTATAATAACAAGGTTTCTTTGTTGGAAGAAAAAAGTAGATATTTCCTTTCTGGTTACATCTCTGCATATGAGTACTAACGACAGAAAGGAATTGAACAGTATCTTGGTGCTTGTTGTAATTTGTTACTTAGACAGAAAGCACAAAATCGTTATGGTCTGCAATAAACCTCATTTGTTTTTACATCTATTTCATTTGTTTCTGGTTTTAAATATTTAGAAATCTGCACTTGAACTGCTACCATGATGGTTGCTTGTAAGTGGTGAGGATTTTGTCGTCTGCCAGACTGTCAGAATGCTTAAACTCTGCAGGTCTTCATTTTCTCATGAGTAAAAACTTGAATTAATGTGTTTATCCAGTAAAAACAAAATTAATCAATTATCAGATATATTTGTTGAGAATCTAATATGTAGGAGCACTTTTCTAGGTGCTATGGTCTCTGCATTCAAGAGATTTACAAGCTACTTGGGGAAAATAAGACCGAAACATGTAAAAAGTGAAATAACGATATGCAAGGTAAATAATAGGTAGGCCCTGATTTATGTATGCCCAACTTAAGTGACCAGACATGTTGAACAATTGAAAGTCAGGCTGCCAAACATACTCCTTTCCCTGTGACAGTTCTTAGAGATTTCCCTCTCCTCTGTCACAGTGCAAAGCCCAGAGCTGTCCAAGACTACTGCCTCCCTGTTCGCAACCCAATCACCTCAATTCAAGGTGCCCTCTCCCCTTAGATCCTTTCCGAGTTTCCCTTGAAAATAAAGGTGAATCATTTCCAGACCATCATTATTCTCACCTATATGTTTGCCTGTCTTCACCTTTGTGTACGAAGTCTATTAAAGAAAAGAGAAGTTGAAGGAGGACAGCTACATAGGAGTTATCCATGTTTCTTTCCAAGTTGCTAAAAGTAAGAACCCACTGAAAAACTCATACTCCAGCTTCAAGGAGAGTGAAAAACATGAGGGGAACAGTGGAACAACAAAAGAGAGAAAATTTGATGAGAAGCAGTTGGCAATGGGCAGGAGGAGAGAGAGGGCAATGAAAAAGTACTTTAGTTAACCCCAGGGACCCAAAGGAGTTAATGATGACCTATAATATAATAAGATTTTTTAAAAATTAGACTTTAATAAACATGTCCAGATAGATAGTATAGTGGATAGAGCACTGGGCCTAGAATCAGGAAGACTCAACTTCCTGAGTTCAAATCTGGCCTCAGATACTTACTTAACCTGTTTGCCTCAGTTTCCTCATCTGTAAAATTAGCTGGGGAAGGAAATGGCAAACTACTCCAGTATATTTGCCAAGAAAACCCCAAATGGGATCACAAAGAGTCAAAAACAACTGAAATGACCGAATAACAACAATCCCTAGGTTTAGAGTGAGAAAAGAACTTCATCCACCATAGCTTCTCATCCTTATCCCCTAAACTTCCAGTGCTTGCTGATCCCCAGCCAGCCAGTCACAAAGTCAACTAAAATTTATTAAGTGCCTATATGTGCCAGGAGTAGGGATCAAAAGAAAGGCAAAAGATATTCCCTGCTTTCAAGGAGTTCACAGTCTAATGAGAGAGATGTGAGAAGTTTCAGAGTCCTCATTAGCAACTGGCCAAATAAGCCAACATAGGAGACAGACAGAAAAGTAAATTGTAAATTATTTATCTACAACAGAGTGACACACACAAAGTCAGCAGGTAATGGACATAAGGGACTTATTAAAATAAGAAAAAGGATGCTCAAATTGTTACAAGGAAAGAATATGTCCTTTAATACAGTCATTTTTACACCAGACAAAAGAAAATAGTATCTTCTGTATAAGTCAGTTAATTAATCAGCCTTTGTTAAGCTGCTTTTCTGTGCTTTATTCCACAGGATAAAGAGAAAGGGAAGAGTTTCTGGAACTACTGAGATCCTATGAGTTTTCTTTTGTAATCATAAAGCAATTACAAAGAAGGGAGGTACAGAAAAGAACATTCAGTGCTGTCAACAGGACATCTCAAAGAAAGAGAATAATAGCAAATATAGAACAAAGTGGAGTAAATTATATGCTCTATCAAATCCAAAACAAAGTTGCTTGTTCTTTGTTTTCTAAGAGGATCAATGACACCACAGGTGATATCTTGACTTGTGGGTGAATTGGATTTAAATGAGGCAGAGTTCCACAAAGTCGTCAGCCTCACTCTCCCTTTCTGAGCCATTGAAGTCCAATGGCAGGACAAAAGTCAAGCTGACTGAGACCACATACAAACAACTATGTACAAATAACATATATACAGAATAAATAGGTGAGAGGGTAATCTCAGAGAGAAGGCAGTAAGATTTAGAAAGGGAAAAGGTTGCTAGCACAACGTGAAAATTTAGCTTAGACTTCAAGGAAGCTAGGGAAGCCAAAAGGAGGTGATGAGGAGGCATGGGGAGACAGCCAAAGAAACAAGCTATTACAATAGTCCAGGTGTGCGG
This sequence comes from Phalanger gymnotis, assembly GCA_028646595.1. Classification (NCBI taxonomy): domain Eukaryota; kingdom Metazoa; phylum Chordata; class Mammalia; order Diprotodontia; family Phalangeridae; genus Phalanger; species Phalanger gymnotis. The sequence goes on along the minus strand of CM053622.1, from coordinate 740,047,062 downwards.
TGGCAACGTTCTAAACCAGGGTGGTAGCAGGATTAGAGTAGAGAAAGGGACATATATTACAGATGTTACAAAGTTAGAAATTATAGGACTTGGCAACAGATTAGATATGGAAGATGAGAGAATGACAAATGAAGGATGACATTCAGGGCTTCTTAAACTTTATTCCACTCAACCCCTTCAGGGCTTCTTAAGCTGGGAGTGGCAGCCCCATGTGGGCTCTGGGTAACTGGGAGAATGGTGATGCCCTTGAAAGTAAGAGGGAAGTTAGAAAGAAGCAGAGGGTTTAGAAGGGAGAATAATGAGTTCAACTTTGGACATGTTGAGTCATCTACAGAATTTCCAGTTCAAGATGAACAACGTTGACTCAGGCCACAAGAGTCACCTGTAATTGAATGAGATTTAGAGGCAGTGGGCAGTACCACTCAGAATGCCTTGGAGAACAGGCATGAGGGAAATGGGAGATGTGTCCTTGGCATCCCAAGTTTCAACCATGAATTCATTTTCTCAGAGAATCATTATTATACATGATAATTAGATTCTATAGAACCATTAGGATAATTTTCTAAAACTATTCTGAATAATTCTAGTACATGTGTGTTTGTGTTAGATGATTTATTTAACACATAAAAATATACACACACATACATATATATTTATATAGAATCTATTATGTAATTAGAGCTATTCCCCCAAAATGGATGAACTGCCTCTGCAGGTAGCAGCTTCCCCCAGAGGTAATTGCTTCACTCTCACCATAAGTCTTCAAGCCAAGGATATATAACCATTTGTCATACATGTTGTAGTGTGGACTTTCTGGCATGCAGATTGGACTAAATGAGCACTGAGGACTCTTCCACCTCTAATCTTTTGTCTGATTCCACCATACTTCAGATGCACTCTGGCCTGTGGTGTCTGTCCTAAGAAAACATACGTTATACATATCACTGCTTCTACAGAGACATGTATTTTGAGTTTCCATCAGTTTATAAATGAACTTAGGGAAAAGAAGCCAGCCAATCACAAATCAAGCCCTTTCTGATTAAGCAGTGCCCCAAAGCAATACGTGATTGATTTCAGAATGTATGGTACAAACAATGTGTTTAAGAATTTCAGAAAGGGTTATATCAGTGAGCTCTAGTGGTGTGAAAAGTTTTCACAAAGGAAACAGAATTGGATCTTGAAAGATGGATGCAAACCTACCTTGCTCTCCCTTAGCTTTAAAAATCTTTCACTTCTGCCTCCAATTCCCTCAAGCTATCAGTCTTTTTGACAATTAAGTGGAGCAGTGGATAGTGCACTGGGTTTGGAATCAGGAAGACTCATCTTCATGAGTTCAAATCCAGCCTCAAAAATGTACAAGCTGTGTGACCCTGGGCATGTCGTATAACCTTCTTTGCCTCAGTTTCTTCATCTGTAAAATGAGCTTGAGAAGGAAATGGCAAACCACTGCAGTATCTCAACAACACTAAACAATTTAATCAGTCTATTTGGCATACTTAAACAGCTGGCATTAGAGCAAATATGTCATTCCTATGGAAACATGTCCCAGTATGACCAGAGATGGGACCTGCCTTCATTTTTTCCTTGCTGTATATTCAGTGAACATTCCCTGGTAATAACTATACATCACAACCTTTTATGTGTTCTACTAACCATCCAATATCGTATCCTCATTTTAACATCCTATGTCATAGCATCCATCAGCTTTTGAAGGCACACAGGTTGTCCTCTAGTTTTCTCATTGTGTATTCAGCCACCTTATAATTCTGTCATTAGGAGATTTCAAATGATTCAGAAGTCTTGTGGAAACTGGGCAGTTTTTATTGCCTTCATCTAACTGAAGCATCAGTCATTTTTAATGTCTCCAAGAGGGACATCCATCATGGTACTGAAAATGAACTATTTCTCATTGTTCACCCATTTAAAGAGGGTCCAATTCCCTCATTTAAAAAGAAAATCACAAAATAGCTGATAGTTAATATTAGTTTATCACCTTCTCCCCCACCCCAAGGGTATTTCAGAATATGTTGCTTTTGTCTAAAGATGGGATAAAAAATGTGCCTTTGGAGATGGCTTGTTGGAGGATTTCTGAGGTTTAATTTTTCTTTAATATCAAAATTTATTAAACTATTGATGTAGCTAAGAGAGAAATATCAGAACAAAAGCCACCTCCACCTTCTTTCATTTCAGTCCCTGTTGGCATAGGTATACTCGCTGCCCAGGGAGCCCCTAAAGTGGGTTGGAGGCATGGATTTTCTGGAGCCAGTGCCAATAGGCTCTAGAGAGCTGGTTGTTAAATTTTCATTTTCAAAATGAGCATTTACACCTCAACAAATTCTACAAATAAAGACATGATTTATTCTTTTATTGATCATCTAAATTTAAGAAAGCGATAGAGAAAATGTCGATAAGAGATTATGCTTAAAGGGTATCTTGCCTGCTTTTTTTTTCAGAGAACCGGTTGTTAAACATTTGCCGGCATAGCACTGGCTGGGGGCACGGGAGAGGAGGCTCATTGCTAGAACAAATGTGAGCACGTAGAGCAAGTAGACCCTTTGAAAAGCTTTACTTGGGAGGTCAAAGTGTATGATTATGCCCTCACACAAAAGCTTAGTGAAGGTTTTTCAAACTTAGAAACCAAGCAGAATCAGGTAGTATGCATAAAAGTAAAATCAGTGAACTTAGAAGCAGATAACCTGAGTTCTAGTCCTAACCATTCCCCTCAGCTGCCATCATTACCATAGCCAAGGTATTGAGTCTTGGGGTTTGCTCCAAGAGAGATAAGAGAATTGAGCAGAATGTTCTCTGTGGTTCCTTACAGTTCTAAATTCTATGATCCCTACTGTCTTTGTGATATCAAGGCCACTTCCAGAACTGGATCCTTTGATCATTCCAGATCAAGTCCATGGCACATTTCTACCATTTATTTCAGCCACAAGGCAGACCTGGAAAAATGGCAAAGTGGGGAAAGCATGTTGGCATTGTTTCCTCTACCTCTACAAGCCCAGTATTGTAAATCAAAAACCTTGAACTCTAATCCCAGCTCTGCCTCTATGTGACCTGAATAAATTATTTACGTTTTCTGGGTCTCAGTTTCTTTGTATAATAAGAGAGCTGTTATGATAATCTTTGAAGTCCCTTCTAGCTCTAATATTCCACCATTCAGTCTCTTGATTCAAATCTTACTCTAGTTGTATAATTAGGCAAATGTTTTTACTACTCTGAACCTCAGTTCATCAGAAAAATGGAATTCATTCTAGTTGACATTCTTCTAATTCTTCAGTGGTTGAGAATTTATCAATATAAACTCAAAAATGTATTTAAATATTATTTATTCTTTATGCTCAGCCCGGTCTGAGAGTATGTTTAATATAATGTTTAATATAATAGTTGTTGTGTGTTTCATATACACATATAGGAGACATGTTGTCTAAACCTATATTGTAAACCACTTAAGAACAGGGTATATTTTGTTTTTGTCTTTATATCCCTGAAAACTAGCAGAGTGCCTGGCACATAGTAGGTGCTTAATACATGCTTATTGAATAGTGGACTAGTTGATTGAGTGCATTTCTAACCAGTCAAGAAGAAAAGAGTGACACAGAGTTTAAGATTCTTTACTAAGTGTGATCTTGCCTTTTAAGATTCACCCACCTCTGTTTGAGAGCTTTGTGCACCTCTGTTGGCCATCACCAGATCCTTGGATAGAAAGCACATTTTAGGAAGGATATTGGTAAGCTGCGAAGCATTCATAAGATGATATCCAAAATTGTGAGCAAGCTAGAGACCATGCCATGTGAGAATTAATTAAAGGAACCAGGGATGGTTAGCTTGGGGCAGTGAAGCCCCAGTGGAACAATCAGAGCATTTAACGGGCTATCAAATGGACTGGCTTCCTTGGTCCCAAGGGGAAAACGAGGAGCATTGGGTAGAAATTGAAGAAAAATAAATTATTGATTAATATAAGGAAAAATTGGCTAGAGATTTGAATGATCATAAAGTGGAATTTGCTGTCTTTGGAAATAGTTGATCCCCTCTCAGTGGAAAGTTTAAGTAGAGGCTAAATGGTCAATTGTCAAGAATTTTGTATAGAGAGCTTTGCTCAAGCCTTGGTTAGACTAGGTGTCTTCTGACATCCCAACCAACTCTGAGATGAAGTAAAGCATCGAAATCTTCACTGAAAGAGACCACATTTGGTATTCTGATCCCTTTCCCCTGTTTTTCCCTCACAGATCTTGTAGCTTTACTCTCCATCTTCCCAGGGAAAAAATAATTATGAAGTTCCCTAGAACACAGAAGATCAAACATGCTACTCCTGGGGAGAGCTTGGTTTCAGTAGTGGCCATTTTGAGTCAGCAGAGCATGAGATCTACAGAGTTTTTGTCCCATGGAGGTCCTACATGAGCCACAAAGTTATAAAACCAAGAAAATTTTGCTCCTCTGTTGCCTGTCTCTAGAATTTGGGGCCTGGCTAGAGCAGTAGATAAAGCACCAAGCCTGGAGCCAAGAAGATCTGAGTTCAAATATAGCCTCAGATACTTACTTGCTATGGCACCCTAGGCTAGTCACTATCACCTCCATTTGCCTCAGTTTCCTCATCTGTAAAATGGGGCTAATAATGGCAATACATGGCACACAAGAAGTGCTCTATAAATGATAGCAATCACTATTATTGACAAGCTTTTAAGGACAGGGCTAATGCATCCAACGGATACTGGATTTCTTTTTACCTCTCCTTTGAAAGGGCCCATGAAGAAAAATCACAGAGAAGTCTGAATGCTTCACAAAATGTTAAGGGCAATTCTGAAACTGTAAACAAAAGTATGCAATAAGGGATCTGATGGTGTTGTATTTGTTCACATTGGTTCAGGCCATTGATTTACTTTGCCCTTTTATTGAGTTTTATGAAGGCACTAACATTTTGCTGCAATGTGAAACTAATATATAAAATCTCTTAGAGCTGAGGTCTTTAAAATGTTTGCCCAGGAGCAATAAATTTGATTTTAAAAGACTTAGCTGGCTGCTATTTAATAACTAAAGCGAATGCTTAGACATTATTTTCCTCTCTTTACTTCACTGTATAAATGTGCCCCTGTGACTAAGATTGTTTTCAGCAATGTGTTCACAATGGAGTTTGGTAACTTTCAGATAGCATTCATTTCTCAATCATCAAACGTCACCATCAAACTTCCTGAAACAAATTCGTCTAAAGAAAACTGGATTGTGCCAAATCGAAGCCTATGGTAAGGCTTAAAAATGTGAGAGGTGAAGGGTAATGCATAGCAGGTGATTACGATGAACAATTGGCCAAAATTAGATCCCATGGTGAACGCTTAGACAAAAACAGGCCTGCATGTGAATGGAGGAAACATAGGAAGCCACCTACCCATGAGTATATTTTTTTTCACTTTCAAGACATGAAAGATAACCACAAAGAAATCTGAGTGTTTCATGGAGTTTAAAGCATTATGGATCTTAAAAGCATACAATAAGGGAGTTATTAACTGTAGAGTAATAGTAACTCTCTGGCTTTCACTGCCTGATGGCCATATGTGTTACACTTCACTCCTCCTCCTAGACTTTTCTGGTAACTTTAAGGTGGGTTAGTCTCTACCATTGGTTCAAAACCCAAGTAGTTGTGGTATTCCCTCAATTTAGGGGTCCCCAGCACCCTAGTTCCACTGAATTTCTCATATACTAACAGCAGATCGTTGTGTCCATAAGGGCAAATTACCTGAGAGATTGTCTTAAGTGAAGTAACAGTTCTTTTACAAACGATTATTTACTTCAAAGATACAGCAAGAACAAATTTGTCAACATCTCCTCAATACCTAAGGGGCATAATCTCCCTTTTAAACTACTTCAGTCTCTGGAGAAAGGAGAAGGATTTGATTCACAGCTTCACTCTGTTCCTATACAGCATAGTTCCACCAAGTTCCAAGTCCAAAGTCCATCTGGACTTCTGTCTCAGCACCCTGGACTTTCATGGCTTCCCTGGTGGGCTAACTGTATCATCTGGCTTTGAATCCTGACTCCTAGGTTACCATAGCTCAAATTCCTGGGTTCCAGACTTTGTTGCCTTTACCTAAAACTGAAAAGGACAAAACCCAAAGCTTATTTCTTGGGGTTGCACAGCTTGAAGGGAAAGGGAGAAGGTAGTCCTTCCCCCACACTCAACTTAGCACATGGTATCGAAACTTAGGGTAAAGGCAACCTTTAATCCTTGGAGGGTGCCAGAAAGACAGAAGTGAGACTGTCCCAGTCAAGTAATTTTAAAGACACATCCTCTTCTGACCGTGCAGCCAAAGGAAAGAGCCTGCTCCTAGCCACACAATAGAGGGACATCATCACTGGAATGACAGCAAATTTATATAGCACTTACCATGGGTCAAGCACTATGCTAAGCATTATGTAATTGTAATCTTACTGATCCTCACAACAACCCTGGGAAGTAGGTGCTATCATCCCCATTTTATAGATGAGTAAACAGAGAGAATCAGGGATTAAGTGATTTGTGTAGGGTCCCACAGCTAGGAAGTATCTGGGATTGGATTTGAACTCAGATCTTCCTGACTCTAGTCCCCCTTCCCAATCTCCAGTATCCACAGACCTCTCTGTCTGTCTCTCTGAGCTACCCTGGGCTAGAAACATGACTGGATTCTTTGCTTTCCTGATCAGAATTAAAGAGTGGTGTATTTGTTAAATCTTCATTGAGAAGATGTAAGGGGAGAGCTAGATTGTAATGCTTCTTCTTACTCCACCAATTTCACTCTGCCTCCCAGCAACAGTTCTCATTGTTAGATATTCTTATAATCCACATGGGCCTTTTTATCTGATTTGTCCACTAATGCTCATTGGCACCTAGTTGAGAGTAGGGCTTTGAAAGAGTAAAACGTAGAAGTGGTAAATTTTGAGATGATGAAGTTAAGGAAAAGAAAGGAAAAGCAGGTGATTCCAAGGTCCAGTAGAGCACTACAGTGGGGTGCCCTTGGGAGCCAGGTAGCAACAAGCCACAACTGAGTGCCAAAAGGAAGTAGGAACTCTGAAGTGAAGAAGATGAGCGCCCAAAGCAAATATTGCCCAAAATATTACATTTTGCTCCCATCTTGGCAACAAGACCTCCAGGTACATGAGTCACTCTCTCAGTTTCCCCATTTTCTTCCCACTTTGTTGCCTACACCAACTCTCAATTTTACCAACAACTCTCAATTATCTGTATTAGTCAAGAAGGGAAAAGATAACCATACTTCACAGAATCATCTTAGCTAATGGTTGCTTATTCCTCCTCCACCAAAAATTTAGAAACAGGATACACAGCTTTGAGTTTTCAATAAAAATTTAGCTTCACCAATATAGCATGGTAGGGGTGGGGAAGAAGGCACCAGATGACCCAACAGTTGCACCTCTATACCATGGAGACAGGACCCCTCTCTTTCTGTCATGCTGGCTGACAATTTTTCAATGCTTTGATGGATCTGGGATCTCACGTATGTGGCTGCCACCTTCCCAGATGCAGAACAAGATTCATCCATGACTGTCCGTCCTGTGTGATTCTTAATAACTAACATTTATATAATAAAGTCTTTTACACGTGTTGCCTCATTTGAGCCTAACCCTAACCTGGGAAAGTATGTACTTCTATTAGTATTATCCTCATTTCACAAGAAAAAAAACAAGGTCCAGAGAGGTTCAGTGACCTGTGCATGATTGCTGGAGGTGGTGCAGAGCCCAAGAATAAGAATAAGGCACTCGGATGATTACAATAGCTCACAACTCATTCTAGCTTAGCCAAGTCTTGATGTAGCTGCTGCTAACTGTTTCCCCAGTGCAAGCTGCTCTACACGAGCTAGTAACTCTATCTGTGTTTCATGGAAAGCTGGGGGGATCTTTTGCTTTTCTGAGGCAGTGTCCTCTAGTATTCTACATACTGTTGCCATTTATCCTTCATTTTCCAAGAGGACCAATAACATCGCAGGGTGACGACTTGACCACGAATTGGATTTAAGTGAGGATTTAAGTTTTCATCCTCATTCTCTCTTCCAGAGTCATCAAAGCCTAATAGCAAGACAAAAGTCAGGACAACTAGCAATAGCCCGACATGCAGTAGATCACCTTTGTGTCTTCAATTTCTGACCAAACTCTAAGCAGTCCATAGCCCCTGCTTCAGGCACCTTCATGCCCATTGGAACAAATTGTTATCATCTGCTCATTCTGCTGGGGGAAAATCTTCACATGGTTAGGGTAGACATCTCCCTAACTCACCATTGGGTTTGAGACCTGTCAGTTACCCGTGTAAAAGGAATTATGATTTTTCATAGTAATCAATATGATATGTGTAATGCATACACTAATAGATTAGAATTCTCAAGAATTGCCTTTTCTAGCTTGTGAGTCAGCCTTACAATGCAGCTTGGAATGATCAATCAAACCTTGACAACGCTCACAATTACTAGCATTCTTTTGCCTGTATACCTTAAGTGAAGCAAATCAAAGACTGTAGAACCTGTTCCCATCACAGAACTCTGGTGCTGTGACCCACCAAGTAATGACCCCCAAGGACTTGAGCAATATTGCCCCCACAGGACTCCAGAATTGTTGCATTGTCTTCCACTTGTGGGCTTGTCATAGGAAATCACTCTGGCCCTGGGAAATGATTTTTTGTAATCCATCTTTCCCTCTCCCTTCCCCATTGTGATTTATGTATATAATGTCTGTCTTCACTTCAGCAAGGTGGAATTCGGATCAGGACAATTCCTGATTTGCAAATCTGTTCCTCATAGTGAAACCAATTAATTAAACAGCTACCTGATTACTGGCACTTTGTCTGTGGCCTGCTGTTTGGTGATTCTCAGGTTAGAGACTAGCTCAGTAAAATCCTGTTAATATCCTCAACCTGGTTTAGCCTGCCTACCTTAACTGTCTCACTGGGGCATGGCTGCCATGCATGCTACAGCTTCTTGGAGACACAGGTGAGAACTGGGTGGCAGGTGGATGCCAAAGGTGAATAAGTAGCCCTGAAAATGGCTCAGCAATCCCTCTCACCATAGGTTCTGTGCTCCCTGAACACCCCACACTCTGATTACATTCTAGATATAGCTACACACATTTTCACCTGCTGAGGAGTGATAGTTTATGTGACTGGGAAGCCGGGAGGGGCTGTGCTTGGACAATAGGGTGCCCTTCAAGCAGGAAAAAGTCTATTGCTGAAGAACTAGAGCTTTGAAGCTGGGGTCTGAGTGATGTTTAGTTATCTTCATAAGACACAAAATGCTTTGGCTTCCATTCTGGGTTTTAGGCAGAGTGGGTGCCAAACCTCTGTGGGATTACACAAGTGAACAGCACTTGAAAGGCACTGGGGGCTGCAAAGAGATAGTTCTGGTGGAAAATTCAAAGAGGGCCTTGTTGCTCCAAGACAACTCATCAGAGTTTCATGCCCCTAAGACAACCTGATGGATAATCTCATCTAACTGAACAATGGGAAAAAACGCCAAGAGAAGGAATGTCAATGAGACCCAAGGCACCAAGGTTGAGGAGAGAGGGATGGACTAGAAGCAGACTCCTGAGTTCATGCAAATGGGGACCAGCTGCCAGCAGCAGTCTTCTAAGGGTTGATAGGTTGGTAGTATAGTACAGTACAATATAGTACCTAGTTTATTCTCAACGCTGACTCTGGGTTTTGAATGGGAAAGTGGAAAGAACCTGTTGGCAGGCAGAAAACAGTGAATAGTCACTAGCAGTCAGAAAGAAACCTCAGTAGTCCAAGATATTTCCAATGTGATACACTCTCAGGACCAGAGCTAAGTAGCTGTTTTGAGCCTAGGACAAGAGGGAGAAGGAATAGGATAGAAGTGAGCCTCAAAGGTGCAGCCTCTACATGAGGGGTATGAAGTGTTCAGAACTATCTGGTCATTCTGTTTTAGCTAAGCTATGTTGTTTAAGCTAATGATGAAATGCAAGCGCTGTCTGTAAATGTTTCAAGCTGAGTATCCTGGGACAAAGTCCCAGTCATCTGCCCTACTTAGGATTCTGTCTAGGACATTTGGACTGAGGGTGCAGGCCTCCAATGGAAATTGGGAAATGATCTTTCCTAAGAGGAGTATCAGAGATATGGGACTCAGATCCTTCCCATGACTCCACAATCACAAACCAGAGCCTAAGGTTACCAGAGAGCATTGCCCGGAGCATAACAGGTGTTCAGTAAATGCCAATGTACATCCTGTCCCATCCCCACCAACAGGTGAGATTCAGGAGTAGGAAAGAGCACAATGATATCTTTCCAGACCTGAGGAGGGAATTGGAGAATCTTTAAATGGTTTCATTTTTGTCTTTGTATTCCTAGCCCCTAACAAAGGGCCTGGAACATAGTATATACTTAATAAACTCTTGCTGGTTGATTGAGAAGGCAATCTCTGTGGACACGCAAAGGCAAGAAAAGAGAACCATTTGGAGGAAATAACTTAATGTTTATTATCAGTAGTATTATCCGAGGATATTTAACATACAACTAATTTGGAATTACTGAGAAATTATCAGGTAGAAATATGTCACTCGTATCATTTTATAAATTACCTGAACTATCTATTGCAGTTGAAGGCAACGAAGGTCTTAATGACAAAGGTGAGCCTCAGCTACTCTGAAAAGGCTCCTGCTGATGTTCGTGGAGAGCCCAATTACCACACGGGAATGAAAACACTACATGTTTCTCATCATTTTTGCTACTCCCTACTTCCCCCCACCCCAACCGCCACTTTAAAAGCACTTTACAGTCTAAGTAATGTTTCCTTGTTATTTCTATACCAGCTGTGCAGTTCCTTATTACTTAATTTGAGTTTTAATGGATCCTGACTGTTCAATCGCCTGTTTCTCCACTAGAACAGATCGGACCTCTCTGAGCAATAGGGTTAGGCCTAGGGACAGACTGTCACTATCTCTCTATTTTTTTCTTATTGTCATTATAGCTGACATTCCCTATGCCCTCTAGTATATTCATGGGCAGAGGGAAGACAATAGTGGAATTCTTCTCTGTGGCCACAGTAGCCAAAGTTTGCAGATAGCGCAGCTGAAGTGCTACAGGAGATTCAGACAGTACCAAGGAGGCTGACTTCAGTGATTTAGAAGCATTCATCTCTCCTTCTGCTGCCAGTACCTGGAGTAACAAAGGAACAAAAAACTGACATTCACAACTGCATCTCTGAATTTTATTCAGAAGTTTCCAGCAGCCCAGCCATTCCTGGGCCACTTGGGAATCATCACTGTTCCATCCCTGGTGCTCTTTTACAGAGAGATGATTGAAAGTTAGAGGCTTCTACTTCCTTTGATCATTTGTTCTAGTGAATGTTTTCTTCAGCTTATTACTGGCATTTCACATTATAAGATCTAATTAAATTCTGCTAAATTTCAATCATGAAGAGCAATGGGTACTTCTAATTCCTGGAGGATACTATCCTTGTCTTGAAAAGGTGGGGGAGGGGGTACAGATGGACCTCAAGAGTGACCCGGGTTGTGTTTGGTGGATCTGAGGTAATTGTAACCAGGGGATTCCTAGGAGTGACACAAACCTTAGGGTTATGGTGGGGAAGAGCCCTGAAAGGTGATGTTGCATCCTGGATGGTCTGGTGGCTAGGACAGACCCTGAGTCATAACCCATGACTCTTATAGGGTTTCCAATGAGGAGAGCCATAGTACAGGTAGAGAGTAGGTCCTAGGAGATGTAGCCTTGCAGTTTGGTTGGTGAGATCAAGTTACAACTCTAAGGGACCCTCGATAATCCATGAATCCTATAGTAGAATGTGAAGTTTCTTGGCAGCAGAAACAATTTTTCACTTTGCCTTCATGTTCCCAGTGCCTAATACAGTGTCTTGAATGCAGTAGGCACTGAAAAAATAATTAATGGTTGAACTGGATTCTATGCTAACAATGGATAAAAATATCTCAGTGAGGCTTAAGTAGTGTTTGGTAGGTCCTCAGGGTCTTTTATTCCTTAAGTTTCTTGATTCTCACCCCTATTCTCTTTTTTATTTTATTTATTTCTTTTTTATATTGTTTATTATTGTACATTATTGTATTTGTTTCCTATTGCATTTGTTTATTTTATTTATTTCTTTACAGGTTCTCTAGCTAGGGGAAAAGGGATATAGTTGGAAATGATGGTGATGTAAAAACAAATATACAAATAAAAATTTTTTAAATGAATGAGAATCATTCAGGAGTTCTATCACTCTTTTCACCAAGTGCTTGTTATTGCCACTGCGTTAAATTGTTTTCCTACCTTTGATGTCCAAATTCAATGCTTTGGAATGGCTGGAGCTCAGCTAATAGCTAATCGCACACCAGACTTGTGGTAAAGAAAGATCGCAGCAAGGTTTATTTCACAGTAAAAGCATACAAAGAGCTACAGGAAGGGCTTCTACTCTCTGTTAGTTCCTAGGAACACAGGAACACCCATATAAAAATAAAAGGTTGTTCTGGAGCTGGGATAGTGGTAGAGCTGGAGGTTGAGTTCACTCCCCATTTTCCAAGCATACCAGCCTAGACTGCACTGAGCAGAGAAGTTGGGGAGCAGATGGGGGCAGATTGCTTTAATTTTGCCCCCAGGCGGATTGATCTGGAAGTCATCAGAGGGTCTTTTGGGCAAGGAGGACATAGTTCTAAGTAAGTTCTAAGACACTAGCAATGTGATCCTAAGACTCTAGAGAACACCTTTGCTCATTGCTTTTAACCCTCTTACCTGCTGACTTTTACTTGCTTTTACCTTTCTCTGAAAGGCTTTTTAACCACCCTGGGAACTGCCTGGAGGGGCAGGGGTAGTATAAGAATATGTTTTGATTACATGCATTGTTTATTTGAACCTTCAGCCTCTGAGTGGCCAAGTACACCAGAAGCAGAATTACTCCCTGAACAAAAGTAGAATACTAGACATACCCAAGAAACAACCTGGGCCCAGAGTTCCGCTTCTGTATTAGTATTAGTGTGCATTTTTATCTCTTCTTATGCTATCTGTATAACACTCCTTTAAGTAGTACCAGCCCTCATTTCCTCAGGTCCAGAGGCAAATTCTTATTAAGAATTTTATTATTAAGAATAACAAAAATAGCTAACATTTATGCAGTACTTTAGGGTTTGTGCATCAATTTCCATGTTATCTCATTTGATCCTGACAATAACCCTGGGAGGTTGGTGCTATCATTATACCCATTTCAGATGATAAACCTGAAGTGGAGTTAAATGGCTTGCCTAGGGTCACCCAGATAAATAGCAGGATTATTTCTCATCAGACTATCAACTGGTCTCATTTCTCCACAATCCTCAGATTGGAGACTAGCTCCTAAAAATGAATGGCCCTTACCTTGGCTCTGGCCTCCCGGGTGGCTTCCGCTTCTGCGGCCATCGACCTTTGCAACTGCAAGGGAATCCGGACGTCTTTGATTTCCACTCGGGCCACCTGGATGCCCCACAACTCAGTAGCGTCATCAAGTATCGTCTGTTTTAGAAGCAAGAGAAAGAACAATACCGATCAGAAGACAGGTCACTAACCGGGCATATTTTCCATGTGCTCTGTATTTACAAGACTCATTCCCCATCTTTCTTCTCCTTTATTTTTTATTCCCTTTCTTTAGGCTTGGCAGCACCACAACTACTTGATAGGATTCAGTTTGATTTATGACTAAGAAGATTTTAAGAAGGTTGAAGTCTTCCTGGGCTGATTCCTGGAAGGATTAATCTAATCTAAATTGCTCCTACAGAATAGTTCTCAACATCTAAGTGTGCAGTTTTCACAAAACAGGAGGGTGATCAGGCCATAGGACAAGTGTTTTAAAAAGTGGAAGCTCTCTGCTTCCTATGCTCCTCTTCCCCTAACCCATCCCAAACTTTCCTAACCCCTTCCAAGTGGGCACCCTGCTCAGGGTACTTCACAGGCTACTGAGTAAATCTCTATAACTCAATTCTTAAAGTTCTTCAGAAAAATAATACCTAAGTTTATATAACGCTTTAAGTTTTGCAAAGCACTTTAAAGATAGAGGGTTTCCCAAAAGGCTTGAGCTTTTTTTATCCCCATTTAGCAGAAGATGAAGTTAAGGCCTCAGCCTTAACCTGAAGTCAGGTGACTTGCCCAAGGTTACACAACTAGTAAATGTCTGAGGTATGATTGAAACTCAGATCTTTGTGACTCTGAGTCTAATACTCTATGACATCTCACTGCCTCTTGGGTAGTCCTTAATTTATAGTGTTAAATGAAATAAATAAGACACTAATGTCCAAAAAAATCACTGGAGCCCTCCATGTTCCCAGTCCTTCCCCAATAGACCTTATGATTGTGAAAGTGGGGAAAAAATCTCCAGAATGAAACCTATATCCTTCAAAGCCATTGATCTGATAGATAGATAGATAGATAGATAGATAGATAGATAGATAGATAGATAGATAGATAGATAGATAAAAGATTACTCCAAGTATGAAATGCAGGTTGTTGATACCTGAATGCTATGAGCAATAACTTCTCTGCCAGCTAAGATTTGGGACAAAGTTTGTGTCCCTAAGACATTTCTCAAAGTGGTCTGGGCCAGTAGGAAGGTGGCTTGATGAACATCGGTCACATTAGCCACAGCAGAAACAGCGCTATGGATTCGATAGTAGACCACTCCATCCACTTGGGTAGTTACAGAATCTCTGGTGAGGATCTGTAGAAAAAGAAGAGACAGGAATCAAGCTGGTCTGGCTCTATATTCCTATAAGAACTGTCATGACCTTGGTACTTCATCTAGGTTTGTGGGTTTGAGAATCTGAATTTCAAGTTTCTATATGTCCTGACAACTTTCCATCCTTTTTCTTCTCCCCTCCCATCTCCTACCTCGGTCACCAATTTTAGCATGAAAAAGATGTGTGTGTGTGTGTGTGTCCTTGTAGAATTTTAGAACCGAGACTCGAGAGGTCATTTAACTAATGAAGAAACTAAGGTGCAGAGAGATTAACTGATTTATGTCTAAGTTCCCAGAACTAGCAACCTGGCTTCTGGCCTGATGCTCATTCCAACACAACACATGGTGTACATGGTGTACATGGTCTAGAGTTGGTGAACTTCAGCACTTGGGGGCCTCTATTTCCATGGTATGGCATTCTAATTGGAAACATTCTAATTCATAATAATATTAAAAAGTCATAAGAATATTATTAACTTTTGTGGTTCCATTCAGAGGTAGAAAACATGTTTCCCTGATGCTAACATTTAATACTTGACTGATCAATTCAAGGAATGATTTTTCAGCTTCCAAATGTGGATGTATTTAAAGTTGCTTATTAGGGCCACTAGGTGGCACGAGAGACCATGCTCTATTTTTTGTTCAAAAGAAAGACTTTAACTATGGCTCTCCCCAGATTGATATTAGATAGGTTTGGACGGAATTGACCCTTTCTTTTAGTGTTTTGTGAATAAGATTGCCCAGTGTGTAATACCAGGGAAATAGAGATCTTTCCAAAAGAGGTGACAAACATTTCAGTTTTGGTAGACAGTACCACTTTTTTTTTTCAAGGAAACGAGGAGCCCATTGCTCACTTGGAGAATAGACATAGCAAAGGGGACACCCTAGCCTGCCTTGGTGCAGCCTTCTGTCGGCCTTATTTTCCTGGGAATCTACATGGGCTTTTCTGATGTGGATTCAGGTGAGTTGGGAACACTTCAGTTTTACTTCTAGATCAGGGCTGTCCAAAATGCAGTGCAATTTATGCAGCCTGCCTACAAGCATAGAAATTTACATAAATGCAGAGCTCTCACTAAAATGGCAAATCGAAATATGTTGTCTATTGTATCAATAAAAACCTAAGGTTGGACAGCCCTGCTCTAGCTCATCAGTCTCAAAACACCTTGAATTAGGAGTCAAGAAAGAAATTGCTAAAACTGCTCAAGTTTGCTTGTTTACTACTCAGAGCAGATATTCTCTACATTTGAAAAAAAAAAAGAACACATAAAATCAGAAGACTTCCTAAAGGGGGAAAAAGACTGCTATTGCTGTTAGTATTGCTTGTGTAAAATTTAGGGAAATTCCTTAAACTTTTCTTTCAGAGACAACTTAATTTGTGCATTTTTATCCAATTCCTCTCAAAGTATATTTTAAGGCAGAAATGGGATTTCGGGGCGGGGGGTGACTCTATCAAATAGAATGTTAGCATTGTGAATGACAGGCATCTCTCTAACTTTACCCTTTCATACTTGAGTTCTTCAAACCATCTGTAATTTGGTTGGTGTGGATACTCCCTCTACTACCACAGAATGCAACCTATCAGTGATTTATTGCTGATTTTCATGGGTTGCTGTGGTTAAAATGAAAAAAAAAATCATTCTACAACCAATCAGGTGATGATAATGAAAACCGCCTGGCTGGTCCTGAGACCACATATATACTGATTCTGAAGGCTTTCCACATGGGTAGGACCTTCCAAAACTTGCCCTCCTTTGGCACAGCCTCGGAGAATTTAAGCTAATGTGATTATGGGCTCCATTAAAGGGAAAGGGTCAGAGTTTCCAGGAATAGGGGGTTGGTAATCCCACTGTGCTCTGACCTCATCTACAATACTGAATTCAGGTCCGGCCCAAGAAAGATACTGACTGAAAAGAAGAAGGAAACAAAAGACACGATAAATTGGAGAATGTCCAAAGGAGACAAACCAGAATGGTAAAGGGCTTTGAGTCCATGTTACAATCAAATGAAGAAATTGGCCATATTTAGCTTGGTGAAAAGAAGACTTGGGATGAGAGTGGGGAGGGTCGAGAGATATCTTCAAATATTTAAAGGGAAAGAGATTAGATTTGTTCTTTTTTACCCCAGAGGGAGGAACCGGTCGTAAAGCAATGGGTGAAAGTTGTCAAGGTCGATTTAGGCTACACATCAGGGGAAAAGAATTATAATAATTAGAGTTATTCAAGTGGAATGGACTGTCTCAAATAAGAGTAGGTCCCAGGTCCCCCTCATTGGAGGATGAAAGGTACTCAAAGAGCTTTCATCTCAACAACCTGGGGAAGGTAAATTACATAAGTAACATTAGCTCTATTTGGCAGGTGAGGAGGAGACAGGCTCAGAGAGGCAGTGACTATTTGCCACTGAAGTGTAAAGAGCATCAGACAAAGTGTGGGCTTCGGCCCTGGATCTGTCCTTAATTGGTTCTGTGACTTTAAACAAGTCACTTCATTTCCCTAGACATTAGTTTTCTCATTTATAAAATGAGAAGACTGGATTAGATGATCCCTAAAATTCCTTCCAGCTTTAAAATTCTATGATTCTATGAAAAATCATTTGAGAAGTTTTTTTTAGCTCCCCCCCCCATATTTTAGAAGTGCTAATTATGGATTGACTCCTAATTTGTGTAAATTATGTTGTATTCCTCCAACTTCAATTTCTGTGGAAATCTAGTGTTTCCTATATTAGTTTAATAAATGACAAATGAAACTATCCTGACTGATAACCATTTAGTTTTCTCTCCTTTCCAGTTGTCTTTCTCCAGGGTCCTAATATCTTTGAATTCCTATATGCATTTGATTCTTTTTTCCCACTCTTTATCCTACTGGATTTTTATATAAAAGATCCTAGGACCCTGAACCCAAGAATCTTGGGAATAGAAATGCCTCTTTACCCATCATTGCCCCAGCGTCCAGCCCCATAGGCTCTATAGCCATAGGTAAGAAAGAAATCTTTGTGAAGAAGGACATCAGCTTCCTTACCACCACCAATACCAACTGCTGAGCAACTACCGGTGGCAGGCGAGTGAGCCCAACAGAGCCTTGAAAGTAGTAACACCCTCTCTGACCTGCTGCTCCCAGCCTCGGCCATCATCCTAGGAAAGAATCTCTGCAGAGATGGTCGTTGACAACTCCTACAATTGCTGCCATCTGCACCAGCTACAGGTACTAACAACCCAGAAAGGAAAGTTTTTGTTGCCAAAGTCCTTGGTACCATCAAATGGTCAATCAGAAATGCATGATTTTATCAGTGGCAATAATATTAAAGATGATATGTTGTCACTTGCTTTGCTGCTGTACACCGAGAACCACTGGACCTTTCCATCTGACTTACAGACAAAATCTTCTATATGCATTGTCTCCTCGCAGTAGAATGTATGCTCCTCTCCTTGAGGGCAAGGACTGTCTTACTTATAACCCCAGCTTAGTACGGTGCTTTTCACATAGAAAGCACTTAATAAAATGTTTTTTTTTTCTTTCCTTCATTCAAAAGGACAGGAAGAGCCTTTTGAAATTCACAAGAGCTAGGGAAGTCAGATGCTAAGGAAGCAACAGTGGGTAGAAGCTGCGTTGCGTGTATCACTTTTTGATTAGTATATACTCAAGCAAGCTTAAAAAGACAATGCAATGTCCAGGACTTTAAGAAAGCAAAATTGCCCAATCGAGTTAAAGAAGACTACTTGAGATTCTGGCATACTAGAAGAGTTCGGCTCTTTGTTTCTAATGGAAATTGATAGTGAGTGATTGGTACCTCTTGTGGAGGGATGTTGCAGGTCACAGTGCGGAGATCGACTTTGACAAAAACATCCACACATGGTAGCACCAGAATCAGACCTACCAAAAAGAAGGCATATTTCAAAAAACAATTCCTGAGTAATCAAAAGTTAATTTTTTTTTTTAAAACAGACAGCCACAGCAAATTACTTGAGGTGAAATCAGGATCCCAAAATCTCCTATGACTTTGTTTTTCACCAACCATTGTTTTCTTCACTATAGCCACCAAAGATCCCTAACATGTATTTTGACATTTTCTTCCTAGGTTGGGGTTTTCTGATCTCTAAAAAATCCAGGATAATTTTAATGAGAGTTATATGAGGTAATAATTCGTTATAAATCCATATGAAAGGCATATCACCTGGTCCTCAATGTCATACTCTGCTTCCATGAAACTCTCAATCATCTCTATATTATAATTCAATAGAAGAATAATACTGTGGGAATCCTCCTGATAATCTACATTCTCTAAGCCCCCATTGTATTACAGAATCGATGGTTCTTCCACAGTTGTCTTCTAGTTCAAGTCTACTGAAGGAAAAATGATATCTGTAGTTTCTATGTCGCCAAAGTATGTTGGTCAAAAGAAGCAAAATAGGATTCTAGGATAATAGTAGCTAATATTTACATAGCATTTTAAGATTTACAAAGCACTTTCCTCACAAATCAGTAAAAGGCATATGGAGCACAATAATTTTGTTGCTGGCAGGAGTGCAAACGAAACATTCCTAGCTCTACTCTGTTTCTCCAGGCTGGGCAAGTGAAACTCCTGGTATATTTTGCCTGAAGCTGGAAAGCAACTAAGGGTATAATGATAATTGAAAGGAATTTTCTCTCTACAACATAAAGAACAGGCTTCATTCAAGGAGGAGAAGCTTCTTAAATGAGAATAAAGGAGTTAGAAAGATACGATCTGAGGGTTTCTCCTGGCTTTTTTTCTGGCTAGCTGCATATGGCTGTGGGTCTGATTCACAAAAAGAGTTGAAATAGCTACTAAAGCAACAGATAAAGGGCTTGATTTTGGGGGTAGGATGTTAAACTTCGAAGATATTGGCAAATATTTTCTCCATTGTACATATAAGCCTAGACAGTTAAAGCAACTTGACCAATATGACACAGTTAATAAGAAATATGACTAGCATTTTTTGCACCTGAAGCAAATAGCAATGGCAAAGTGTACCTGTGGTACATCTGTTAGGAGAGGGAAATGTACACCTTAGGGTACCATGAGGTTTTTAGTTGGTAAAAGGAGAGGAAGCCTACCACAGGAAGAAGTTGCTGCTACCACTATGATGCTGGGATCACGTAGAGGAAGAAACATGGCTTGATAGTCCTTCCTGGGCCCCCTGAATGTCCTGTTCTAAGTTCTAGTACCTAATACCTAGCTCATTGCCTAGTTATGGCTCTGCTAGTAAGAACCACAATTTGAACCCACATCTTCTGACTCCAAGTTCAATGCCTTTTCTACCACACTGCAGTGCCCCCTCACTATTGTATCCCTCCACACTATGGGGCCCCTGTGTTTTTTGTTTTTGTTTTTATTTTTGTTGTTGGTCAGTTGTTTCAGTCATATCTGATTCTTCCTGATCCTATTTGGAGTTTTCTTGGCAAAGATACTGGAGTGGTTTGCCATTTCTTTCTCCAGATCATTTTATAGATAAGGAAACTGATGCAAACAGGATTAAGTGACTTGCCCAGGGTCACACAGCTGATAAGTAAGTGTCTGAGGCCAGATTTGAACTCAGATAGATGAGTCTTCCTGACTTCAGGTCCGACGCTCTATTCACTGCACCACTTAGCTGGCCCTAGGATTTATAAGGATTTCAGAGAATTGCTCAACTGATGATTTAATGCATCTGTCTTTAATTAAATGTTTATTCATTTGGAGGGACAATTTTGAGAATGAATGAATAAAAAAAATAGTGTTGGCATTTTGGATGCACCAATCCATTCTCATTCATCATATGGCGTTATAGAAGCAAAAGATGGAATTTGATTCTGAGCGCTATGCAAACACCTAATAATCCCATAGAAGTGGGGGGACACTACTGGGATGCTTTC
Organism: Phalanger gymnotis; assembly: GCA_028646595.1. Classification (NCBI taxonomy): domain Eukaryota; kingdom Metazoa; phylum Chordata; class Mammalia; order Diprotodontia; family Phalangeridae; genus Phalanger; species Phalanger gymnotis. The sequence goes on along the minus strand of CM053622.1, from coordinate 740,026,499 downwards.
TTCCTCCACAAAATCCTGATCTCTCAACCTTTGTTGTGATTTGTCTTGAGAATGACTGCTTTATGGTGACTTTCCCTGTTGGTGATAGATAACAGATGGGATACTAAGTGATGTTTAGCTAAAGTGCGGAGTAGTTTCATTAACAGTTTGGATGACTTCCCATTGGTCCTTATGGCATTCTGAGGTAACTCATTAGAGACACATATGACGAGTATAGTTAACCTGGGACATTCAGTGCATGCGAACCCCTGGGAAATGGGTTTGTTTGTAAAGAATGACTGTCCCCTCCAGCGTACTACATATTGGAACTACTTTATTATCCCTGGATCAAGCTTTATTTTATTTTTCAGTTGTACCACATCCAAATTAGAATGATTCTGTTGCCCTGTTCCAGACTGGTTAACTACTGTATATACTTTAGTTGTGATGGTTCTATGTCTTGTCTTTCCTCAAGGTCAGAAGCCCAATTCTTAAGCCTTTGGCCCAGAGGTTCTAAACTGTTTTAATGTAATATATCCATTGTTGGTCTTCTAAAGACATTGGACTCCTTCTCAGAATAACATTTTTAAATGAATAAAATACATGGGATTATATATAGGAAACCAAATACATTGAAATGTAGTTATCAAAAATAATTTTTTAAACACTAAACAAGTTTATGAATCCTAGGTTTAGTACTCTTATGGGTTTTTTACAGTGTATTTTTAGAGGAGGGAGGGGGTGTTAAAAATGATAATTCTTTTCCCTCTGATGATTTTAGTGTTAACCTGCCATGGCTATTCTCTTGATAAACTCCCACATATAAAAGTATCCTCCATTTGCTGCCAAACAGATCTTTAGGCACAATTCTTTATTGAGTGTCTAAGTGTTATTTTTTTCTAGATGCTTGGCCTCTTGGGAAAATATCCTAAGGGGGTATTCTGATGGAGCTGTAACTAAGCCAAGGCCAACATCCCAGGGGCCATATTTCACTATAACCTAAGCTTTGTGATCTTCCATAGACTCCACACTATGTGATACCACCTTGAAAGATATGCCCCTCTGCTGATGCCTGCCTACTACCCTGCCTCTCACCTACTGACTTCCTCCTCCACCAGGGTTTGAGGTATGGGGTTTGGAATCGTTGTACCTGTGCCACCGCCAATGGTTCTAGATCCCCTGGGAGACGGGTCGACCCCTCCCTTAGTACAACGACACATAACCAGCACAGATTACCTTCTTTTCTCATCTCATCACCTTAACACACATACATATGCGTTCAAATGAATTAGCCCTGAGTGCCAGGATTCATACTTAGAGCCTTGATTGACTGATACCTTTTGTCTTTGACACTCATCATTTCATTTGTTCCATGCGGAGGGCATCTATAACAGCAATATTCACCCTGTTCGAATAGTATGGCCCATGCCATACCTTTATTAGTGCTCTGAATTGTAACCTAGTTACCCAAAAGTTTAAGAGAAGCAGTTTATCCCTCTAATTCTTGTATCTTCTAAAGACCCCTATTATGTGGGAAATAGGAGATAGCAAGAAAGATGGGTTAAGTCCCCATGATTTACCCAGAGGCCCCAAAGCCCACCTTGGCTTGAACGAGACAGCTCAGAAGGGCATTTAGAAATCAATTCTAAATAAGTTCACAGGCACAGCGTTTCCATTTCAGTGTTTTTGATTCTCCAGGGAATCCCACTTTTGAGTGGTATGGCCCAAACTGTTAACAAAGCTTAATTCCAGAAAACATTATTTCTTACCTGGTCCTCTTGCTTTTTTGGCTTGGATTCGTCCAAGTCGGAATACAACAGCCCGTTCATACTCTTTAACAATCTAAGAGAATAGTAGAGTGGGTTTAGCCTCAATGTTGTCATTCAGTGGTTTTTAGAAGTAATCCCTATTATTCCCCCAGCGTGTTACCTTTAGGCACATCCATATGGAGAAAGGGAAGGTGATGACCATCAACAGGAAAGAAAGGAAAACCAGGAACCAGCCACAAGCCCCAATGGTTTTACTGTGGGCATCTATCAAATGAGTAGAAGGAGATAGATTACTGCTATTGTCCATTAATGAGCACTGATACCTTAAATAGCTGTCATCCAGTGGAGATGGCATCCATGGAGATGGATGCATTCACTCGATTCTGCTAAAGTGACATGTTTAGTCTAGTCAAAATCAGAATCTCACATTCATGTAGGGTTTTATCATCTATTAATTCATCTCACAATTGTATAAAATTGATGGATAGTATCGGCTATGTAAGAGGCATTGGGTTCAGGATAGGAAAGCAAAAAAGAGAAAATCCCTTTAGAAACTTACATTCAATTGGGAGATATGACACATGACACATATCCAGATATGACACATATCCAGATAAGTAAATACAAAGAGATTTGAAGAGGTATACAATTTGAAGAGGGAGTTAAGTGAATATAGACTGCACTTTTACAATGAGATATCGCTAAAAAGAAAAAAATGTATAAATACATACTGAAACAGTTAACAACTTAAAGGTCACATTCAGGTTTTATACAAGACAGATTGGTGTCATAAGAATGTAACCTCTCTATGCCATTTCACAGATGAGGACACAGGTTCAGAGAGGGTAAAGTGATCTGACTGAGGTTATAAAGGTAATAAGTGACAGAACTAGAACTCCCATTTCTAAGTTTGTGGCCTTTTCTAATCCTCTATACCTTTTTAGGCAAAAAAAAAAAGTTTTCTTTTGTATGCTAACCTTGTGGAAAGGACAGTCTACACTCCCTGTTTGATTTCTACCCCTACCACCAAATTATCTCTATATGACCAAGGTCAAGGACTTTTTTTCAGTCCTCACCCTCCTTGCCTTTTCTGCAGCAGATGGCTTGTTGAGCTATATTCAACTTTCTTGACACTCTGTCCTCCACAACATTATTGTTTCTTGGTTCTCCTCCCACCTGTCTGACTCCTCAGTCTCTTCAGCTGATTTACTATCCTCCAAAGTGGGGGTGGCTCCCAGGGCTCTTCAATTCAACAAATAGTTATTACCTCCAGGTCACCAGTGATAAAATGATTAATAACACAGAAATCCTGCTCTCAAGGAGGTTATTGTTTGATGGAAAGAAAGGCATGCACACAAGTAACAGCCATATAAAAAATTAAATGTGATAAATGGAAAGGAGAGGCCCAGGCAAAGTGCCTCTACATTCTCTCCTCTCACCCCCTGCAATCTGACTTCTGATTTTATCATTCAACTAAAACTTCTCCTTCAAAGTAATCTCAATGGCCAGATTTAGTGGCCTTTTCTAAATCCTCATTGTTCTTGACCTCTCAGCATCACCTGGTGCTGTTGACCACATGGATCTTCAGGCACTGTTTCCTCTCTTGATTTTGAGATCTTGTTCTCTCTTGGTTCTCTTCCTGCTTGTCTGACTGCTTCTTCCAGTTTCCTTTGCTGCATCTTCACCCATATCATGTCCACTAACTAAGAGTGTCCCCCTAAGGTTCTGACCTAGGCGCTCTTTTTTCTCCCTACACTCTCTCACTTGGTAATTACATCGGCTTCCATGTATTTGGTTTTCATCTCTATAAAGATGAATATCTGGTCTATGTGTCTAGTCCTAATCTCTGAACTGAGTTTAACTTACAAATTACCACCTGCCTATTGGAAATTTTTAACTGAATGGCATCTCAAGTTCAATATGTCCAAACCAGAACTCATTACCTTTCCCCACAAAGCCATCACTCTTCTAAGCTTCCTCGATCTTCTCGAGTACCATTCATTCAGGATCAAAACTTGGCATCATGCTCATCCCTTCTTTTGCAGTCACTCCACATCTCCAATCAATTGCTTAATCTTGTGATTTCTTTCTTTACAACATCTCTTGCATAGATCCCCTTCCTCCATTCACAGTCATCAACCAAGGTCTAGTTTTCATCACCTCACTCCTGAACTTCTGCAATAACCTTCTAATTGGCGTCGTTCCATCAAGTCTCCTTCTACTCAGAGCTACCCCTCACACAGCTACCAAAGTCATCTTCCTAAAACAAAGGTCAGGCCATTTCACTCTCCTACTTAGAACCCCCCAGTAGCTCCTTATTACCCCTTGGATCAAATATCAACTCTTCTTTTTGGTATTTAGAACTCTTCACAAACTGGTATTTAGACTTCTTTGTTTTATTTATTTATTTAGAATTCTTTACAACCTGGACCCTTCATATCCTTTAAGCATTTTAATACTCCACTCACTCAGCATCCTGCCATGCTGGCCTTTCTCACACATAATGTTACATCTCTCACTCTCTCATCTTTGCACTGACTAACCCCTCATGTCTGTGACGTTCTGGTAGATTCCCTGTCTTCCTTTAATATTCAAGACTCAGTATTCATGCGCCAACTCCTTGATTGGCCTTTCTCAGTCCCACACCAACCCCAGATGCTAATGCCTTACCCTTTAAGGCTGCCTTCCAACTAACCTGTATTTAACTTGTAAATACCAGTTTATGACCACATTGTCTCCCCTATTAGGTATCTTGGCACAGGGCAGCTAGGTGGTACAGTGGATAAAGTGTCAGGCCTGTAGTCAAGAAGACACATCTTTCTGAGTTCAAATCTGGTCTCAGACACTTAATAGCTGTGTGATCCTGGGCAAGTCACTTAATCCTGTTTGCCTTAGTTTCCTCACCTATTAAATGAACTGGAGAAGGAAATATTAAATCACTCCAAAATATTTTCCAAGAAAACCCCAAGTGGAGTCAGATACCACTGAACAACAAACGATAAAATCTTTAACTCATAGCACAGGGCCTGGTACATAGGAAATATATAATAAAGTCTATTAAGACCCAAATAATGACTGTTAGATTGATTGATCCCAAGTAATAGAAGGTTTGAATATCTTACCTGTAACTCTGGGTGGGCACCCCTGTTCAATAAACCCTCTCTAGGATTCCTATTAATATTTTATAAACACTCAAGATTATGCTGCAATTTAAGAAATCTTTGCTCTGTCTCAAGTAATTTTCAAGGCAAAAAATTTGAAGGCTCCACCTATCCTTTCCCTCCTATCTAGTAAAAGAAATAGGTATAGATGAAATGCTTTTATGAAGTTTTCATTTGCTTGGAAACCTCACTGAAAAAACCCCATCCTTTATAAGATAGGTCTTTACCAAGAACATGCAGGCTTAGATTATAAATCAAATGCTCAGACGAGACTGGGAATTTGCAGATTTTAAGACAGAGGTGAATGAAAGGGTGTCTCTAGTATTAAATTATAACAGTGATTGCTATCTGATTCAAGGTAGCAGGAGATGACATGAAATTCACCAAGTGTAAGTGTAAGGAATTTGGTTTTCCAAGATCCATGGCCATAACAATCTCTTGTTCCCAGGTGTTAGATATGAGTTCTATGATTCAAAACGTCTCCACCATGACCCACGTAGATTGTAAGGGACAAGTGTTGTCTGTTTAGATTGTAAAGGTCAGGACCCTGGAGGGGTGGCATCTAAGTATAAAGCAGGTGGGCACTGGTCAGTGAGTGGAAAACCTTTAAGGTTGAAATGCACAAGCTAGGGTGCTGTGTGTGCCTCAACTGGCCCCCATTGAGGCTTGAGGGGATTTAGGGGAATATACAAGTTGTGCCTGTCTCGATGCAGGGGAAGTTGCCCCTCCTTCTCCCAGGTCCTGCAAGAAGAGTGATTAGGGAATGCCGTAGGAGTTGGTGCTCAGCAACCCTTGTGAGAAGGTTAGATAGAATAAAGTCTACATGGTTTAATTAAAGTAGGTTGAAGTTGTCTTTCCTTTACAAAAGCAGATCAAAGAACCTGTGCTAGCAGGCCATTGTGGGTGTGTTAGAGTGCTTGCTAACACACCAAGCGAACTCCCTTTTCAAAGTAGCTGTCTAGAGACCTACATAACTTTCTTGGTTGCATACCGAGGGTTGGTATGAATAAAAGGGACCACCCTAATTAAGCTTATTGAAGATCCCTTCGTGACTGAACTAGTGCTGCCAAAAGGTTTCCCTTTTGCTAGATCTCTGCTGCAACATTCCCCTACTTCTGGAAATGAACTCATCCCCATTCAATAAAAATTATTTTTGCCACCATGTTGTGGTTCTTGATGTCAAGATATGCCTGTGATTCAAGCCCAAGCCATCTCATGAGCAAGGCCACAATCAGTCAAAATGCCAAGGAGTCCAAAGCAAAGGCTGAGAGGCAAGGATCTCAAACATCACCCCAGAAGAGGTAGTAGAAAGAACATAAATGGATAATTAAACCCATGTTGCTTTTGCCCACAGATATGGTGCCATATATTGACAAGAACTTTACAAGTCTAAGAGATGTACTCCTAGGGGATCTGACCTGGCCCCTATCAAGCATACCGAGGCACCCTCATCTTACTCTTATGACCAGCTAGCTCTGGAACATAAACTGAAGGGTTTATGTATAAACTATATATATGTATATATATGCATATATATACATATATATACATACATATACATACAACTAAATAATAATAGAACCAAGTCATGCAAAAATAATTGTACATTAATTAAATTTTTATAACTCATAACATATATATAAAATAAAAATAAATACATTAAATCGTTTTTTAAAATGATAAGGGGAGCACTGTATTTTTTCTATTAAGTAGACCACAGTGGAAGAAATAGGCCTGGGGATTGCTATAAAACAGTCTCTTGACATTCCAAAGCAACTCCCGTGCTGGAAAACTTCGAAGGGTTCTGTACTGCCTCCAGGGTAACCTTAGCCAACAGTTAAGGGCCTCCACATTCTGTCTGCAACTAATCTTCAAAGACTTATTTCCCATTAACTCCCTTTCCCTTTCATGTACTCTATATTTCATCCAGCCTGGGTTACTAGCTGTGTTTCGGTCTGTCTAGAAGAGAGAAACGTCATATAACTCAAACCCATTCCCTCCATATCTCTGCCTGTTGAAATGCTCTTCAAGGGCTACCTCAGTTGTCACCCCCTTTTTGAAGCCTTCCCTAATATCAGTAACACCTCCCTCCTCAAATTTTCTCCCATTAGTTGGTCTAGCTCTCTCCTTTACCTTTATCACATTCTACCTCCGATCTTCCTTCTTTCTCTATCAATCATGACCCTTCTCCCCCCACCCCATGATATAGCAAGCTCCTTGAAGTAAAGAAGTGGGTCTTTTTTTTATCTTTGTATCTCCAGGTACTGGCACAATGTCTTGAACGTGACAGGAGCTTAATACACACTTTTTGAATTTAATTATGTTGAATTATTCAACATATCAGGTACAACAAGACCAGGAAGTTCAAGAGTAGAGATGGCCTGAGCTAACTAGGCAACTTCAATGAAGCCTGCATTTAGTCAGAGGGAGTGATGGAATAGCTCAGTGGAACTTTTATCCTAAAAGTGGTTAAAAAAATAAAAACCTCAGTGGCCTTTGCCCACTTCAAGAGTGGAGGAAAAGTTTCAGCATCCGTATTGGACAGAAATAAAAACAGACGACGGAAGAAAGAAAACTGAGCATGGTAGGAACCTGGGTTCGAATCTGCCCCTGACACTGGTTTTCTGATTGAGGGTGAATCATTTCACCACCTCCAGGAGTTTCATATTCATCAGTTTGTAAAGTGAGCATGAACATTTTAAACTCATGTTCCCATCTCATGGAATTATTGTGAGGGCAGTGCTCTGTACGCCTTAAGGCACTACAGAAATATGAGCTCTTGTACTAGGTGTCCTAAAATGGACAGTGAATATAAAGGAGGAAAGCAGGGGAGAATTCTGTTCCTAGGCTATAAAATCTTTGAGAAGGACTGTGTATTACTTAAACTTTGTTTCTCCCTCAGTACCTAGCACCATATATGGTACACAGCGGGGGCCTAATAAATGTTTGCTATGTATTTATATGTGTGCATTATTGTCTAACAATGTTCGGCAACACAATGGGTGCCAAATAAATGTTTACTACGTATTTATATGTGTGGACTATTGTGTAGCAAAATGTTCTGCATACAATGGATGCCTAATAAATGTTTATATGCATTTATATGTATGCATTATCGTCTAGTATAATGCTTCACACAAAATCATATTTACTATATGTATTATATAAGTATCATTGCATTTAAGCCTTAACTTAGGCTCTTTCATAAAGAAGATGGATTGTTAAGATGTTAGAGCTAGTTCTCCCTGCAATATATTTTGCTCATCTACTGATAAAAGCCAAGCCAACTCCTCTTCCCCATTACCTGCACAGAATGGGTGGAAGGCATAAGGGTTCAAGTGAGAAAGCATCAAGCAGGAGCTTTCAGCTGGGCATGCCACATGGGAAAGGACAGATGCCTAGCACATACAGCCAAAGCCATTCCAAAGAATGTCGGAACAAGGCCTGTGCAGGCTGGAGGCACAGAAATATGTCTGGATGCTAGTGCAAAGATGTGAACCAGACAAAAGTTCCTGCTTCTGCCATTTGGAGACTAACAAACCTACCAAAGGCTAAGGAAAAACACTGACCTGTAGTACATTGGGGTTGCAATTCCATTTAACTATGCAGAGATTTCACTAATTCATATACTGAGTTCTCTTAGACCATGAGATCAACCTCTGGGGAGGTAAACAGAGTTCCCTAGGAGGGATCTCCTCAATTTCTTTACTAAGGACTATGGTCATTTCTTTGTTCCTTACTTCTTAAATAAACCTGTTCCATTTTTAATTCCTTTTGTTATCCTGGGTACTTACAGAGGAACTAAAGGCCCTTTGAGAGACATGAGGCAGATTCTGATGCTTCCAGGAAAGCTATTCTCTTCAAGAAGGAAACAGTGAATACAAGAGATATTGTGACCCAGTTAAAATACAGTGTCCCAAAAGTCTTAGAGTAGTTTTAAGCTTTTAATAACAGAAAATTGAACCAAGTGTTTTGGGGCACTCCCATATACTCTTATGAATTAACAGTTTCAGTAAAAACAGCATACAGGCTTGGGATTCAAGAGTGAAATATAACTGTGGCAAAGAGAGTATGAGGTTAGCAGTATATCAAGTGGTTTTCATTTAAGGACACAGAAAACTGGTATAGCAGATACCAAATACATGATATAGATGTGACTCAATAAATCATGAGTGTAATTTTCAGTCAGAAAAAAACGTTTTAGATTTGGAGATCACAGAACACAGCAGTTCCTCTGGTACAAATGGAATTGTATATGACCTTTGTGATGAAAAAGGGCAGATCTTTTCAAACTGCCCAAGAACATGTCATAAATTTTATTATAGCACAGCTGAGTCAATTTCAAGAAAAAGCCTAAAAAATAAAAGGAAAGAAGAATACCCAGAGATTGTAACAACTGCTCAAATTAATGGAGGGAATTCTCCTGGGGAGAAAAGAAGGCACAAGATGGAACTTCAGGGAAAGATTGGAGTCCAGGGAGGGGAAAAAAAAAAGTGAGTCCAGATTTAAAAAAAAAAAAAGTGTATTTCAAGTTGTGGTAAGAGAAGAAAAAAAGAGCTAGTGATATATGATAGGTGCAGCAAGCAAATGTTAGGGGGAAGAGAGTTCTCAAAGAGGGAAGAAGACAGGTAAGAAAACTTCGAAGTCTCCAGAGGAGTCAAGGAGGGCAGCAGGGAAGATCGGAAAGGACAGAAGAGAGCATTCCAAAAGATCGATGGTAGAAACGACCAGTCAGAAAAAGAAGCCTGCTGTACATAGGGCCCAAGTCTCTAAGAACAGAAGAGATAAGGAAACTAAAATATAGGGGAAGAAGTAAGTCAACAGAAGTCAAAGGATGTTCAAAGGAAGCCTTGATGTATTGCCTTTAAATTACACAAATGAGTAGAAAGCATGAATTTAAAATTAGTGTAACAAGGATTGGCACATGCACAGAGTTCCTCTGATGGCGTCTCCCCACATGAAGAGGCTGAAGACCCAAGCTCTGGGAGAGTTGTGATGATGTGTAAGAGAAGTGCATTGGAGAAGCATTGCAGCAAGTACAGACAATCTGTAATTGGTTCCAATTTGCTAACCACGTGGTTAGAACTGGGAGCGCCTTTAAAAGGATTAGTAATTAGAGTAAAAGTCCATATCTGTTTTTACCTCAAGGAACAAGGAACTTTTGGGATTCAGCCCAGGGTTAAATGAAATGAGGACTCATCAGAGAACATTGGTTGAACCAATGGTGGAACTGAACTAACTCTGAGCTCACTCTTTTTAGAAAACACGGTGGTAAAAGGGAGAGTGTGCCCCTAAGATGTTGGAGGGAAAATGTTTGTACTTTTATTTTTGCTAAACTAGAAAAAAAAAAAAGAGAGAGAAAGGAAAAGAATAAAGAGAAGACGAGGAAAGGGAAGGGGAGACCCAACAAATACTTGGTCTCTAAATGCATTACAGCAAAACATTTTGGAGTAAATTAGCCAAAGTTCCTGGAAAATGAAGAATGGGCAAGCTATATTTACAAAGAAAAAGTCTGTGAGATCATATTAAAAGGAAGAAAGAAAGAGAAAGAAATACAATCAAGGTCTTGTAGATAAAGACAGAATTTGATCTCAGATCTTATGACTTCAAATTCAGTGGCCTTTCTGTTACACTGCTTCTTTTGGGCAAAACATTCGACAAATTTCAGCAGGACTTCTCTAGGTCAGAAAGGACATCATCTGTCAGATCAGCTTCCTCCTGACTCCAGGCTGGTGGCCAAACCCTGGGCTTTTTTGAAAGAGCCACCCCTTCCCCTCTATACTGCCCATACATTTTGGCTTTTTTTTTTGTCTGAGGAAAAACAAAAGAAAACAAAAACGAAAAGCAGCCTTGACCTGTCAGAAGATCCCCGGGGTCCCACCAAGCTCATGCGTCATCAATCACCAAGCACAGAGCTCAGCTTCGTTAGACACTAAACTTGCCGCAAAGTGAATAAGGGAGAACACGGTTCATCTTCTGAGAATTACACCTGAGCATTACAATTACCCAGGCTGCCCCTGCTAGGAGAATTGGTGGTGCCCTCGCTTGTCATTAGCAGCACATTAAAGAGAGAGGCTGCTGTGCTTTGCTCTTCAGGGAGTCAGCCAGACCAGGAACCAGGGGGATCCGCCTCTGGCTGGGACCACACTCTATGCTGCCTGCATGAGGGAAAGTATTCTCTCATCTTCCCTTTCTTACTTTGTGACAAAATCAGTGAGCAAAGACGTGGAGACTGAATCCAGAGATTAAAATTATTCAGGGAAGGAATTTGAATCAAGCTTGCTATTTTCACACTTCTCAGTCTTCCTAACATGCTATGCATTTCTGAGAAAAGTCTCAAAATCAAGCCATTATCATTCATCATTATGAGATAGCAGTGAAGTGAATGCAGTGTGACTCTGGGCAAATCATTTTAACCTTTGTCATCCTCAGTGTCCTCATCTGTGAAACAGGGATAATAACAGCACCTATCTCCCAGGGTTATTGGGAGGTTCAAATGAGATATTAGATTTAAAGCAATCTGCAAACCTCAAAGTCCTATATAAACCCTAGCTATTATTAATAAAAATAGTAATAACAATTAATATTTCTATAGCACTTACTATGGGCCAGGCAGTGTCCTCAGGGCTTCACAATTATTATCTCTTTCGATGTTCACAACTACCCTGGGAGGTAGGTGCTAGTATTATCCCCATTTTACAGATGTTGAACTGAGGCAAACAGAGCCCAAGTGATTTGGCCAGGGCCATGAAGCTATCTGAGGTGGGATTTGAACTCAAGTCTTCCTGACTCCAAGCACAGAGCTCTATTACAAATATAAGCTACATCAAAAAGAAAAACAAACAAACATCCTCAGTTGGGCTCTCACTGTTACCCGGCAATCATTTTATTCTCTTCTTAATACAATAAGGAATAGCAGAGAGAGGACTCTGGTTGGAATCAGGAAGACTTGACTAGCTCTGGGACACTTAACCTCCCTGTGTCTTAGTTTCCCCCATGTAAATGAAAAGGCTGGACTTAATGGCTTCTAAGGTACCTTTTGACTCTAAATCTATGATTCTACATGCTTATTTTATTCCCCATAAATACAGCCAGATCTTCTTTCCTCGAGTCACCAAACCTTGATCCCCTTAAAGAAGTTGAGAGAGCTTTCTATTTCAATGAGAATATCAAGGTCATTCAACTATTACTATCATTAAGTATCTACCATGTGCCAAGTACTGTGCAAGGTACATGGGATATATAGAAAAAAAAATCATTATGAAGTTCACCTATTGGGAAACACACATATGTAAATACAAACTTATATGAATACATACAAGTAAATACAAAATAGACATAAATGATCAGAAAACATTTATGGCTTTATGTCGTCGGGGTGAGAAAGCCACTAGCAAGTAAGGTGATTACGACATGACCAGAGTTAGACGTGGCATTTGAGTTGGACTTTCAAAAAGGCTGGGGATTCTATGACAGGCAAGTGAAGACGGAGGTACTTCTAGGCCTGGGGCAAAGTCACAGAGACGGGAGATGAAATGTCATGTATGAAGAACAAGAAGGTCAGTGTGTCCAGACCATAAAGGGTGTGAAGGAGGGTAATGTGAAATGAGCCTGAAAAGGTTCATTGGAGCCAGGCTGTGAGGGGCCTTAAATGCAACATACTGGAATTGTCCATTTATCCTAAAGGCAACAGGGAGCTGTTGGAACTTCAGGAGCAGAGAGGTGATGGAAGATGTGTGCTTTAGGAGTATCAGTTTAGTAGCTGTTTGGAGAACTGCTTGAAGAGAAGAGAGGCTGTGCTTCTCTCAATTTCTCCCCATTCATACCAAAAACTTTATCAGCCTGGTTGCTTATTTTCTTTTCCCTTTCCCCTCAGGGGAAGGAGGTGGTGCTCTATCCTCTCCAAAGCTAACCCCTCCACCTATGACTTGGATTCCTCACACCTTGCTCTATCAACCACCCTCTTTATCCTGGACATTTTCATCTCTGCCTCTCCAGTGGTTCCTTCTCACACTTAACGAATATGTCAAATTTTCCCCAGCCCTTGATCAAGATGCGGACTGGACTTGGTGTATGGGGAAATCCTAGATGGAAAAATTCCCCCTACCAATGCAGGTCAGCACTTCTTCTCAATGTATAGTGTTAGAAAGTTGCCTAGAATGCTAAGAGGTGTGTGTGTGTTGATATACACATATTCATACACACATATGTACCCATGTGTGTATATGTATACACACAGTGCATGCATGTGTGTATGTATATGTAATTACATATACATACATATACACACATGTCTATATATCAAATATATTCATATTTTTATATCCTATAAAGATAAAGAGAGGATTGATTATTATTTTTTCAAAACGTTTGCCTATGGCAAAGGAGAAAAATAAGATGGAGCTCAATGAATTAGGATGTATATGTGTATGTGTATATGTATGTATATACACACCATATATGAATATGTATATCACTCATTCCCTCTATTTTTTTTACCAACTACTTTCCTTCTCCTTTTGTAACCTAGTTTCCATCTCTGCCCCTTTACAGAAACAGTCTCTATAAGTCCCCAGTAACTTTCCAATGGCCACATGTAGAGTGCCTTTCTTGATGTTCCTCTTGCTGGACCTCTCTCCAGCTATTGCCATTGCTAGCCACACCCATCTCCTTGAAAGTCCTTAAGTAAGGACACACTCTCCCAGTTCTCCTGCCTCTCTAATTATTCCCAAAATCTCCTTTACTGATGCTCTGAGGTCCTAAGATACTGGGCCCTCTTTTTTCTTCGTATTTGCTTTGTGTTTCCTCCCTCTATCTTTAAATGGTACATAGGGCTTCCCTTACATTATTATTCAATTTATATTATTCAGCTCTGAATGTGGCCTCATCTAAACACTTAACATATTCTATTTTGCATTAAAATTATTTGTGTGTAGGTCTTATTCTCTTACTAGAATGTAAGCTCTTTGAGGACAAGGACCACGTTGTTTGTTGTCTTTGTATGGTCACTCCTAATCACAGTACATTGCACATACAGTAGAAGATGACAGAAAGAAAAAGGATATCAGATATTTCTGGGTTGGTTATTATGTCATAATCAGCACCCCACTCACTGCCTATCAGAAGCCAGTGATTTACTCAAGTGCTGATCTGAGTCAGGCTCTCATTTACTCAATAAACCTCTGTGGCTCCCTATTACCTTGAGGATAAAATAGAAACTCCTCTGTTTGGCTTTTAAAGCCCTTCACAATCAGGCCCCAAACTATCTTTCCAGTTTAATGATTCATTTCTTCCCTTCCTGCACTCTGTAGCCCAGTGAAATTGGCCTTTTCTCACATTTGACACCTTAAACCATCCCTTGACACAGACCATCCCCCATTTCTAGAATACACTTCCCCTTTATTTCTTAATAAATGTTTGGGGTGTGTGTGTGTGTGTGTTTTGGAAGGGGGAAGGCAGGGCAATCGGGGTTAAGTGACTTGCCCAAGGTCACACAACTAAGAAGTATATCAAATGTCTGAGGCCAGATTTGAACTCAGGTCCTCCTGACTCCAGGGCCGGTGCTCTACTCACTTCACCACCTACCTAGCTACCCCTTAATAAATGTTTGTTGATTGATTGATAGATATATAAATGTAGTGTGCTGGTTGCAGGGCACTAATCTACACCAAAGAGGAAAGCATCCCATACTATGGATTACATTCAAATATTTTAAGTTTATATTATTTGGAGCATGTAGCTCTTCAGCATTTGGCAAGTACTTAATGCCTGGCCAAGAAGCACATGCTTTCAGGTTGGCATAATGGATAGAACGTTGGGCTTTGAGTCAGGAAGACTCAAATTTGAATCCTGCCTCAGACACTAGTTGGGTGACCTTGCACAAGTCACATAGCCTGTTTCTCCATCTGTAAAATGGAGATAATAACAGTACCTCCCTCACAGGTTGTTGTTAGATCAAATGGCAACCAGGTGGCAAAGTGTATGGAGTATTGGAGTTGGAGTCCGGAAGGGCTGAGTTCAAATCCTAACTCAGACGTTTGTTAGCTATGTGAACCCTGGCAAGTCACTTAACCGTTATCTGCCTCAGTTTTTTCATCTATAAAATTGGGTAACTGAGATAACACATGGAAAATGCTCTGTAACCTTTAGAGCACCATTATTTTACCATTACTATTTTCATAGACTAAAAGTGCATCCTTTTTTGCTGGTTCTAAGTATATGGACATATCTCCTAGGCTGCCTCATTACTTTCATTATCATGTCATTGAAAAGAGGTGGGTTCTCCCTGAACCAATTCAGATTCCCCCTTGCCCCCCCCCCACCTTCTGTTACATGAAGTTTCTGTCTGTATTTTCCAATAAGTTCAGCACAGAAACCCCTCCCAGTGCACAGAGGGCTTCCTTTTCTTCTTTCAGTACCAATGTACACTTTCTGTCCCTTGGTTGCCTGCCATTCTTGAGAAATGACCAGTCCAACACCTCTTCTAGTCTTATGGGATATGGAAGCTCAGTTACCTAGTAATGGGAAAATACATATGAGAGTTCCTGGAAGACACAGACTATGTCTTATTCATATTTTTTATTCACCAAGAAGTCCGGAGTGGTGCCTTGTAGACAGCGAATGCTTTATAAGTTTTTATTCTATTAAATGAAAAACCCACCAGGAGTAGAATTGTAGGGTCACAGATTGAGAGCAAGAAGGAACCTCAGAAATCATTTAGGCCTTTCATTATAAAGATGAGGAAATTGAAGCTCAGGAAAATAAATTTGCCCAAGGTCACACAAATAGTAATCATTGAGGAGAAGGAAGGATAGAACGGGACAAAATTTGAACCCGTAAAACTATCCTCATGAAGTTACATGAAGTTTGAGAAATTTCAGAAAGGACTTTTTGGTGTGCAACTGATTTTGAAAATAAAACAGCTTAAGTTTGCTCACCATACTACCTGGAGGAACTTATAGACAATAAGGGTCAGTGAAAACTAGGCACTTCTATTTTGCCCTACTAGAAAGTAAGCAGGAAGGGAAGGGTGGGGGTGATAGAAGGGAGGGCAGATTAGGGAAAGGAGTAATCAGAATGCATGCCATCTTGGGGTGGGGGAGGAGAAAGATGGGGAAAAAATTTGGAACTCAAAATCTTGTGGAAACGAATGTTGAAAATTAAAAATAAATAAATTAATTAAAAAAAGAAAAATAGCCACTTCCTTCAGTTTACAAACTGATTCATAGCTTAAGCAAAAAATAACTGAGACTTAGTGCTCTCAAAATAATAGAGAGATTAACTTGGGGATAGGGGGAAGAAACCCCAGATATTCTTTCTTGGTTGACGTAATCATTATTCAAAGTTCTCTAAAGAAAGTAACAGCCTCAAATTTAGATTAAAAAAAGAAATACAGAAAAAATTAGTCAACGACCATAAAATAAACAGATTTCCCCCTTTGTGAAGCTGGCCAAATAGCCACAACTATCCTGAACCTGTTGGATGAAAGACTACCCTACACAAGTGGCAGCATGCCCAGCAGTTATAGTTCTTGGTGATGCTATTCACATCTAGGGCCGCCTTCATGACCCCTGAGTAAACACTCACAAAAGAAGCCTGAATGTCTCCACCAATCAGATACATATGATGGAAATGAGTGTTCAAAGTTTTCAGAGCCTTGTGTGACTAAACTGTAAGTCTCTTCCCTCCCTTCTCCTCCATTTTGGGCTTTATCTTAGGGATGCGGGAGTCCATTTAAGAAGGGAAACATTTTAATTTAACACATTCAACAAACATCTATGGAGTGTCTACCAGGAAGAAGGAAGCAGACTAGGTTTCAAGGATCTCAAGAGAGATGTCAGATGGCCCTCTTTCACAGAGCTTAGATATTTAGTACTTTTATTTAGTCTTTGGAAAATTTCCTTCAAATCTAAATTCATTTTTAAAATTTCCCCTAAACTGATACATAGACACCTATTCCCTTTCCAGCCTCAAACAGTGAAGGCCCCAAGAAACCATTTAAGGTGATAACATTTCACACCTGTCCAAAGAGGAAAAGGTATAGTAAATAACAGCCAGAAGGGTCCATAGTTACAATGTTATAATTTAGAAATCATTTGATCCAACTTCTTCTTGTTTATTTGTTTGTTTCTTTACAGAAGAGAGAACTTGGGCTCAGAGAGCTTAATTTAATTCAACAAACACTTATTATGCACTTATTATATGAAGGTACTGTGCTAAGCACTGACTATACAAAAACAAAACAAACAAAAAACAGTCCCAACTTCTCCAAGGTCATGCTAATGTTAAGTAGCAGGGCTGGGATTCAAACTCAGGGCTTCTGATCCTAAATTAATTCTTTTCATCATGATTTCCCTAAGTTTTAGTACCAAGATACATTCTCACCCGGCAGTCTCAAAACAAAAAAAACATGAGAAGACAAAAACCTGCATTGTTGTGACCTCCTGCACAAAGTTCAGAAATTCTCTAATCATCCAGCACCCTGCCCCTGCCTTTGTACCAAGAACTTCTCCTGGGGAATTCCAAGCATACCACCTATTACTGGTCATACATGTAGCTTTGTACCATACATGTGGTGCCTTTCCAACGTACCCAGAGGAAACGAGTTTTAATAGTTTTCATATGGCTATTGATATCCTGGGTTTCTTCCCATGAAAACTACCTGTTCATATTCTTAGACCATTATCAATTGGGGAATGGTTTTTATTCTTACACATTTGAATCAGCTCCTCATAAGAAAAAAAAAAAAACCTTTATGAGAGAAATCTGATGCAAAGATTTTTTTCCTGAGTTAATTGTGCTGCTTTTAATCCAAGCCTTATTATATTTGTTTACATGCTTTTAAAATCGATATAATCAAAATAATCCATTTAGTCTTCTCTGAACTTCTCTATCACTTATTTGACCATGAACTCTTCCTCTATTCATAAATCTTACACGTGATTTCTTTCTTGTTTTCATAACTAGGTCACATATCTATTTGGAGCTTATATCGGTATAAGACATGAGGTGTTAGGCAAAAGCTAATTTCTTCCAAATAGCTGTTTAATTTTCCCAACAGTTGTACATTTCTGGTTAAGAGGGTATTCTCTATCTTTCTCTCCTTTCATTAATCTTGACTTTTCCTTTCGCTCAAAAGATAATCAGATGTCTGTCAAAGATCGCAGAAACCAGCCACTGCCTAACTCTTCCATGAAATTAATGTAAAAGTTAAGTATGTTTATTTTATACAAGTGAAAAAATATAGTAAGTCACAAACTTTTCTCCCTTAATCAGTAAAATTAAAGAATGATCCAACCAGTCTTTTTCACTCTAAATGAGAGAAAGTCCAAGCTTCTCTATTTAGTAAGATACATGCCAAGATCACGTTATATGAAAAGCAGTCCCTAATGAGATCATAGACTTGGAAGGGAACTTAGAAACTATAGCATACAAGTCCACCATTTGTAGATGAGGATGCTCTGAGAAATCAAGAGATTTCCTCAAGGCAGCATAGATATTAAATAGCAGTCAGGATTTGAACTTACATCCTCAGCCTCCAGGTCCTGGATTCTTCCCACTATATCACATTACTCATCTGCAATGCTTACTATACCTATTCCATTATAAAACGAGGAAAGGAAAGGAACCTACCAATTAAATTCTCTTTATCCTGCTTTTCAGGGGAGGACACCCCAGAATCCATCACATCCTCAGAGAAGTCTTTGTCACTGTGCAGTTGTGGAGGGATCCGTTATCGGAGAGCAGATGAGGTGTGACTGTGAGAGGGTCAGAAGGAGAGAAGAATGAGTACAGGAGAGGCGATTCCTCCCATTCAAGAGCACCCCAAGGGGTTAGTTACCCAGGTGAAGGGAATCTGTTTCCATAAACAAAACCAAATACCCTTTGTTGGTTGAGTCTGCCTTCTATAGAAAGAGGACTTGAAGAATGTAACCTGCTAGTGAAGTAGTCTGGTTTAAAAAAAAAAAAAAGTGGGGGTAGATTTCTAGCTCATCCAGGAAGGGACTATTTACTTCCCATATTCATGTGCTCTCAACAAGTATTCTATTTTTCTTATCTCTAAATCAACAAGCCAACAATAATTAAGTGCTTACTACAGGCCTGGCACTAGGCTAAGGGAAACATCCCCTAACCCTCTTATACCAAATCCTGTCATTCCAATGGAAGTCATTTCTTTTTGATTTGTTAATTTGCCCTTCCTACCCCTCCTCCCTTTGGTCTTATTTTCCTCCCCCTTGTCTACTTCCTTTTCAACAAGAATTTATTAAGCACCTGCTTAATGTTAGCTGAGATGACAGGACCCTGATGATACAAACCAGATGTGTACAAGTCCCAGCCCTCAAGAAGCTTACATTCTACCAGGATATAGCTAAGTCAATATGAAGTATTTGTCTCTTTGCATCCCCCCAAAATCAAAGCCTTAAAGTTTGTTCGTTCTAAATTTAAATTTAAATTTAAAATTAACTACTCAGTAGTTGGGTAACCTTAGGTACTTTCCCCTTAACCTTTACTGGGCCTCAAGTTTCTTGCTTTATAAAATGATAGGGTTTGAACAGATAACCCCTAAGGCCTCTTCTAGTTCTAAATCTTAAGATCCTTTGAGTGACCTTTCTGATCCCCTGGCATTCCATCCCTTTTCCCAAAAGTTCTCCAAAAGTACAACTGCAGGTGTCCCCACTTTTTCTGTCAGGCATAAAACAGGGTGGAATGTTAGATATTTGAATTATAATGAAAGAAGAGGGGGCATGCATATTAAAAAAAAAAGTTTCCTGTGTTGGGTTGATTAAAAAGGATTATTTCCTCTCCATTCTTATTATTTTTAGCTGAGGATGCTGTAGTATTTCTAGTATTCAACTATACATTTCCTGTCCATACCCAAACTTCAGTCACTCCCCACTGAGTCAAGGATATGGAAAGGATGAGCAAAGAAGGCTATACACAAAGCCTTTCACCTATTGGGTGCTTAAGATCTGTTTGTTGAAGTGGGTGCTGTCAAATGTTTATCTGGCCTAATTTCATCCTCCTTCTGTCCCTTGGCCTCCTCCAGGCTACTGGGAATTTGAAAAGTATTACTTGTTCTCTCCTCCAGAGTTATACATATGAATAGGTTACCAATCTCTTACTTCTACTTTATTACTTGGATATTTCCCTTATTCATAGAGATCCTCAGCCTAAAAAGAGGAATTAGGGAAGAGGGACTTGAGACTTTGGTAAAAGAATGACAAATTTTTGAATGCTACCATAATAGGCTTGGACTATTTGCTGCCTGTGAATAATAAGAAATATTTTTTGGATATAGTATATCATGTACTTAAATTTTTTTTAATTTTTGTAATTTATAGGATAAAACAAAAATTTCCATAACATTATAATTAAAAAAGATTGTACTTGAAACTGCAAATCTATTACATACAATTTGCTATTCCATTTAAATACATAATTAATATAAATTTATTTTTCCTTTTTTTCTCCTCCCCAAGGGCTAACATTACACACACACACACATAAAATCATTCTATACAAATCTCTGTTTATCAGTTCTTTCTCTAGATGCAGATAGTCTTCCTTCATATGTCCTTTGTAGTTAATTTGGGTATTTAAAATAGTCAAAATGATTTATTTGCCCAAAGTCATTCTTAAAACAATATTGCTGTTACTATATACAACGTTCTCTTGGTTTTGCTCATTTTGTTCATTATTATGTGTGTCTTTCTATATTCTTCTAAGATCATCGAGCTCATCACTTCTCTTAGCATAGTAGTATTCTATCACAACCACATACCACAACTTGTTCAGCCATTCCCCAATTAATGGGCATCCCTGCAATTTCTAGTTCTTTGCCACAACAAAGAAAGCTGCTATAAACATTTTAGAACATCTAGGTTCATTTCTTTTTTCCCTAATCTTCTTTGTAATAGACCTAGTAGTGGTATTGGGGCAAAAGGTACAGGCAGCTTATTAACTCTTTTGGCATAATTCCATATTGCTCTCCAAAATGCTTGGGTCAGTTCACAAATTCACCAACAATGAATTAGTGTCCCATTTTTTCCACATTGCCTCCAACATTTGTCACTTGCCCCATCATATACTTGTATTGCTACATATTTTGATGTGTGCATTTTTCATACCTTCAAAATGAAATTTTAAGTTACTCAAGGGCAGGGGGTTTGTCTGAGATGCACATACACACGTGTGTGTGTGTATAGATATATGTCTATATATAATTTTATAAATTTGTGCATTTATATGAATATGGATTTATACATGCATATATTTACATACCAGGCAGCTAAGTGGCACAGTGGATAGAGTGCTGGGCCAAGAGTCAGAAAGACCTGAGTTCAAATCCAGCCTCAGATACTTACTAGCTGTGTGACCCTGAGGAAGTCACTTAACCCTGTTTGCCTCAGTTTCCTCACCTATAAAATAAGCTGCAGAAGGAAATGGCAAACCAGTCCAGTATCTCTGCCAAAAAAAACCCCAAATGGGGTCACAAAGAGTTGGACACTGGAAATGACTAAATAACAATTTTTATATACATACATACATACACATATATATACACACATACTTATCCCATGACAAACTTAAATATATAGATAAAAGGCAGAAGGTAACAGTTAATACATCTTCCAATTCTGAGAACTTTAGGGGAGGAAAAGCTTAAATAATCCTCCCCCTTCTCACCAAATAAACGAGGTAAAAAGAATATAAGGAGAATGTGGTAGAAAGAAGAAAAACTTCAGGATGTGGGAGAGGGAAGAAAGAAAAAGGAAGGCGAGAATATTCCCGTTAGAGGACTCCCTCTCTTGGACCTTCAAGTTAACTTAGGCAAAAATACTATGAAAAGTTTTTACTTCCTGGTTTCAATGATATAGCTTTTTTTTTTTCCAGGTTAGGTGAAACAAATGACCTAGAACCTTCTGTCACTCCAAATCTGAGACACATATAGGACAGTTTACGTACCTACCCAGGACTCCCTTTTTCACATCTGAATCACACAACGTGTGGGGGACGCACACACCGCAACACACTTCCAATCTTTTCAGAATCACAGAATCTTAGAGGGGGAAGGAACTTACATTCTAACCCTGGCATTTTTTTTGGAAAGGAAAAGAGCACTCAGTGATGCTGTTTTGGTTACAAAGTAATTCTGAGACCACGATTTTACTCATTTTTTTTAAAAAAAAATTACTGTGGATCATTTTCATGTCATTAATGACACATTAATTGCTGCCTATCACTTTAATACTTGGTAGAAAATAATAATAATAATTGTTCCCTAGTGGCAGCAGAGCAGTGCCCTAAGGTGAATAAATGCAAATACATCCCCTTGGAAGATGAGTAATCAACTGTTTGTCTTCAAAGTGTTCCTATTGTCCCACATTAAAAAACAAGATTTATTTTAACAAAGAGTGAACATTTAATGTGTCTTCAGTAGCAAATCAAGAATGCTAGGAAATTAAGATCAGCTAAGAGAGAGAGAGAGAGAGAGAGAGAGAGAGAGAGAGAGAGAGAGAGAGAGAATTCCTCTTTGTAAATACCAGCTTTGAAATAATGTTGAAGTCCTTTATAAAAGTCACTTGTGTACTTGTCTGCATCAGAGTAGTTTCCCATTCTCATTATCTGTGTTCCAAAACAGGAATGGAGACAAGAGATAAATATTGTAGAAAGAGGGAAATTTGAGTATATTGTTTCCTCCTCCTCTTCTTCCTCTGTCTCTCCCTCCCTCTCCCCCTCCTCTCTTTCTCTGTCTCTCTCATTATCACACACACACACACACACACACACACACACACACACACACAGTGTATTCTGGTAATGTGGTAGAAAGACAACTGACAATACAGTCTAGAGAATATGGTTATTCTGACAGCTCTTAATACACATAACTTTACCCTCCTAAGTCGGCATCTTTGTTTGTGGAAGGAAGGAAGGAAGGAAGGAAGGAAGGAAGGAAGGAAGGAAGGAAGGAAGGAAGGAAGGAAGGAAGGAAAGAAGGAAGGAAGGAAGGAAGGAAGGAAGGAAGGAAGGAAGGAAGGAAGGAAGGAAGGAAGGAAGGAAGGAAGGAAGGAAGGAAGGAAGGAAAGAAGGGACTTTCATAGAATCATACAATCTCTGAGTTGGCAAGAACCTCAGAGGCCACCCAGTCTAACAAATACCAGAGCAAGAATTCTCTCTAAACCTCCTCAATAAATGATTTTCCAGGCCACAGTTGAAAGCTTCTAGTGAGAAAACCCAGTACCTCCCACAGAATTCCATTACCCTTTTGTTAAAAAGTTTTTCCTCAGCTACTTTGATTGTAACATCACGGGTTAATGAAACCAGTCTCATTTTATCTATGGCTGCTTTTCTTTTGCCTTTCAATCACTTCTGACTGTTACAATGTGCTCTTTATCAGACTGTCACTCATGAAAACGTGTCTATTCTCTTGTCATATCTTCCACTAGGATCTCTTTGATGTGTGTAGATTGCTTTCAAAGATTTTGTAGGGGTGGAAAGAAGCATATGGATTGGTTTATTGTTCAGTCCTATCCAACTCTTCGTGACCCTACTTGAAGTTTTCTTGGCAGAGATACTGGTGTGGTTTGCCATTTCCTTCTCCAGCTCTTTTTATGATGAAGAAACTGAGGCAAACAAGGTTAAAGTGACTTGCCCAGGGTCACATGGCTATTAGGTATCCAAGGCTGGATTTGAACTCAGGAAAAGGAGTCTTCTTGATTCCAAGCCCAGTGCTCTTTCCACTGCGCTGCCTAGATGACTCTATGGATTGGTAATAATCGATATTTCTTGACCTGTTTTTTTCGCTTGTTTTTGTCTGTCCATTTGTTTTTGGCAGAAATAATCCCTGTGATTTAATTTTCCTTGTCCAGATATTATATAATTTTCTTCAACTCTCAAAATAGTGTGGCCTGCAGTCTAGACTTCCTTTGTATCTGATTGGTCCTTGTCCAACTCCTGTTCCCCTGCTTTGTTTAATGCCACTTCTAATTTCTCACGTAGCCCATGGGAAATAATCAATCAATAAACATTTATTAAATGCCTACTGGGTGCCAGGCTTTGTACTAGGCTGTGGGGATTCAAATACAATAAATGAAGCAATCTCTACTTGCAAGGAGACGCAAGAGGAGAGAAAATGGACAAATCTCTACATCTACAGAAAAAGTTTCTATAGCATAAATACAATGAAAATAAAAACAAGCTAAATGATGGATGTTTGAATTAAAGTACATGAGTAGTTGAAGGGATTCAGAAACATTGCACACCTTAGAAAGTGGTACTTGAGCTGTGGTTTGTTTTCTTTATCTATTTAATCATTCATTTATTCATTTTTCAGAGACGTTTAGAGTCATTTAGATGTCCTGGAGAGAATATCCCATTCTTTTTAATATTTTCCTTGTTGGTTTATCTGCTTGTGTTCAATGTTAACAGAATTTTCTTCCTCTTGAGATCTTCAGCAATTTCAATTGTTTTTCTTTTCCCTTTATATTTCTTTCTCTTAATTTCTGACTCCTCCTTTGACGGTAGTCTCCTAGACAGCTGGAATGTAAAGTTGTCCCAACAACCTCTTCTCATACTGGAGAATTGACTTTCCAGTGGCCTGTCTCTGCCCCAAGTGACATTCGGTGAAGAGGGAGAAGGTAGAACTGATCTCAAATGGATGCCTATCCTTTTTCCTTCTGGCCTGAAGGCACTTCACACACTCCCCTTGGTGCCTTTCTCAGTTCCCTTTATTCCTTAGTTCCCTGGATGAGTACGGCAGCCAAACAGCATGCAAGATGCACCATTCTCCTCCCCCACC